>CM046890.1:8251515-8352074 GCA_025688845.1 Cucumis hystrix
GAGATGTCAAATGAGTGTCAAATAATTAACGAGATGTCAAATGAGTGTCAAATAATTCAATAGCCAAATGGATGCCAAATAATTAACTAAGATAATTAACTCAGTAGACAACATGCTAATTAACAGGATGCCAGATGAAAAATTAACACATTAATACATATGCAAATAATTAAGAAAGTAACCAAATAATTAACCCAACATGTCAGGCTAAATAATTAATCAAATGAATAATTAACATAATTAACCCACATAACCTAAGTGGGTGCCAAATAATTAACCCACAGCACCTAAATAGGTGCCAAATAATTAACCACAGCACCTAAATGAGTGCCAAATAATTAACCCACAGCACCCAAATGGGTGCCAAATAATTAACCAGTATCATCAACGAAAAGACAAAAAAAATTCAAATCGTAGTAATAGGGAATTAAATTAGAAAAAAAAAACTTACCAACAGATGTGCCTTAAATTCTCACGCACAGATGAAAAGATTTCCTTTTTTTATGTGTAGATTTCTTTTTTACATGTACCTTTACTCTAAAAAAATCTCCCTCATAAAGAATCTCCTCCTCTTTTGCAAAGATTTAGGGCAAGTTTGATCGTTTATTTTTAGAGAAGTAGAGTGAAAGACTATGGAGAGAAAGTGGGAGAAGGTGGGAGAGTGGGAGAAAGTGAGAAAGTGAGAAAGTGGGAATGTATGAGCGTGGTGACGAAGGAAAACAAAAATATGAGTGGTTGAGAAAAAAAAAAGGAGAAACAACCTTTTATTTTTAAAATATATTTTTGTTTTTGTTTTTTTGTTTGAAAACATAAATTTAAAATTTAAGAATTAAGAATTAAGATTTAAAATTTGAATTTAAATTTAAATTTAAATTCAAATTCAAATTCTTTTAAAAAATAATAACAAATAAATAAATAAATAAATGAAAAATAAAAAATGCAGGACAAAATACGGTATATAAATTAGACACACGATCTTAAAAAACTAAATAAGAGTTTGAAAAAATAAATAGCAAGATCTTGAACCAAATAATCGTTTAAAAAAATAAAAAAATCACAGAAAAAGAGAAAAAGACAATAAGAGAAAAAAAAATTGCATAAGAAAGATCAAAAGATAGAGCAAATGGAAATATTTAAAAAAATTAAAAGACAATGAAAAGAAAAAATATACGGAAAAAAAAAGAAAAAAAGATATTAGAAGAAAAAAGACAATGGCAAGGAATGACAAAAGTAGAATTTAAAAATTAATAATTAGTTTCATTGACTTTTCATTTAGTTTTCCGAATAGTAAATATTTTGAGTTAGATTTATGTAAATTAACCTTAAATATAAATTTGTAGGTTTAGTATTATTTTGAAAAATTTCCGTCCATTCGCTCAAATTCCCTGGAGGCCCCATAGCTTAGGTTCAACAGCATAGAGGTAGAAAATAAATTCAGCTAAATCTCCGCTATAAACCGTTTTTCTCCCTTCACCAATAATTACAATTTCAAATTTGAAATCGAAAACCTCCAAACTCCCCATTACAAAAGTCCAATCCCTCTCTTAATTTCTCCACAATTCCAATTCCAATTTCGAAATCCATCTGGGCATTCTCAGACAAAGAAGATGAAAGCATCTCTGAAATTCCGTGAAGACCAGAAACCATTATTGAGAGCGAAAATCCCTCTCACCATTCTCGGCCTCCCTTTCCAATCCGCCATAGCCGCCGGAACTTCCAAAGAACTCACTCTCAAGCTCTCAACTCTCTTCGAATCTGGCCCCTCCTTCAATCTCGCATATCGCCCCAACGATTCTTCAAACCCCTTCTCTGTAATCGTCAAAACCGGAATCGCCTCCTTCGGCTCCCCGACCTCTTCCCCTATGCTCATGAGCGCCGAATTCAACTTAATCGCCTCTGGAAACCCCACTTTCATGCTCCACTTCAAGCCTAAACTCGGCGATTTCTCCGTCAAGAAATCGCAATCCTCGTCCGTGATGTTCCAGAAGGTTATGAAATCGGAGGAGGAATCTGTGGATGTTAAAACTGCTGTTTCGAAGGCAGTTTCGGGTTTGGAGGTGTCGGCTAGTACGGCGGTTCCGATTATGAAATCCGGCGCCGTGAGGTTTCGTTGGGGTCTTAGGGTTCCTGCTGCGGAGGGGATGAAGATGAGTGGTGGGATTTCGTTTAGGGAGGTTCCGTTTATGGTGCTGGATAAGATCGGGTTCGAACACGTGGACGGTGGGGATACGAGTACGAAGGAGGGTAGTTTGGGAAATGGGGATTTGAATTTAGATTCGGATTGCTTTTCAGTGAAGCGTCAGTTTGAGGTTCTGAAGTTAGAGAATGGGTTATTGAAAAAAAGCATAGACGATCTTAGGAAGAAAATGAAGTTGTTCTCCAACTCCGGCCGCCGATATAAGGATAGAAAGGCGCCGGAGTTGGGTGGTTTTGATGGGTTGCCGCCAGATGACACGGCGGCGGGGGTTGAGGAGCTGAGGAAACCGGCGCTGTCTAGTGCCTGAACTCGTCGATATGACAACCGTCAGTTTAAATGTAAAAACGGAGTTGTTTTTCTTGTGTTTTTGCTCTCTATCATCTATTCAAGTTACGTTTTAATGTTTTCCCCCATTTTTGTTTGTGTTAGTTTAATTTAGTGAAATTCTTTATTAATAGGATATGTTTTTTCTTGCAATTGTTTTGATTGGTAATATGCTGTGGTGCTAAATTTGAGCGAAATTAATTATGGTTAAATGGGTTAGATTGACTTTTTTTTTTTCTTCTGATTTATAGTCTTCAGTTCTGCTTCTGTCTATCAGAAGTGTTTGCATAATTTATTTGCATTTAGTTTCCAGGACACTCGCAAAATGGGCAAAACAAATTCTTCACCACAGCCCATAATGTATTTATTGTTATGCAAAAAATAGCAAAAACAAGATCCATCCTACATATGAAAGCTATACAATGTTGCAAATGTCCTTACAATATTGATTTATGCTCGCAAATGTCCTCTCTGTTTGTTTTTTTTTCTCTCTATTAATTGGTTCTTTCGTGTGACCAATTCAGTGAAGGTTATACTTGAGGTCTTATCCGAAGTAAGCATTATTACTGAGGTTGTCGTATGATCGAGACTGACACGAGAGAAGGAGAGCTGAGAAGTTTGATGGTTGGGGTCAATCTAAAAAATATAGTAGTTTTGAAAAAAATTAGGTAAAAGGTGTTCTTTTGAGAATAATTAGTTAAATATGGTTTTTTTTTCCGCTTTGTCGGAGTACCTTCCCATAGATGCACTCCTTTCATTTTTCTTTAACTAGTTGATAGCCTTGGTTCATGCCCAAATGCACAACCCCATGGGCACGCCCAGATGCCCATGGATGCAAGGTGTCATGAGCATGCTTGTCTATGGCATTGTTTACCTATGACCGCATGCTCAAATACTCCCAAACCACCTTGTCTTTATGTTTTATACAAACCACATTGTCTTTATGTCTTGTACTTGGTTAAGTCTATTGCTTTCCTTTTTATGTCATAAAACTAAGGTTTTATGTCATAAAACTAAGGTGTGAAGTTTCGCACATTTTCATATGCAAGTCATGTAGTCTAAAATGTACTATAGGGGAGACCCACTAGTTGAATCCTCGACCAATCTTTGTCGTACTCTTTGCAATCAAAGCTTTCTTTGCAAATAACAGTCTTCAATGCTTTCTTTAATGATGTTTTTAATGATTTTCTTTCTCTCTCACGTTTTATAAAACGATCTTCTCAAGAACGTGAAGGGAGGCTACATCATAGCACGAGTTTGTCTGCAATTTTCAGATTTTGTACAGCTAACTTGTTGACTGAGCAGAACAAGTGCTGCATAATCGCCTATCCCGTGTTTGAAAGATTGCGATTGTGACAAGTGGTATTAGAGCCATGTTGACTTATTTACGGTTAAGACATAACATGTCTACAACAAAACAGTCGGGCAAGGCCCATGCAGACCGACAAGTAGAGCTTGAATAACAGATGCTCTACCTAGTGGAAGTTCCTGACTTTATCCGCTTCATGGAAACTCGTCTCGAATAAATTTCTGAGAAAGTTGATGCGATTGATGCGATGATCAGTCGTCTTGACGGATTACCCATACAAGAGGTGTTGACAAGAGTTGACACTCTAGAGACAAAAATTGTATGAACTGGAAACTACGAGTGTGGAGACAGTTCGACGGCTCTATTGCCCACATAGAAGAACGTATTGTTGAGCTTGCTAGCTCTCGGAAGACGATTATGGAAATAATAAACTACACGTCAGAGGATTTTTTAGTTGCCCTCGATGTCGTTAAAAATGAAATCGCAGACGTGAGCACAAGGGTGAACCTCACGATGTGAGCAATGGCAAACCAAGCTTCAGCTGGAGGAGCAATCCCTATTAGCAGAATAAAGATTCCTGAACCCAAACCCTTCTGTGGGGCAAGGGATGCAAAGGCCTTAGAGAACTTCATTTTTCTTATCTCGAGCAATATTTCACGGCCACAAACACAGTCACAGAAGAGGTCAAAGTGATATTGACAACTATGTATCTATCTAAAGATCCAAAGTTATGGTGAAGATCACGATATGTCGACATTCAAGAAGAGTGTTGCACAATAGACACTTGGGACACTTTAAAGAAAGAACTCTGCTTCCAGTTCTTCCCCAAGAATGTTGAGATCTTGGCTTGATGAAAATTGCATGAACTAAAACACACCGACAACATTCGAGAATATGTGAAACAATTTGTGGGGCTGATGTTAAACATATGTTATATTTCAGAGAAAGACAAAGTTTTTTGTTTTGTTGAAGGTCTGAAACTGTGGGCGAAGACCAAGTTGGTCCACGACCTCACGTTAACATACCCAACGACCACATGATTGTTTGATTTGTCCAATGACTCTCAAGATGTGAGACATCACCAAAATTCCTCATCTGGAGGAAACAAGAGTAACCGCTCGAGTTCTTCCAAAGCTATCGAGGGAGACAAACATTCTAGTGGAGACCGCAAGCATTTCCAACCAAATACAAGGAACACATGATGGGGACCCAATAATCAAAACTCATATAATCGTCCTCTCAATTGTTTCATATGTAAGAGACCTCATCTAGCTAGAGAATGTTTGAATCAAATCGTCTTCGATGCCTTTTGGGCCTATTTAACTTTAGATTCATATGATACATCGAGTCAAGTAGAAGGTGAAGTTGGCCAAACAGAAGAAGGTGATAATCCTATAATGGGGGCTTGAAATTCTTGTCGTCTCTCTAGAAAGTGGAGGAGACAAGTGGGCTGGTGGAAAGGGATCTAATGTATTTTAACACTTGGATCAACCATAATGATCAACCAGGAGCATTATGGTTGATTCCAGTGCAACACACAATTTCATAACTGAGGCAGAAGCCGGACGACCAAGTCTCCATTAGGAGAAGGATACAGGAAAAATGAAGACCATGAATTCTGCTACTTTACCTATCATTAGACTAGTGAGACGACGATGATAAAGTTGGGAGGATGAAACGACCCCGTAGACTTTTTTGTTGTAAAAATGGATGACTTTGATATGGTATTGGGAATGGAAACAGACAACAAACATCACTCGAGCCTACCTAAAGAAAGCCTCAAAGCGGATGAAGAGTTGGATAGATAAGAAGCGTCGTGTCACAATCGTAGCCTTTCAAACTCGAAATGGACGATTTTGCAACACTTGTTCTAACTCGATGAACAAGTTAGCCGGTCAAAATTCGAAAGTCACGGACAAACTCGACGTATGATGTAACCTTCCTTCACGTTCTTGAGAAAATTGTTTATAAAATGCGAGAAAGAAAGAATACATTGAAATCAACGTTACAATATGCATTGAAGACTGTCAGTTGCAAGAGAAAAGGTTTGCTTGCAAAGAGTGCGACAATGTTTGGGCGGGGATTCAACTACTATGCCTCTCCTATAGTACATTTTGAACATTTTCATCTCTAGTAGGCTTACATATGAAAATGCCGAAATGTCACACCTAAGCTTTATAACTTAAACGGAAAGCAACTAACTAAACTAAATATAAGACATAAAGATAAGATAAATTGGGGGTATTTGGGCATACGACTGTAGGCCAACAACGCCCTGGACAAGTATGACCGTGATATTCTCTTCCACTTAAACAGTTGACGTCCCTGTCGACTTGCAAAGCCGGAATCCCTCGATGTTCTACTTCCACACTTCAAGGTCTTTGGTACATCTTCAACTTGTTTCTTCCACGGTGAGGTTCTTCCACTTGGTCATGCATTTGTGTATCCTCTTCGTGGGTCGTCTACTTTTTCTCACTTTCTTAGCAAAGACTTCTTCCACTTCTGCTAGTCCCTCGTATCTTCTTACGAGGTGGTGATCTTTGTATCTTCGGAATCAAGTCTGTTTAGGTTGCAATTTAACAAGGACCTGATCTCCCACACGAAAGTCTAGGAGGCGACACTTCTTATCTGCTCACTTCTTGGTATGCCTGATTTCTGCTTCCACTTCTTGGTAATGTTACGAGCTTGAGGACTCTTCTCAACATATATAGGAAGGATCAACAAGGTGCGACAAGACATGTTATCCGCCATAAACAATCTCGAACGGGCTTCTACTAGTTCACGAACTCATCATAGTGGAAACACAAAATTGGGTTACCTTCAACAACTGAGTCCCATTCTTTTGTTCTATCTTACCGACCTGAACAAAACTCACACCATCCTGAGCGATAAAGTTTTTATGTAAGGATTCCTTCAACACGACTTGCATTGGGTCATCAATTTGCATGCCCGTATACGAGTCAACATGCACGGAGTTGCATGATCATTTCTCTGATTAAGGGCATCACATGCCTGGTACTCGTTCTTTTCTTATGTTCTGACATAAAATCAAGTTCAGGCAGGTCTCTCTTCCACCCTGCTTGACTCGAAATCAGTTTTGGCTAAGTACTGAAGTGGTTGGTAACAATGTTGTTCGTCTCTCTGACATAAGTTGATCCCCGTGAATACTGTCTCCAATCCTTCAGACGGTGTACCATGGAAAGTGTTTCTTCTTCAAACACTATATAACTCTTTTCTGTGGTACTTGACTTCTGACTTGCAGATGCGATCGAGTGTCCATTCTGCACGAGGACACTGTCCAATGCATAATCAGACGCATCAACGTGAGCTTCAATTGGTTGGATCACATCCACGGACCCAAGAGTTGGTCCTTCCCTCAGGACTTGCTTTAAGACAAGGTTGTCGACACATAACCATAAATTTCTATTCTCTTCTTCCCGTAAAAAGACTTGGGCTTCGTACGAAGCTTTTGCAGGTCTAACGAATCCTGCACTTAACAATCCCTTCGACTGTCTCCGAAGTTTAGTTAACTCCGGCAGCGTCATATGACAAGCATTCTCCATAGGCAATTTTGACATGGACAGACTATCAAGCATCCCATCACAATACTTCTTTACGACACACCTTGTGTCTGTGCAAACTGTCTCCCTCAGTGTAACTGAAGGCTCAGGAGGGATGGCCCTGAACGTTGTTTTATCTCGAGTGAGACCCTTTTTCAATTGTATGGCCAAAATCATTCTCAATCCCTTGGGTTGGCGAAGGTCTATCTAAACAACGGTGGGGGCAGACCCAGTGATCACTAGACAGTTGGCTGAAGGCATTAGGATCACCTGATGTTCAAGGAGGAACTCCATCCCAAGTACTACATCAAAGTCATCCATACCTACAACCACGAAGTTTACGAGACTGCTCCATCCTCCCAACTGTATCACTGCTTGTTTCACTAGTTCGACAACGGATAAAGCTGTAGAATTCACGACCTTCATTTTTCCGTATCCTTCTTCCAATGAAGGTTTAGTCGTCTGACTTCTGCCACCGTTATGAAATTGTGAGTTGCAGCAGAGTCAACCGTAGTGCTCTTTGCTTGCTTCCGGTTGACCCAGGTGTCAACATATATTAGACCCCCTTTTGCATGTCTACTTGTCTCCCCCACTTTCTTTTGGAGAGATGACAAGAATCTCATGGCCCTCACTCTAGGATTCTCAACTTTCTCTACTTGATCAACTTTTCTTTCTAGTTGACTCAACTTGTCATCTGAGTCTGAAGCTAAAGAGGCCTGAAAGGCATAGAAGACCAATTTATCGGGACATTCCTTAGCCCGATGTTTCCCGTTACATATGTAGAAACTGAGAGGACGATTTGATGTATTCGAATTATTGTGTCCTTGTCAGGAGTTTCCCGTGTGTGGTTGGAAAGGCTTGTGATCTCTACCAGGGTGTCTGTCTCCATCGGTAGCTTTGGGAGAATTCAGTCGGCTACTTCTATTTCTTCCAGGTGAAGAACTTTGGTGATGTCTTGTATCTTGAGAATCACAAGACATATTGAACAAGCGTTCAGCCACTGCATAGGCTGACGTGAGGTCTTGAATCCTCTACTCATATAGCTTAGTCCTTGCCCACGACTTTAACCCTTCGATAAAATAGAAGATTTTATCCTTTTTAGTCATATCAAATATGTCTAACATCAGTCTCGCGAATTGTTTTACATACTCCCGAATGGTTCCAGTGTGTTTTAATTCATGCATTTTCCATCAAGCCAGAATTTCGACATTCTCGGGGAAAAGCTACGAGCGAAGTTCTGTCTTTAAACTGTCTAGGTGTCTATCGTGCAACGCCCTTCCTGAATATCAACATACCGAGACCTCCACCATAACTTTGCATCTTCAAACAGATTCATGATCGCCAATGTCACTTTGGTTTCTTCTGTAACGGTATTTGTGGCCTTGAAGTATTGCTCGATATCGAAAATAAAGTTTTCTAAAGCCTTTGCGTCTCTTGCCCCATAGAAGGGCTTGGGTTTAGGGATTTTTATTCTACCAACTGAAATTGCTCCTCCAGACGGAGTTTGGTTTGCTATCACTGGTATTGTGAGGTTCACCTTCGTGTTCACCTATGCGGTACCTCTATCATGCCATTTATCATTGCCAACATTGTCTCGTGTTATCTAGCTCAATAACTCACTATTCCCACAAATCTTGTATGGGTAATCCGTTCATATGAAAACAGAAACGAATCAGGAACTTCCAAGCTACGAGCGAAGTTCTTTCTTTAAACTGTCTAGGTGTCTATCGTGCAACGCCCTTCCTGAATATCAACATACCGAGACCTCCACCATAACTTTGCATCTTCAAACATATGCATGATCGCCTATGTCACTTTGGTTTCTTCTGTAACGGTATTTGTGGCCTTGAAGTATTGCTCGATATCGAAAATAAAGCTTTCTAAAGCCTTTGCGTCTCTTGCCCCATAGAAGGGCTTGGGTTTAGGGATTTTTATTCTACCAACTGAAATTGCTCCTCCAGACGGAGTTTGGTTTGCTATCACTCGTATTGTGAGGTTCACCTTCGTGTTCACCTATGCGGTACCTCTATCATGCCATTTATCATTGCCAACATCGTCTCGTGTTATCTAGCTCAATAACTCACTACTCCCACAAATCTTGTATGTCCAGAAACGAATCAGGAACTTCCACCAGGTCGAGTATTTGCTCTTTGATTTCTCTTTCTACCAATCGTTTATTATGGGTCTTGCCCGTCTGTTTTGTAGTCGACATCTTTCCATCTCAATTGTCAGTTAGCCAATTTGGCTCTGATACCACTTGTTGGGACAGCGTATCGTTTGTTTCGTAGTCGACATCTTTCTATCTCAATTGTCAGTTAGCGAATTTGGCTCTGATACCACTTGTTGGGACAACAACCCCCCGAATATCTCTACAATGGTATCATATTGTCCACTTTGAGTATATACCCTTATTGTTTTGCTTTTGGTATCATTCCAAAAGGCCTCATACCAATAGAGATAGTTGTTCATACTTATACGCAAGATGATCCTCTTATCTAACCGATGTGGGACTTCGGTCAGATTCACAAACCTCCCCTCGAACAAGACCCACATTACAATCCTCCTCCCCTCAAACAAATTACCACCTCCCCTCAAATAGTCATCCCATCTGCCAAGCTCTATCTGAGCTATCTCCTCATCTCAGAGCACCATGCCCATCTAATAGCAACCAACCACGGATCTCATCGTGACCAACTTTTGAGGCTTTCAAGGCTCTACTACATCTTTGTCTGATACCTGAGAATCATACTGGTATGGTTGGTTAAGTTAGAGGCATGACTCTGATACCACTTGTCACAATCGTACCTTTTCCAACTCGGGATGGACGATTTTGCACTTGTTCTAACTCGATGAACAAGTCAGTCGGTCAAAATTTGAAAGTCACGGACAAACTCGACGTATGATGTAACCTTCCTTCGTGTTCTTGAGAAATTTGTTTATAAAATGCAAGAAAAAAGCAATACATTAAAATTGACGTTACAATATGCATTGAAGACCGTCAGTTTCAAGGGAAAAGATTTGCTTGCAAAGAGTGTGACAATGCTTGGGCGGGGATTCAACTACTATGTCTCCCCTATAGGACATTTTGAACATTTTTAGCTCTGGTAGGTTGCATATGAAAATGTTGAAACGTCACACCTAAACTTTATGACTTAAAAAGGAAAGCAAGTAGCAAAACTAAATACAAGACATAAAGATAAGATAAATTTGGGGTATTTGGGCATACGACCATAGACAAACAACGCCCTTGACAAGTATGACAATGACACGTCGCCCCCTTGAGTTTCAGGCAGGAGATCAGGTCCTCGTCAAGTTGCAATTAGAATAGATTCAATTTTAAGGACGCGAAGACCAATGCCTTATCAGAAAATACGAGGGAACAGTAGAATTGCTCAAAAGGGTGGGGAATACATCTTACAAAGTGGCGTTACCCACATGGATGAAAAATATTCATCCAATAATTTATGTGAGTAACTCAAAGTCCTGCCATCAAGATCCCAATGACATGTAGCGCAATGTCATAGTTCGACTAACCATCGACCACAGTTAGAAAGAAGATAAAGATGAAGAAATCATAGCTGAGCAAGTGAGAAAGGGTTGAAGACCCACAAGAAGGATCCACAAGTACCTGATAAAATGGAAGAACCTTTCTGTGGAAGAAACCAGTTGGGAACGTGTCGAAGACCTAGAAGTCTGGACGCAGAAGATCGCAGAGTTCAAGCTTCACCAGCCGATAGGGATGTTAACTGTCTAAGTGGGGAAGAATGTCATGAGCATGCTTGTCTAAGACATTGTTTTCCTATGGCTGCATGCCCAAATACCCCCAAACTACCTTGTCTTTATGTCTTATACTTAGTTTAGTCCATTGTTTTCCTTTTTATTTAATAGACCTAGGGTGTGACATTTCGCACATTTTCATATCCAAGCTTACAAAGTTAAAAATGTTTAAAATGTACTAAAGCGAAGACCCATTAGTTGAATCCCCACCAAGCCTTGTCGTACTCTTTGCGCAATCAAAGTTTCCTTTGCAATTGACAGTCTTCAATGCTCTCTTTAATGATGTTTTCAATGATTTTCTTTCTCTCTCACGTTTTATAAAACAAATTTCTCAAGAACGTGAAGGTAGGCTACATTATATCGCAAGTTTGTCTGTGATTTTTGGATTTTGCACGGCTGACTTGTTGACAGAGCAGAACAATTTATCAAGGGCTTCTTTGTTTCGATTCCCCTTCAATTATTCTTCCATTCTTCAGTTGTTTCATCTTTTCTTCTTCCATCCTTCATCTTCTTTTCTTGCTACTGCTTCATCTTCTTTCTTCCATTATTGTGGCTGCTATTGCTTGTTAATCATAACAATCATTTGGAATCGTATTTCCTACATCAAAAAAGGTAGGAAGCTTTCTATTTTCTTTTCATTTCATCGTCTCTTCCATTCAATCTTACTTACTAAACCATAATAAAACTATTTTTTGTACATATATAGTAAACAAAAAACATAAAGTGCAACCATCTAAGTAGCAACAAAAGCAAAAGAAGGAAATGAAAAGGAAAGAAAGTAATGAAAGTTGAATCTTCATCAAGCAAAGCAAAAGGAAAAAAACACGAAGAGAGAGAAAGTAAACCGTTTGAAGAAACCAAAAGTATTGCCCAATAGAACAATGTTTTATTGCTATCTATATAGGGTAGATAAGTTTTACTGTCTATCCCAGATAGACAATGATAGCATTCCATAACTGTCCATCTGGGATAGATATTGGTGATACCATTTTATGATGCCTTATTTGTTAGAATGGAAAATGTTTGAAAAATGATTTTAACACCATGTTAAGAAATTAGAAATTTGAGTGGCTTCTGCTTAGGCCTCCTAGATTAACTTGGGAAAGACTTAAATTTGAGGGTTAAAACAAGATTTCTCTCACCATTTTAACTTTGAACTTCAATTTTTAATAACTTTTGAATAATGAAAAACACTATTGATATTGTTTATTAATCTTGAGATGGTGTTACTTCTACAGATAAACACATACTTATCTAAGTCTATCTATTGATATATAGACAAAGATAATATAAGGTTCTATCATTGTTTATCTACACAAATATACATGAATTTCACTTTATAAAAAAGGATGATGTTTATGGGTAGAGAAAGTGTGAATAATCCATAACAAATAGTGTTTAAAGTGAATGAATCTAGAATATACGTACTTGGATATGGAGTGATAGTGTTCTATCACTGTTTGTCCCAGTTAGACACATATTAGTTTTCTATCCTCTAATATATTGCATTATTACTGGCAGCACATGGGCTAGTACCTTTTAGTTTCTAACATATGGTTGTATATATCTTTCAACAGGTTAAAGCAAGAACAATAAATTATTATAGAAAATGAAAACATAATAATTTGATCAAAACTATAGTTACCGTTTACTATAGTTTAGATACTTGACTTTGATAAGAACAAAACTAAATGAAACAATTCTGCTCAAGTTTTAGATGGAGCTTTTAGGCACTTTTTCAATTTTAAAATGACCAAAATACCCAACCAATTCCTGAACTATTTAGCAAGAAAACAATGATATACAAAGAAGCTTAATGTCCTAGTATTTGACTTCAATGGCATAAAATAAAATTTGGGTTAAAGGAATTTTGTTTAATGACTGCGCCACAAATGCCCTTTTTGCTCGCAATGATTTTATAACAAGGAGATATAGAGAGATTTTTCAAATCACTACATAATAAGGACGCCTAATTGAAAGTGAAATTAGCAAATCTCTACATCCCCGAAGCTTTTGTAATCCCTAAACAACAATACAACCATATCAATTTCCAACATATTGACATCTTGGATGATGAACAAGCTTTAAAGACTGTCCATGGAGATGATTGTCTTACACTTTAACTTTAACTTATCAATTCTTTAAGAAAACATCATATACCAACAAGAATGCTACCTACCTTCAAGGATTTCCATTAGTATTAGTTTATTGGGCTTTTGAGACAATCCCAAAACTTTCCAATTTAGATGTTGGTTGGAAGGAAACTTGAAATTGAAGGCCCAAGAATCATCACATGGGAGTGTTTGGAATCAAATGATTGGAGGACTGATAACTAGTAGAAATACAAGTTATTATGATATTTTATGTAAAACAATGGAGTTAAAACATGAAGTAAAAGAACAAAACACGTAGCTTTTATTGTGAGTTTATAAACTAAAGAGAAAGCAACTCACATAAGACATTATGCCTGATTTTACAATAAGATCGTGTTTTTAAACACAGGATGATGAAAGCAGAGGAACGAATCAATCAAAATGGGTGACCAAAAGCTATCCCGTGATCCAAATCGTGAAGCGGTTTGGCTAACAAATTCATAACGCGTGATGATTCGTTGGAAGACAAAAGTGGATGGTGGAGTTGACGTGACAAGACATGTCGGTGTAGACATTCAGAGGATAAGAAGCAACTTGTGCAGCAGAGTATGGACAATTTCTGTCATACCAAGCCTATAAATTAATACCCTTAAGCTCCATCAGAAGAAATATATATAGAGATAGGTACATATAGAGAGCATATATAGAAAATTAGAGAAAATGCCTACATTCTGTAGAAGTTCTTCCTTTCCACATCTTCTCTAGTCAATTTCTAAGTGAGAGCCTAGAGAGATTAAAGAGAGAAACCTAGAAACTATTCCCCTAACTTGTAAAAGTTCCAAATAATGCAAAGTCATGCATTCTGTAGCTTAACACCCCTTCTTACTTTCCTAGTTTTAAGTTTCTTTTTCATGTATTGTTTGAACGTTATGGTTGTCATGGTCGAAAGGCCTATATTATTATTTAATACAATGCATGTCTTTTATCATCATCATTCTCCAATTTCTTTACTTTACATGTTTTTGTTTAGTCATTATACGTAATGTGAAAAGTTATTGCATGTCCTTGAAAGGTTTCATTATTTATAAGCATTGTCGTGTTTAGTCCATGCTTAATCTAACACTTGAATCTTTTCAAAAGAAAGAACTAAGCAATGGTAGCTAATTGCTCGAAAAAGTAAGTAGCAATGCTCTGACTAAGCACGCATAGAAGGAATTTTGGAAACAAAATTTATTCTAGTGTTGGAACTCTTTCAACATTTGTGTCCCGAAAGGCAAACAAGTGTGGTGTTTAAGTATCGAGAGGTTGCTCACCTTAATTAGAAAGAGGAAACGTGATGCTTATAGATAGAGAAACCTAGGTATAGATCGTTTAATACACTTTTATCACTTGTCTCCTAAAAGGTGACCAAGTGTTGTGTTTAAGCACCGAGAGGTTGCTCGCCTTAATTAAAAAGTGACTAAACTATCTATATCGTATCAAAGGCATAAATTATAATTCATAATGTGTATAACTAAAGACATTCCTGCATCATTCAAGGAGTCCACACTCTCAAGTTTCTTTGAAAACAAACCTTTTTCTCTTCTTTGAACTTGAAGAACCTTCTCCTCAAGTCCTTTTTGTCTGATAGCCTCACCTCGCTTACTAGACTCTTTAAGTGACCTTTTGCAATTGGTTTGAGGGAAAACACATGAGATAATTGTGAGCATCATTCGTTTGAAATGGGTTATTTATAGGGCTCTCTGCATGACCACTTTGCCACCTTCTACTTGTCGTATTTTGGAGTCTTGCATGCTTTAGACATATGTTCTCCACCCAACCGACCTCTTTTGAAACTTAAGGTCAAGCAAAATGCTTAACAAATTAACTTCGCTCATAGAACCTCTCAACAAGCCTCATGACAAGCAAAACGCCTACTAACCTCTCTTGTCTTGGTCGCATGGCTCTCCTTGCTTGCTTTTGCTTGTCACCACGCCTAGTTAACCTCTTTGGAGGTTCTTCTCATTTAACACTCTTGTCTCTGGCCGCCTAGCTCTTTTGGTTGCCTAATAAATTCCTTAAGAGGTTATTCATGCAACAACTCCTTTGAGTCTTGCCTTAGTGCCTTTAGAGGTTCTCAACACCCTTCTTGCTCGCCCAACCATGTCCCAAAATGCCTAGGACATGCTTCAAAATGCCTAATATATCAAGATAACTTCTAAACAACTCTTTTTCTTATCTTGGCCACCAACCTCATAACCTTTTTCTTCAACTCTTCTTTCATCAACAACCTAAGCAACACTTAACAACTTTAAAATACTAAACTTGAGCTTTATTTAAAACTTAGCAAATCACATGACAAAATTAAGTGTAGGGTTTATATTGAGTTATTAGTACTCATTTAGGTAATCAAAATTGATATGGATATTTTCTGTAAAAGTAGAGACATCTAGACACTTATATATGTGTGTGATATATTAGATTAATGATGTAAGAATTTTATCGTATATTTCCATTAAATTTTTATATTTACCTTTCACATATGAAAGTTACTAAACAGTAAATTTACCGACTTAAAAAAATGACTAGAAATATATTGCACTATAATTAAGAAATTAACACATGTAAAGTAAATATAAATAAAAATAGAAAAACATAAAATTAAAGAAGAGGAAAAATCCTCCAAAAGAGTAGGAGAGAACTCTAAAAAAGAGACATAAAAATAAGAAAAATCTCAAATTGTTATCGAAAATGATGTTGTAAATACAGATTGTGATCGAATAGAGTAAGATTCCAATTAAAGTAGATTGAGAGTAATAATAATGAAGATGAAGAAGGGGAAAGAATAGAACACAAAGATTTTACGTGAAAAACCCCTAAATATATTAGGGTAAAATCCATGAGCAAGGATAGAAGAATTCACTATATAAAATAAAAGTCACAAACTTTTTTTTGTATTGAGAAATATAAAGCTCTTTTATAAGAAGAAACACTCTATTTTATAACTCACTCCCTTATTGGAGATTTGAGATGGTTTGGCAACCATGGGTTCTCATCTATTTATAGCTACAAGATACATGGCCATCAAGTAAATCCAATAGCTATAATTTGTCCTTGATAGATGTGTACGATTTAATGACTCTAAATATTCTAGAGAAATGTGAAAGATCCAAAGGCCATAAATTAATCTTGCACAAAAGGTGAGATCCAATAGCCCAAAAATTGTCTTCAAGAAACTTCTTCAGTAATAATGAAAATTCACGATAATTATCCAACAATCTCTCGCTTGGATTTGCTTGATAATCAACCACATGTCCACACCATTTTTTCTTCCTTGTCATCTTCATGTTGCTTATCTTTCTGCTAGGCCATTTGAGGATCGACGCCGTCTTTATTAGCTTGTGTAGCAGTAACATATTCTGCTTTTGTTGTTGACATAGCCACAATTGACTATAGTTTAGAAACCCAACTTACAACAATGCTAGCAAGAGTAAACACATATCCGATCGTGGATTTGCTTTTATCAAGATCGTTTGCATAATCAAAGTATTTTCCTTTATAACACAATGCAACATCTATGAGCCCTTTGATGTATCCAAAGATCCTTTTAACAATAATATGCTATAAACTAGAATTCACCATATACTGACTAACTACTCTTACTGCATGTGCAATGTCTGGTCTGGTACATATCATGGTGAACATTAAAATTCCAATTGTCGATGCATATGGTACTAAAGACATCTCCATCCTCTTCGCTTCATTGCTAGGGCTCATATTGGAGGATGTCTTGAAAATAACAGAAATAGGGGTAGAAATTTAGATTACAATGTTGCATGTTGAAGCATCACAAGACTTTCTTTAAGTAAATTTTCTAAGATAGCCAAATCTTCCTATTATTTATGTCTCGGTGAATTTGCATCCCCATAATCTTGTTCGCTAGTTCTAAGTCCTTCATTTCAAATTTCTTAGTCAACCGAGCCTTCAATTCTTCAATATGATCTTTATTGGGGTCTGCTACCAACATGTCATCTACAAACAACAATAGGACAATGAAGTTTTTTTCTTAAAACCTCTTAAAATATGCACAATGTTTTGCATTAAGTTTGTTGTATCCAAGGCTCACAATGAAGGAATCAAATCTCTTGTACCAACACCTTAGTGTTTGTTCGAGACCGTACAAAGATTTGTTTAACTGAACACCAAGTTCTCTTTTCCCTTTACTTCAAAACCTTCTAATTGGAGCATATAAAGATCTCCATGGAGAAATGCAATTTTTACATCTAACTACTCCAAATGTAAGTGCTTGTTTGTTTTATGTATATGTGGTTAGGCTCATACTATTGTAAACATGGCACTATGGATCTAAGTATGCGACTTAAGTTAGACAACTAATCTAGGGTCATGCAATAAAAGGAACATATATTTGTTTATGCGTTGCTTAATTCTAAAGGTTTGTCAATTGTGTACAAGTTTTCCTCTCTCTCGCCCAAGTATAAGTGAAAATAGAGGTTTTCTATGTAAGTTAGGGTCAAACACAGAAAACTTACGGTTGTCTTTGATCTTAACGTGTAAATTAAATTTTGTTGTATTTGAAGATTACTATTGTATTCACAGTATTAACTAGCCTACTATGTACAACATTAACTGTGAGGCGAACTAGATGACATGGATATGGTGTATAGTGCATGATATTGAACTATCAATTTAATTAGGCAAGATCATTATTACAATGTTCCACATAATACGATTTGGGACAAAGAATAATTAGGTCATTAAGACAACATGAAGCATATGTTAAGATCAAAATTGAGGCAGACATCCTCTCGAAGCTTTCACCATACTTGCTCACCTTTCGAAACGAAAATAATTGAGATTATCACATAAATCATTTCTAATATGTTTGATCACATTTGTGAGACTCGTACCAAGTAGAAGGGGGTCAAAATTTAACTAAGTATTTAAAGAAGGCATTTTGAATGGAAGGATGCGATAAGAAACTGGCATTTGAGTTAGTTCGCAAGGAAATGAGGTGACACTATATGAATTTTGACATTTAAGTGTCATTGGGCATTTGAAGTTCTTCGTCAGATGGAGTTAAGCGAGGAAGATGTCTAATCTTGATTTGACAGGGGTTTATGTGTAAGGTTAAGAGCTAAGCATGTTTAAGATAAACGTAAAGCGTACCAGTGTACCACTGAAAGTAGAAGCTGGCAAGTTATTAAGAGATTATGGATGAATATTCTAATTTTGGAATTAGTATAAATAGAGGAAAAGATCATATTATTAAGGGGGGTTACTCTGGAAGCCTGAAAAGAAAAAAAAACTTGAGTGCTAATTTGATCCAAGCGAGAAGAAGAGGTGAACAATGTGTTTTATGTAAAAGAAAAACCAAGTTGTTGTGTGTGACCTCTTCTTAAAAGAGTTTGTTTGTGTAAAATGTTTTCTTTAAAGATCTTATTGATTTGATGTTTTAAATATGAATGTTTTAAAGAGATTTCAAAAGGAAGTGTATACTGTGTTCAAAGCATGTTTTATATGAGTGTTTTAAAGAGATTTCGAAAGGAAGTTTATACTATGTTCAAAGTATGTTTTATATAAATGTAAAATGAAATTGTATTCAAATCATTAGTCTTTTTTCTATCAATGAGCTAACTGTTATGTGCACATAAGAAGTAAAAGGGAGTCATGTAGAAAAGGACTGCATGGTGGAGTGAAGTTGACCAATGCATAAAATATATGTATTGTGCTTAGCGACCTGAGCAACAAGGAGTGAATCAGGATACTCCTGCATGCTGTTGATGAAAAGGACATCACAATAGTTTAAACACGAGATGATGAGTCATGATGTAAGGAATGATTCATGTACTTGATGAAATGATCGTTTGAGACTAATGTTTATGTGATATGATGTATTTATGTGATATGATATGAAATGTATTCCAAAAAGGTTGTCTTAAAATTTCCTCACTAATTCTTTTGACTTATGTTTTAAGTTTTTCCTCTCTAAATGATCAAGCATTAAGGTCAGAGTAAGAAAAATGGTGAGAAGCTACTGGGCGAAAAGAGGATGCCAAGGGTTTAGTTTAAAGCTTTAGTGTTATTCTCTTGTATCTTGTAAAGTGTTGTAGAACACATGGTTAAAAGTTAATAAAAGAAATGATTTTATTACTTCCACTGGGTTAAGTTGTTTTCATCGCCTAAAGTATGAGTTTTAGTTTAAGTGTGAAATTATCAGGCGATTAAGAAAAACTTAAGAACCTAAGCGGGCATTCTGACGTTCCGCTTTAGAGGAGTCAGGATTGCTCTAAGTCATATCACGCATCGCATAGAAAGTTAGGATACATGTGGGGGCGAGGCGTGACAACATTACTTTAGACTATTTAGACCAAAAGTTTCTATTCTTCTGTTCATGTCAGTGTCGATTGCAGTTATGTCAAGTCACATCAACTCTGATTACCATTCTTGTCTGCTAGTGAATCTTCAACGACTGATGATGTGATTCCTCACCTAGGGAAATTTAATCACCAAACAAGATTCCTATCATAGAGCATGTGCATGCATTCCTCTTCTGATTCACTGTGTTTTTTTCTTCATAATCCTGTGATTAAACACTGAAAAGCATGGTAAAACAGGCATGAGACTTATGCACGTTATATTCTCTTAATATTTATGCATTTGCGATAAAAGTTACTCATTTTGACATATTATCATGCGTTTTGGCTCCATTGTTCTACCTAAAAGACCATAATAATTTGTATTTCTACAAATTATTAGTATTATTTTGAAAATAATAAAATCTTCCCAAATTTTCAAAAGTTTTCAAATATTTGAAAACTGACCTTTAAATAATGTAATTACATGCACAAAAATGCATGTAATTAGTTTACGAAATCTCAACACCTAACATTCCACTAACCATTAGTGGAACTTAGTGGGCTAGGTATCTACATATCATGTAGCCACTTATCCCACTAAGTGTTTAGTGAGATTATCCAACAAAATGTTGGATTTTCTCACTAACTATAGTCCAAGGGCAATATGGTCATTTGCCCATTAAAGTCAAAGTCAAATTTTGAATTTTTACCATTTTGTCCGTCTTCACTAATTCTGACCTCCCTAGCATGAACCCGTGTTCATTTTTCCAAAATTCAAATCAAATTTGAATATAAAGCCAGTCAAAATTTGACTTTTCGAAGTCAAAAGTCAACAATTTGACTTTTCACAACTTTGATCATTTCCATCAATTCTGAGCTTCCAAATATGAATTCGTATTCCTATTATTTAAATCATATTTAAACATAAAGTTTTACCTCAAACTAATAATCGGTGGCTATATCACATATATTTGTCGGTTTCTCTCAAGTTACTTAATTCGAACAATTCGAATTATTCAAACATATTGTTCTAAGTTAATTTCATCTGAGCTAGCAAGAGAACCTAATAGACTTATAGATCATGGACTCCAGTGATCCGAAATTAACTAGCTAAACTCTTTTAGACCAAGCTAATCAACATTCATTAACTAATAGGTCATTCCACTAAAGTCTCGTTGTTGCACTTCCCTCATTATAGATATATTTGTGTCCATCATATAACCATGATCAATAAGTTAATCATTCATAAGTTGTTTGAAACCTCGACTAGTTTAAAATATTTCTTTACCCCCGAGATTACATCTTTCTCCTTAAGTTCTATTAATCCACTATGAACAATTGGTTTAAGATCCAACCTATAAACCGAATCCCTCTCATGCCAATAGAGGGGTGGGGCCTCTTGTTCAAGATATAGATTTAGTCCTTAAGAGAATAACCTATCTACTAGAGTGAATATTTTATTGCACCCTATGTCCCTAGCCATCCACCCGGTATTACCCCTATGAGAGGCTTATTGGGACAGCGCTGTTAAGCTACTCTCACCTATGCAGATCTAAGGGTAATTTTGTTTGAACAAAAGTTCATAGTTAACTCAAGATTAAGATTAAGTTACCCAGGTCATCATAATCAAAATAGGCAGTTTTGATACAGTCAATGATGTTATAACTTAAAAGTGACTATTTTATGGCTTCAATCTTATGTAAACTCTTTATATAGGGTGCCCCCACTTCCATTGACTCTACATGAACGATTCAAGATCACATCGTTTTTACTAACTACAAAGCGGACCGCATCCATAGTGTCCCCAGAATAAAGTGTCCAACCTTATTCATATTGTAAATCCTGAACCCTAAGAAACTTGGGTTTTCCAAAAGAGTTTGAAAGGTTGTTTTTGGGTGAAGTTATGATGGAAAAGTAAGCTTAAGAAGTATTATTATAATAGTGTCATGGTAGGTCGAAAGAAGGAAACCTATGAAGAAATGGTTTAAAAGTTAAGAGGTTAAGTTGAAAAATGGAAAATTTTGGTTAAAGTCCACAAGCTAGGTGTTTTGGACTTGGTGGATGGCCAAAAGAAGATGTAGATAACCTCCACTCCAAAGAGGTTATCTAGGCGTTTTGGATATGGTGAGCGTCAAGCTTGAGTTGTATGTGTAGTCGAGAAGGATGGGGAAAACCTCTAAGAGTGCTATGTGTTTTGAACTAGGCAAGAAGACATGCCTTTAGAGGTTAGCTGGGGCGTTTAGGCTTGGAGAGGAAGCTTGCTTAGAGGTTAGTGTGGCGTTGAGAGGTTAGGCATGGAGGACATGACCATGCGAGATGAGGTTAGCGGCCATGCCAAGTAAGGTTAGCAAGGCGCTTGGCTTGTTGATTGACACTTTGACATTTTGGTTAGACAAGATGATGAAGAGCTGAAGTCAGTGAAGTGCCTTATAGATGTCATGTGCATGCTTAGGTTAAATTTGCAAGCAGAAGGTGTCAAGATATTTTCATGCAAGGCTCAGTATAAATAGGTCACTTTAGAATTTTTTTTTTTCCAATTTACTTCTAATTTTTTTATGAAATTAGTCCCAAAATATAAAAGAAAATTGAGTCTATTTTCTAAGCTAAGGCTGATGGTTAAAATTGAAAAGAGGAAGGTTGAGTTTGAGTTAAAAAAAAGGGAGAAAGGCCATTTCCGAAAGGAATCTGAGCAGTCTTCACTCCAAGGAGGTTACGGAATGCAATTCGTAAAGTTTTTGTCTGAAATTTTGAGGTAAGAAAGTTAAGGATTTTTCAGCAACGTTGTAGAATGAAATACTTTTGTTTGAGTTCTGGGTTTTAAGATATAAATCTTTAAAGTGGTACTTATGTTCTGAGCGAGAAATTGAGTTCTAGGCAGTATAGTGGTTGGCCTAGTGGTAACATATGCTAGACGTGTTGTGTTGGGATTTATGTCATAAAACTAGTAGATTGTAAATATAATTCATTGATCGTTATTAATAAAGTGTTATTATTATAATTTTAGTAAATGTTATTGATTATATTATTAGTTTTGTCTTAATAACCCAAATCCAATAAACTAATATCTTAAGTTGTTTGATGAGTCTTGAACAATATGTAGAGACATACATGGATCAATGTTCAAGATCAGCTTAAAGGGTATATAGTATAGTGATAAGACTGGGTACCTTATCCTCGTAACACTAGGGATACGACTCACTTTGTATTTGATACAAACGCAATGATCCAACGCGTTTGTGTAGGTGACATGTGAGTGAAGGTACCCTATTCAATGAGTTTGCATAAGACCGGACCACAAAATAGTAACCACTAGATGTAACTCCGTTAACTAGGTAGAGGTTTCTATTTCATTAAGATGACCCAGGTAACTTAGTCTTAATCTTAAGTGTATTATGAACTCCTGTTCACAAGAGATTGTCCTTTGGTTTATACGGGTGAGGGTGGTCAGATTGTCGACTCAGTATGCTTATCATTTTGGGGATAAGACCGAGTGGGGAGTTGGAAACATAATTACACTAGATGAAATTCACTATTTTCCTACTTTAGGGTAAGTAGATGAGTGTTCCCTTAAATGGTGTCTTCAAGACTTGAACAAAGGGTCCTACCCTCAAAAAGTTATATTTAAATATGATTCAATTATTAAGTTAAATATAAGATATTTAATTTAGAGGCTTTTGCAAAAATAACAAAGAAAAATTATGATAATAGAACTCATGTCACAACATTTTCTAAATTTGCAAAAGTAAAAAAATTAAACATGATGACCATCTGATAGCCCTATGATTACCGTCTGATAGTCGTATGATATCACTAATTTTGCCATATTTGTAATTTGCAAAAAATTAGTGTCATGAGCTATTTTTTCTAAATGTTTTTGTCATTTGATGCAATTTCCCTTTAATTTATCTATTAATTAATTAGTTTAGTTTAATTTTATTGAATTACATTAATTTAAAAATATAAGATATTTGGAGGTATTCATTAAATATGATTGAAACGAAATATTAATTAAATATGATTTAATTAAAGGATAGTTGAAAATTTAGCAATTAGATTCAAAATAATTAAATATATAGCAACATTTTAAAAAATTTGCAAATATAGCAAAATTTGTCAAATTCTATCAATAATAGAAGTTTATTACCGATAGACCATGTTGCAAATATTGGTCTATCACTGATAGACCCTATGAGTTTATCAGCGATACAAGTCTATCAACGACAGTTTTGCTATATTTGAATTTTTTTTAAATGTTGTTATATCCTTTATTATTATTCCTAAAATGGCCATCAGTTACAATTACCCTTTTAATTTAATTATTAACTGATTAATTAATTAATTAGTTGATTTGAAATTTCTATTAATTTAATATTTTTTTTAATTAATAGAATCTCATAATTCTCTCCTACTCCCTTAAGGAAATGAAGTTATAAATATGCAAAAGAAAAATAGTTTTTCTTAATTAAGAAAAAGCCAATGTTTTTTGCTCTCTGCAAAAATAGTTTTCTCTTTAAAACTTTTCCTATCCTAATTGGTTCCCACAAACCAATCTCATCCTAGAGGATAAGAAGGTCTTCGACGGATGGTGTCCCCAAATTTTGAGATTTAGTAGATTCAGAGACGTCAAACTATGTAAGTTTCTCTCTCTCATATCTATACTTTATTAAAGCATGCTTAAGAAGAAAATTAGTTTCTTAATTATTTTCTTTGCCAATGTATTGATATTTTGGCATACCCAAATTAAATTGAGGAATGGTTCTGTAAAATTAATCTTCCGCTGTCAAGGTCTTTTATCCCTTCATGTTGGGCATGCATGTTGGTGAGAAAAAAGGTTAGAGATCTGTTTGGGTTTGTTGTTGGACGCATAGCCCGCGCAAGGCAAGCCACGGGTAAGTTGCTGCCAAGAGAGCATGATAAGTCGTACGCTGGGGAAAGGCCAAGATAGATGCAAGGTCGCAAGGCAGGCGTCTAAGTGAGGCACGCACAACGCGCGCTTGCGAGGTTAGCATGCAACAAGGTCTTCTCAGGCTCTGCGTGTGCATGCCAGCCTTTGTCGCCTATCACAATCGCAACCTTTCCATCTTAGGACGAGCAATTGTGCAACACTTGTTCGATCTAGTCAACAAGTCAGGCGATCAAAATTCAAAAATCGTGGAAAAACTCACGGTACGATTCAGCCTCCCATCATGTTTTTGAGAAATTTTTTTAGAAAACATGAGAGAGAAATAATTCCATTGAAATCGTTGTTAAAACAAGTATTGAAGACTGTCAATTGCAATAAAAAACTTAGATTGCAAAGAGTGCGATAAGGCTTGGGCAGGGATTCAACTACTATGTCTCCTCTATAGTACATTTTGAACATTTTCAACTATGATATTCTTGCATATGAAAATGTTGAAACGTCACACCAAGGCTTTATGACTTAAAAAGGACAGCAACTAGCAAAATTAAATACAAGACATAAAGATAAGATAAATTAGGGGTATTTGGGCATACTGCCATAGGCAAACACGCCCTGGACAAGTATGCTTGTTACACTCTCTCTCAGTTAAACAGTTGACGTTCCTGGCGACTGGTGAAGCTTGAACTCTTCTATCTTCTGCATCCAGGCTTCTAGGTCTTCGACACGTTCCCAACTAGTTTCTTCCACATGAAGGTTCTTCCACTTCACCATGTACTTGTGGATCCTTCTTGTGGGTATTCGACCCTTCCTCACTCACTCGGCCAGGATTTCTTCAACTTCTTTATCCTCTTTCTGACGGAGGTCGATGGTTGGTCGAACTATGACATTCCGCTGCATGTCATCAGGATCTTGATGGCAGAACTTCAAGTTACTCACATGAATTACTGGGTGAATTTTCATCCATGTGGGCAACGCCACTCTGTAAGATGTACTCCCTACCCTTTTCAACACTTCCACTGGTCCCTCGTATTTCCTAATGAGGCATTGGTCTTTGCGTCTCCAGAATCAATTTTGTTTCGATCGCAGTTTAATGAGGGCGTGATCTCCCACCCTAAACTCAAGAGGGTCGCACTTCTTATATGCCCACTTCTTCATTTGCTTTGAGGCTTTCTCCAAATAGGCTCGAGCGATGTCAGTTGTCTGCTTCAATTTTCTGGTAAAGTTGTGAGCCTGGGGATTCTTCCTTGCATAGAGGTGATCAACAAGGTGCGGCAATACAGGTTGCTTACCACAAACAATCTCAAATAGGCTTCTCCCTGTTGACGAGCTTGTTTGAGCATTAAAAAAAAATTGGGCTGCATCCAACAACTTAACCCAATTCTTCTGCCTTGCATTAACAAAATGGTGTAGATATTCTTCGAGCATACAGTTGAACCGCTCAGTCTGACCGTGGGTCCGAGGATTGTAACTTGAGAACACATTCATACTTTTTCCCAAGAAAGTGAATAATTATGTCCAAAAAGTGCCAATGAACCTACCATCTCGATCACTCACAATGCTTTTTGGTACACCCCATAACTTGACAATATGTTTGAAGAACAACTGGGCTGTCAATTCGGCTGAACGCAACTTGGTAGTGGGAATGAAAGTATCATATTTTGAAAATTGATCTATGATGACCAAGATGGTTTCATAATCACCTACTTTAGGGAGATGGGTGATGAAGTCCATAGAAATACTCTCACATGGTCTTGTTGGAATTGGCAGAGGTTCGAGAAGCCTAGCAACTTTCACTTTCTCGATTTTATCCTGTTGACAGATGAGACATGCCTTCGTGTATTGCATGATGTCGTCCCTCATATTAAGCCAAAAGTAGTCCTTCTTCAGTAAGGCGTATATTCTTTGCCATCTAGGGTGGCCAGCCCACAGACTGTCGTGACACTCGTGCAGTAATTTCTTCCTCAGGTCCCCTCCTCTAGAGACATACAGCCGCTTCCCCTTTGTTACTAACAGGCCATCTTCAACCCAAGACTGTCTTGTCTTACCCACTTTAGCTAAACTCATGACATTCTGAGCGGCAGAATCTTTCTGAAGGAATTCTCTCAAAATATTGCACATTGGGCCATCAATCTGACTTGCGTGAAGATGAGCTAACATGCACAGAGTCGCATGTTCATTTTTCTGACTAAGCACATCGGCTGTCCGATTGCTTACCCCCTTCTTATGTTCAAACTTAAAATCAAACTCATCTAGGAACTTCTGCCACCTTGCTTATTTTGAAATCAATTTTGGCTGGGTAAAGAAGTGGCAAGTAGCACTGTTGTCTGTCTTCACAACAAAAGTAGACCCCAGTAAATATTGTCTCTAGGCCCTCAGACAATGTACCACAGCAAGCATTTTCTTTTCAGACATCGTGTATCTCCTCTCAACGACATTAAGCTCTTGACTCTCATATGTGATGGGTGTCCATTCTGTAAGAGAACACCATCCAACGCATAATCAGACGCATCAGTCTCAACTTCAAACAGTTGGGTCACATCGGTGATCCCAAGAACTGGCCCCTCGATCATAGCTTGCTTCAACTCATCGAAGGCGGCCTGGCATTCGAGTGTGCAACTCCATGGGCTGTCTTTTTTCAATAACTTGATCAGCGGACTTGCTCTTTTGAAGAATCCTTCCACGAATTCGCCTGTAATAGTTAGCTAATTCGAGAAAGGAACGCAAGTTGGTAACTGACCTTGGTACTCCCCAATCACGTATCGTGGAAATCTTCCCCTCCTCCATACCAATTCGGCCACACTCAATCACATGACCTAGGACATTTATTCGCTCTTGTGTAAAGGAACACTTTTCCCTTTTAACATACAACTGGTTCTCCTTTAGTTTATGGAAAACTCTTTGGGGGTGGTCCTTGTGTTTTTCCACCGTGGAGCTATAAACCATTATATCGTCAAGATAGACCACGACAAACTTATCAGGTATTCGTGGAAGACCTGGTTCATCATCGTACAAAAAGTTACAGGCGCATTGGTAAGATCAAATGGCATAACAAGGAATGCGAACGCCTCATTACCTCGTGACACAGGTCATTTTAGGCCCATCTCCTTTGGCAATTCTCACTTGATAATAACCCGACTGCAAGTCTAGCTTCAAAAAATACTTTGTCTCATGTAGACGGTCAAACAAGTCAGTGATTATGGGAAGCGGGTATTTGTTGTGAATTGTGATCTTGTTCAGGGCGCGGTAGTCGATGCACAACTGCAAGCTTCCATCTTTCTTTTTTTGGAAAAAGACTGAGGCTCCATATGGAGCTTTTGTAAGTCTAATAAATCGCATTCAATAATTCATCTAATTGTTTTAGTCAACTCCGGTGGCGTACGATAAGCATTCTTCACAGGCGGTTTTGCCCTTAGTAGTAACTCTATCTCATGATCAATCATCCTTCGTAAAGGTAAAGATTTAGGCAGACTATCTGGCATTGCATCCCTGTACCTCTCTAAGACACACAAAATGTCTTTAGGGACTGTCTCCCTGGATTTTCCAATGACTCAAGCGGAATAGCCATAAATGTTGGTTCATCTCGAGCAAGGTCTTTCTTCAGTTGCATAGCTAAAATCATCTTTACCCAATTAGGCTGACGAATGTCTATCTGTACAACGGTGGGTGTAGACCCAGTAATCACTAGCCATTTGGCTAGCAGCATTGGTATAACCTGATATTCTAGTAGAAATTTCATTCCCAATACTACATCGAAGTCATCCATTGTAACGACCACCAAGTTTATGAGATCACTACTACAAAATCGGCCTTAGTTGACGCTTAAAAACTGTCAAGTAAAGGTTTACTTGACGCTTTTAAAAGTGTCAAGTAATCTAGTGTCAAGAATAAGGAAGGTATACTTGACAGGTAAAAGACGTCAAGTATATGAGATTACTTGACACTTTTTAATCGTCAAGTAATCCAGTGTCAAGAATAAGAGTGATTTTGTTTGACAGATTTTAAGCGTCAAGTAAAGTTATACTTGACAGTTAATGAACGTCAAGTACATGTGATTTCTTGACATTTTTTGCATGTCAAGAATGTATGTACTCTTGACATGTTTTGCAAGTCAAGTTTTTTTTTTTTTAATTATATATTTTAAAATATCTTCATAATGTTTTGTGCACCTGTTTTGAAACCAAATGTATACAAGCAATGCAAGAGATCACACTTGTTGAACAATTGAATAAACTAACTTTAATTTACATCAAAGAACTTTTAATAATATTTTAATATATATAATATCAATGGAACCATATACATACATGTATAGTTAGCCTAACTTTTCTAACAGCCTAACTATAGGTGTATCAACAAAAATATCAACTAAACTAATTCACCTAGATATATCCAAGTATATCAACAAAATATCACACCTAATATATATCCAGTATCAAAAAAAACTTGTCTATCTAACCCAAAATATATTTAATTCACCATAAAATCAAATGTGGCCATCCAAAAAATCAACAAGCTCCATGCGCACTTCATCCAACTCGAATTGACTATATGAACTCCTTGTATCAATCTAATATGAAACCGAAAATATTAAAGTTAATACTTAGATTACTTGAATGGTAGAAAATATAATTCTAATAATCATCATTTAAACACAACATATAAAAATATCTTGACACATATAAAATATCTTGACACATATCCGTCTGTTTTTCTTTCTTTTGATGCAATAACTTGCTAACAAAAAAAAAAAGGCAGAAAAGTGGAAACGCGAAATGCCACTCATCCCATTTCAAAATAATACCTATATGATTATTGTTATAATTGACAGTTTTCTAAAACTTCTTGCACATATCAAAGGTAGTTTGTTTAATAAGATTAGATGAGTGGGCTTGTATGCTAAAAGGATTAAACCTAACTTAACCTATCAATTCACAGTTTGAGTTTCGTGATTTAACATGATATTACCCCAGAATATCCTATGATTGAATCATGTAAGGTTGTTTCATCTCAATTAATACTAATTGTAGTTTTGATTCTCATACTAAATTTCTAACCAACAAATGTGGAAGAGTGTGTTAATCATATATGAAGTGTAGGAAACAGAAAACCCAATAATAAACAGATTTTATAGCTGAAGAACCTGCAATACATCCAGGGAAAATTTAGAGAAGCCCACTCTATTGGGAAAAAAAGGAGAAATTTGGAGAAAAAAAGAAAAGAATCAACAAATCCTTGAATCAAACTTCTGAATGTTAATCATATAAACACTAAATAATCCTGCAATGGAATGAATGGAACATATGGAGAAAGATAGGGATCAAGGGATTGTGTCAACAATACATAATCTGAACACAGAATACATTTGCCTAAGGAAAATAGTAATATGATGAGAGAGGTGGCAATATTGAACATTAAAAGACGTTGGCACACTGAACAAAGCGCATGGTTTCAAACTTTTAGCTTAATCTAAATCCAATCTAAATTGTTGAAGAAGGTAAAACTGGAGTCATAATAAGTTCACAGTCCTAAAATTATGATATCGGGGTGGGGGAAAAGTATTTTGCTCAAAACCCATCAAAAAAAACATTTGATATGGTGCAACAGAGATCTATGATAGTAGCCAAAGGTAAAAAGATAAAGATAAAAAGAAAATTAAAAAAAAAAACCAATAAAATCAGGCAAATTGCAGTAGCAAATCTAGTTTGAAATCAATAGTTGGGATCTAGTCCTCATATATAGAGTGTATATGAGAAAATAAAAACCTTAATAACCCTAACTTCCCCATAGGTAACTAAGCATAGCTGCTCTTTCTAGGGCCAAAACCTGCAGATCTTGTAAAGCCAATCATCCTACACAGTGGACCATATTAACCTACAAAAATTTCATGGTCACATCTTAGTCTGAAAATTTTATATTTACATCTGGCCAGTGATGATAATCTAAAACAATCTCACTATAAGTGAAAAGACATTAATACAATCTTAAAAAATAAAACTACTAACAACAATAGAGTACATACAGCAATTGTAGTTACCTTGAAAGCAATCTTTGTTATTGATATATGGTATCCATACTATCAAACCGGAAAAAGAAATCTATAACAAGTATTCTACTAGCTAATATAAACAATAAGAAAAAAGAAGGGATAGAATAAATACATTAATAAGTTTTGAATTCAATTTTCCCAAAATTTGCTTCTCTAACTAAATTTAAAAGCTTTAAAGAATATTTTATTATCTTCTTTTCCACAAATGCTCTTTAATATCTACAAAATTTGGATTAATCCACTTTGATCAACTATTTTAAATTAATCAGATTTAATCAACTATTTTATATTAATCAGATTTGTTTTCAATTTAAAGCATGTACATTTATAAAATATTTATTCTATGATAAGGTTGATATTAAATATTCCTTTAAAAATATAATTATATTAAACATTAATATCAAAGTTATTCAAATAAAATGTCTACTTTGGTTATTGTAGTTAAATAGCAAGAATTTAGTATGAATTTACTAAATAACATAATATAATTTTTAAAGTTTAGAACCGAAATTTTTAAAGTTCAAAATAACGAAAAAGTAAGGCAGTTCATGACAGAATAATCAGAAACAGAGAAAAATTGACATAATAAAGAAGAAATGAAAACCTCGCGAATTGAAGATTCCAGTGAAAATATTGGCAAATCTTCTCGAGAATGGTGGTACTAATCTCAGGAAAAGTCACTTCTCTATGCTGCGATTCAGCAAAATTTCCTATCCATGAATACGAAAACAGTAAAACAAAGCCCTAAACATGGGGGGGAAATCCAAAATAAAACACCCATTATTCCAAAATTTCACCAAAATTCATCATACATAAACAAGGATTGAAAAAAATGAGATCGTATGCCTAAAAAAAAATGGATTGATGTACAGAAAGTGAGAATGAGAATGGGAAACCTGGGGAAGTAAGCATGTTTTGAATCGTTTGAGAAACCATGGCAGCATCCTTGTGAATCACGAACTCGAAACTTTCAGCGCAGATCAATTTTACAGTGTCTTCCTTCTTCATTTCGCTCGTAGTTGAGAGAGATTCTTGTTCCCTCTCCCTTTGAAGAGAAAGCTTTCGATTCTTGTTTTGCTCTTCTTTGTCATCACATTCACATTCACAACAAACTCCTTTCTAAATCGGATCTCTCAGATTTTGGATCTCTCAAATTTCTAAAAGTATTTTCTTTTTTAGAAAAAAAAATTCCTTTCTTATACAAAACACTAGTTTTCAAATTTTAAGATTTTTTCTAACAAGAAAAAAGATAATAAATAGAATTAATATTAAAAGATATAACATTTCAAAAGAATGGTAATATATAGCAAAAAGAAGCTAATTTGAAAAGAAAGCAGCACAAACCTTGCTAGATAGAAACAAAAACGTTGTGGGCCGCCATGGGTCTGAGTCAGCGTGTCGTGAGTCACCGTTGGAGAGTCGTGGGTCACCGTCTCGAAGTGTCGTGGGTCGTGGGTGCTTTACAGAACAGCGGCAGTAGGGTGTATCGACAGAAGGATACCGATCGACGGTCGATGGAAATGGAGACTGTGGGTTGTGGGTCGACGGCCGTGGAGATGAAGAGTTGTGGCTGTAGCCGACGGTGGAAACAGAGATCGACGGTCGTGGGTCATGGGTGTTTGACTCGGCGGCCAAGTGTGATCGACGGAAAGGTACTCTTGACGCGGTGGAGGTGGAGATAATGGAGATGGAGATGGAGAGAAAATCGTGGGGAGGGTTTGGAGAGAAAATCGTGGGGAGGGGGGGAGAGGGTTTGGAGAGAAAAGGGGAAAATGAAAAGAGAACACGAGGGATGGTGGGAAAATGAATTTGTTACGAAATTTGGGGGTAAAAGGAAATTTGGGGATATGGAGAAAATAAAGAAAAGGAAAGTTTGGGAATATATTTTGTTTTAGAGAGAAGGGAAAATTTTATTTTAAATTAGGTAATTTTTTACATTTAAAAAATGTCAAGTAAATAAAACTCTATTTGACGTTTTTGTATTGAAAAAATAATTGAAAAATGATGCATTTTTCTAGTTTTTTTGTTATTCTTGACGTGTTTTCATTTTACTTGACAGTTTTAATAAAAACTGTCAAGTATTTCAAACATGCAGGCGTCAAGTAATCCTGTTTTTGTAGTAGTGGGTCCTTCCATGCTCTCAACTTTATTATCGTTCATTTTACCAGCCCGACAATAGACAAGGGAGTCGAATTCATGGCCTTCATCTTTCCTGTGTCTTTCTCCCAACGGTTTCTCCCAACGGAGATTCAGCAATCTGGCTTCTGCCTCTGTTATAAAATTGTGGGTTGCATCAGAATCCACGATAGTGCTCTTCAATGGTTTCTGGTTAACCCAACAGTCCACGTACATTAGACCCCTCTTCACCGGCCCACTAGTCTCTCCTACATCTTAGTTTTTTCATATGTAAAGGACCCCATCTTGCTAGAAAGATGACAAAAATTTCAACGCCCCCATTCTAAGATTTTTGCCCTCTTCTATCTGGTCAATTTCTCTTTCGATTTGACTCAATTTATCATATGAGTCTGAGGCTAACATGGCTTGAAAAGCGTTGAAGGTGGTTCCGTTGGGACACTCTCTAGCAAGATAAGACCCTTTACATATAAAACAACTAAGATGACGACTGGTTATGTTCTGATTATTAGGTCCCCGCCAGGTGTTTTCTGTATTTGATTGAAAGGGCTTACAATCTTCGCTATAACATTTGTCCCCCCTACAGATTTGGGGGAACTTGGGCGGTTGTTCTTTATTTCTCCCAAAGGAGGAACTTTGATGGTGTCTTACATCTTGGGAGTCACTGGATAAGTCAAACAACCGTTCAACCGCTGCGTATGCCCACGTGAGGACTTGGACCCTTTGTTCATATAGTTTGGTCTTAGCTCAGGGCTTCAAACCTTTGACAAAACAGAAAACTTTGTCCTTTTTCGACATATCGCGTATATCTAGCATCAGTCCTGCAAACTATTTAACATAGTTCTGTATGTTGCCAGTGTGCTTCAGTTCGTGTAATTTCCATCGAGCCAAAATTTCAACATTATCGGGAAAGAACTGTGAACAGAGTTCTTTCTTTAGAGCGTCCCACGTATCTATTATGCAACGCCCTTCTTGGATGTCAACATACCGGGACCTCCATTACAACTTCGCATCTTCAGACAGATGCATGGTCGCCAACGTCACTTTGACCTCTTTGGTAACTGTACTTGTGGCCTTGAAATATTGCTCGATGTCAAAGATGAAATTTTCTAACGGCTTTGCATCTCTTGCCCCACTGAAGGGCTTGGGCTCAAGAATTTTTATTCTACCAACTGGGATTGCTCCTCCAGCCGAATTCTGGTTAGCCAACGTTTGTATTGTAAGGTTCACCTTCGTGTTCATTTTTGTGATTTCATTCCTAACGACATCGAGGGTAGCTCGAAAATCCTCTGTCATGTCGTTTATCATTTCCAACATATTCTTGTGGGAGTTATCAAGCTCAATAACTCGTTCTTCCATATGGGCAGCAGAGCCCGACGAATTGTCCCCACGCTCATAGGTGACGTTTTCTGCTCTTACAATTTGGGATTCTAAAGTGTCAACTCTAGTAAGCAATTCTTGTATGGGTAATCCATCGAGACAATTGGACACCGCGACAGTGCCATCAACTTTCTTGGCAACTTTCTCAAGCCACTTTTCTAAGAAACTGATGGAATCAGGAACTTCCACCAGGTAGAGCATTTGCTCTTCGAGTCCAACAAGTCGTTCATTATGGGTCTTGCTCGATTGTTTCACAACTGACATCTTTCTGTCTAAACTGTCAACTAGCAAATTTGGCTCTAATACCACTTGTCACAATCTCAACCTTTCAACCTCGGGACAAGTGATTGTGCAGCACTTGTTCGACCCAATCAACAAGTCAGCCGATCAAAATCCGAAAACCACAGACAAACTCACAATACGATTCAGCCTCTCGTCACGTTTTTGAATTTTTTTTTAGAAAACGTGAGAGAGAAATAATTTCATTGAAATCTTTATTAAAACAAGCATTGAAGACTGCCAATTGCAACAAAAAGCTTATATTGCAAAGAGTGCAACAAGGCTTGGGCGGGGATTCAAGTGTTATGTCTCCTCTATAGTACATTTTGAACGTTGTCAGCTCTAGTAGGCTTGCATATGAAAATGCCAAAACGTCAAACCCAAACTTTATGACTTAAAAAGGAAAGCAACTAGCAAAACTAAATACAAGACATAAAGATAAGATAAATTAGGGGTATTTGGGCATACGACCATAGACAAACATGCTCTAGACAAGTATGCTCTTTACACCGCCCACCCCCTATGCATAAGCCCATGCCAACATGTGATTTTGGGTTGTTTTTGGTGATTTTGAGAAATTTAAGTGAAGTTTTGATATTTTTATGATAGAAAGGAGTTAAATAGAATTATTTCCATTATTTCATGTTAAGAGGAGATAGGGCAAGTTTACAAGCTAAGGTTTTAAGCTACCATCTGTGAGTGAAAAAATGATTTTATGTTGGTTTTCTAAAAATAATCAAATGTTTAAAGCACTCTTATGATAATAAGCAGTATACTGATTTACAAAGTGTTTATAAAACATGATTTTAGAGATGCTTTGACAAGCAGATATTTGTTAACAAGATTTACAAGGCAGTATGTTTATGATAATTAAGTTTCTAAAGTATTTAAGTTAAAGTATGATATTAGCATATTTTAAACTATACCTAAAATGTTTCTGAGGTATATATAGCAACCCTTTGAGGGTTAATGCATGTGCACAAAGGTTCCTTTGATGAAGGTGTTTAGTAGATACCTAGTTTCCTATCACTGAGATAAATTAATGAGATGAGGGCTCTAAAGGGGTTAAATACGAAATAATTGTTGTTTAGAAAACATATTACGAAAATAGGGTTGTTTTGAAACTTTTTACGTAAATACAGTTGATTTTGACGTTTTTCAAAAAAAAAAAATATCAAGACTCGCCCTTTATTGTGTTATTTAAAAAAAAAAAAATTAAAGAAGAGGGCGAGCTTGCCCTCTATTATTTTTAAAAAATAATAATTAAAGAAGAGGGTGAGTCTTCCATTAATTAAAAAGAGGTAGACTCACCCTCTGTTTATTTATATAGATAAAAAAAAACAGTCAATGAGCAGAGGTTGCCTGTGACAGATCTGTGCCATGCATGGGTCATGCATTCAACCATTTTTCTTCCTTTCATTCAGAACCATTTTTCTTCCTTTAGGCCTTCTAAATTTTTCATATCAATTACAAATTCTTCACCCTTTCGGCCTTCTTTCCATCCTCACAGGTCACAATTTTTTTTCGCCATTCTTCTTCTGACCATTTTTCATCCTTTTCTTATCGTTAGTTAATTATTTTTGGATTTGGCTCTCCTCCTCTTAATAAATATGAAACTTTTTTTTGTATTAGTTAAATCAATTTTTTAAAATTTATTTATATAAGTTTTAGGGACATTTTTAAAAATAGCAAAATAAATTAAAATATTTACAAGCTATATCAAAATTTTGGATTCTATCACTGATAGTCTTCTATCACTATAGCATATCAATGGCTATCAGTGATAGAATTTACTGTAGGTTGTAAATATTTTGTAAAATCTACTATTTTAAAAAATTCCCCTAAATTTTAACTATATTCTTTATTATATTTTCAGATTTGATTGTTGTTGGAAATTTTTTTGTTGTCGTTATGTGATATATTTTGAAGTACCCTTCTCTTGGATTGACAACAATAAAACAACATGACCGTCCTCCAAATTTGTAAGTTTTTTTTAACTAATTAATCTACTATTTTTGCATATTGCGAATATGATAAAATTAGTGATATTAAACGGTAATCATAGGACTATCAGATGACTATTAATCATAGAGCGATTAGAGGGTTTTCGTTTTTAAATTTGCTACTTTTGTAAATTAATAAATGTTGTCACATAAGTTCTATTATTATAAATTTTTTTTGTTGTTATTTGTACAAAAATTCATTTTTTAAAAATCAAAGTAACAAAAAATAATATAAAAAAAAAACGTTAAGAAAAATAGAACACTACTAAAAGTAATTCAATCTTCATTCTCTGTCTTCTTTTATAACTATCTAAATCATGGTTGATACCTCCCTTTATCCTCGACTTGATTCTTCAATCTATATCTTCTACTTCAATCTATATTAAATCATTGGTCAACAATCGCTCAACATTGTTGATCTTTTATTTATCTAGTCTTCACTCTCTTCTTTAAGCTAACTTAAAGTATACATTATAATAATTAATTGAGCATTGACATAAAATATATTAAAAAATATATTGTATCTTCCATTTATCTATATCGTATTTTTGTATCTATCATATCCATGCATGCATGTTTCTTAGCTTATAAGTGATGTTAATAGGTTATCATTGACAAATTTAAGTTGTGAATTTAAAAGATACGTAAGTAATTAATTTTTATTAGGGATAGACTCGTGATCTTTAATAAGAGAAGGTAATAAGAATATAGTTAAAAAACAAACAAAAGAAAAAGAAGCGCGTGTAAAAGACGCGTGGAATTTAGTCAATCGGTGAGAAGAGAAGTAAGAAGGAAAAAAGAAAAGGATGATGGCGAATGATAATGAAGCAGAAGCCTGAGGAAGTGTGGGGTCTCTCCTTTCTTTTACCTTTTTCTTTTCTCATTTGATGAACGCTCTCACCAATTCCCACTTTTCACTCTTTGGGACCTGTGTTTTCCTTTCAATTCTCTCCTCTTTCTCTCTTCTTCTTCTTATTCTCTCTTTGAATACCTCTTTTTCTTCATTCTCTTAGGAAAAAAGAGAACAACAATGTACCAAACCCTCTTCTTCTTCTTCTCATTTTCTTTCAACATTGTTGTTTAGACCTCTTTTCCTCTTCTGGGTCTTCCAGAAATGCCATTTTCACACTTCTTTTTCATCTCTTTTTCATGTGATTTTCATAATTTTGCCATTCTTCTTCTTCCAACACCATGAAACAAGGTCAGTTTTCTCCTTCTTTTTCTTCTACTCTGATTGTTGATTCCATTGTTTTGCTTCCATGAGAAACAGTGTAGAAAAAGACAAGAGAAATGGAATCTCTCTTCGTTTGGGGAATTATTTATTTATTTGTTTTCCTTTTGTCGTCTTTTCAATTAATATATGTTTGTTTATCTCCTTATTAGTTGTTCTGTCTTGAACGGGAGTTTGTATGTATCCATTTTTGTATTCTGGAGAAAAGAAAATGAGGCAAATAGGATGTAGGATTTCAAGGACATGCCATTTTGTTCATTTCTGCTTTTGGGTGCTTCAATTTTCTCATATGAAAGATGGAAAACGATCCACATTTTTAGATGGATATCTATTGATCTTAGAAATGTGATTTATTTTATTTTATTTTTCTCTATTGAGGTTAATTGTATTGATAACTAAGAATGCTGACAATTAGTGTTTCATCTGGTTATACAGATCTTAATTTTATCTGTTCCTACAGTCTCACATTTCGGTTGAATGTTCCATTTTCTTTTCTTTCGATGGATTGGTTGCCCATTAACGAGCTTTGCAATGAGATGGGGGAAAAAAAAAAAAAACGAAATCAGGAACATAAAAAAGAAAATACTCAAAGAGTAGAGACCCGAAACAATGGATTACCACGTGCTATTTCCCTTCAAACTCATTCCTTCACAAATGGTTGAATCCTTCTTCATGTGCAACTTCGGTCAAACTTTCATGAACCTTTCAACCCCAATCTCGGATTTTTTGTTGCTAAACTTGCTGGAGATTTCCATAGACGTTTGCAACAATTTGTGGCAGTCTTCAATTGGTTTTGTGAAATTGTCAGCTTGCAGAAACTGAGCATTGCAAATTGCGATGGACTATCTTCCTTGCCAGAAGATGTAGGAAAGTTGATTATTCTAAAAAATCTAAGGCTAAGATCTTGCATTCATTTAGAAGCGTTTCCTGAGTCGACAACCAACCTTTGGGAATTAGTCCTGCTTGATATATCTAACTGTCTTGGTCTTGCCAAGCTTCCCGAGAAGATTGGTCAATTGCATAAGTTAGAAAAGCTCGGCATAAGGCACTGCTTGATTTCGTGCAAGCTGCCATTGTCGATTAGATACCTGAACTAGCTGAAGCTTTTATGTGATAGAGAGGTTGCGGAGTGGCTGAAAAAGGTCGCACCTTGCCTTACCAAACAGTGAAAGTGTAAGAGGAAGAAGCCAACCTGGAGTGACTTGGTTTATGAACCATTCTTTGACTTAAAATATTGGTTTGTTTTTTCGTTTTGTTTAGAATAAGTGTACATCTTTTGTGTCAAACATGAGTATAGTTCAACTTATTAGGCTTTGGGTGTGAGTTTAAATATTTCACCAATGGTTTGAATTAGCAGTATAATAAAAAAATTGGAAGTCTCACTAAAAGAAATACTAGATCTGAATGCTACAAAGGTTAGCTAATCTGTAATGGTCAGGAACTCGGTAAAAGAAGCTACTCTAATGATTCTCGATAGCTTAATTTTAGGATAAAGGCTCATGACAACACCAGCTAAGGGAAAAGACTAAAAAAATGAAACATTCAAAACTCAATAACCTTCACAAGAAGGAATATGATTTCCAACCAATGTAGCCTTGTAAGGTTCATTTACAAGGCTGTGATCACAGCCAATGGAAGCAGGTTGAAGCTATATTGTAATGTATATAGCCAATATTTGCTAGTTAGTATCTTGAAGGTTAGTTGGTTTGCCTCTTTCCAGCAACCACAAGTCCTATAAATTTTGGACCTTTTGGTTCCTATTGTGGAGGAATCCAAGTTGTCGAGGTGAGTTTTTTCTTTTTTTCTTTTCCTATTTGAAGAAGCTTGGCTAACTAGTGTATTTTGCAAAAGAAAGTCAGAATATCAAATCATTCCTTCTCTTATTTTTGTGCTTCTGAGCCTTTATTTTGGAATGGGTATTGGATGACTCTCAAAGAAAACCTTCATCAGCATCCCTAAGGTTGATCTTGTAAGTCAAAAGGAGAATGATTTGAGGGGAATGGAACAATTCAATTTCCAAAACTACTTCAGAAAGAGATGGGAATCTTATTCAGTATAAGGCTTTTTTTTTTTGTGTACATTTCCAATTTGCTTTTGTCCATTTTAAAATACTTGTTAAAATTTTGAACATATGACAATATTCATTTGAAGTTTGCCACTTTTTCATATCATCTAACTTCTCTTATAGCTGATCTTTTTCCTTCCTTAATTGGATGAAATTCTCTCTTTCAGGTATAGGGCGTGGTGATTTGGACACATCTCCTGTGCAAAGTTTGGATGGAAGTTTTAGAAAGTTCATTTCTGGTAACCTTTACTTTTGCCTTTATTGGGTCCTCTTGATATGTCCATGAAATTGATAGAACACCAGATATGTGTTCTATATTTTCATTAAACAGCCTAACTTTTACAAAGTATCCATACTTAAACAGTCTTCAAAACACACTTAAACACAAACTTCAACACTGAAATTAACAAAACAGAACCAGAATTCAAAACAAATAGACAAATACCAAGTTCGAAATAAAACATCCAAACATAAAAGGTAAATCACGATAAAGGAAATAACTTTCTAAGGTTTTAGTAACTGAACAACTTCTGCATTCCTGCTCTCCAGGAACTACAGCCTCCACTTCCAGAAAACTGATTAACCACCTCTTTCTTCCCTTCCTTCTTTCCCTTTTAACTCCCTCCCATGTAACTAACCGTTGTCCCCACCAAGGTGGTTGGCACTTCCTCCTCCATTTTCCTTCTCTTGTGCACATGCAACTTCTCCCTTTTTCCTCCTACTATATTGTAGAATAATTGGTGGTCTATCAGAAATTCCCACCTTCCAATGTTTCTTTCACAGCGTCTTTCATGAATGATCATATTCCTAATGGTTCATTGTCACAAGTACAATGAATATAGTCTCAAAATAATATTGAGATTCTTGATTCTGGATGGTTTTATTGTTGAAACTTTAATTATATATCATAATTAAATTCACAATTCAAGTATATGAAGCAATTTGATTTCTGGGTAAGGAAATAAGCCTTTCACATTCTATGGTGCTTAGGAATGTTGATTGTGGACTCAAGATAATATCAAAAAGCTAAAATTTCTTTTATACCTTTTAACTAAGCTAAATGGATAAAAGAATACAGAGAGTATTAGTTTAGAAATGCTTTTCTCTTCCATCTGACGGTGATTCCATTGTTGATATTTCATTCTTACTTGGACATTAAAGTTTAGTCCCTCATTGTTGGTGAATACCAAAATTCGTTGATAATAAACTTACGTGGTGTAATTCTTAGTGATTAGGTGGAAATTCATCCAAGTGAAGAAAACTTGAAATAGCTACCAATTTCTTAGAAAAATAAATTACTCAGCTCATCTAGATGACCTCTTCCTTCTATAAAGTTTTGCCAATTCACTAAATATTATGTCATGCAACTGTATCATCCATTAATTTTAATATTCGCTGAGGGTGAGAGGCTAAGTTGAGAATTGTCAATGCATTATGGACTGAATTGAAAATTTTTAAACAATAGGACTGAAAAAGTATTCGAATAGGGATTAAAGGATATATTCTTTTGAGAAATTTGAATGGATAACTTTGTTTTCTAAAATAGTTATTAATATGCATTTTTCAAGAAATAATTACAAATACTTTATTATTAGAAAATAAATACAAATATAACATTTTTTAGCGTATTTAAATTATATAAATCATTGCATAACTTAAATAATTGTGATCCATATATTTTTATTCTATAGTCACTGACTAACAAAATTGATGATAAATTTATCAATTGATTAACTACAATTGTTCATTCTCTTTCATCTCTTAATTTTTCCTCCATGTGAGATTATTTTCAACATTGGATGAGGCTGTTAGATGCCAATACTTTCTATCCCCTGCTTTTCTTTTGAATCACGTCTCTTTAAATTCTAGTTCATAGAAAATTTCCTTTTACTTATTTTTAGATGATGATGCTATACCTTTCATTTATCCATGACTTAGGTTAAGTGTTGGGAGAATTGGATGTGTTACTAAATGATGCTTCAATTACAACCTTATGGTCACAAATCTTACATCCATGTGCTACAGGTTTTCTTCAAAATGGTGTTGACTTGTCTCCAGCTCAAAGTTTGGATGGAAGTTTTCGAAAATCACACTCAGGTTTGTACTCTTTGGTTTAATATATTTGGTTAAAAGACCATTTTGGTCCCCATACTTTTAAAATTCGTTCTAATTTAGTCCTACTTTTAAAATGTCCAAATTTAGTACTCATACTTTCAATTGTTAAAGTTAGGAAGGGAAATGAGGGAAAACAAATTCAGAAAGAGCCTAGGGTTTCCATTGTATTGAATTACAAAAATGAATACGAACCTAATGATACAGAGGGAAAAGTAAATTCAATAACCGTAGTCAAATACTAACAAATAAACTCAACTAAGAACAAAGCTAACTCAAAACATAATGAAATTATAATATCTATAGATCTAATATTATCTTACATATTTTTTTTCATAACTATCGCATCAACCTCAACATTCAAACATTTGAAAATCAACATTTATAGCAGTCTTAAAGTCTCAAACATATCCCCTTGCTCCAAGTCCAGCCCACTCATTGTTGATAAGATATAAAATTTATGTTTTTTAGTAGTAGGACTAGGACCCATTGGCCACCAACTCCTTGGGCCAAATAAGTAGTGGAGTTCACAACTCCTATTTCCATACTCCTACTGTCCCACTTCTTAACTTTATGGGCCACACACACCCTAAATTAGTTCCCACTATTAGTTTAACTTTAACTTTTCCAAAATAAAGTTAGTCTGTATTAGCCTTCTCTCTATTAATTTTGGAACATATTCATATTGTGTCTTTCTTGAATGGAACTTATTATTATTATTAATTTGTTTTTACTAAATTTTAAAAAAATTAAAGTTAAGTCATCAATACAAACTAATTTGAAGATTTATTGAAAGTAGATGAGTAAAATGAGATTTTAAGGTTATATATAAATTTGTTTATTTCTCATGGGCTACAGAAACTTTATAGAATTGGTATTTCACATCCAAATATAATCTTTAAGAGATCAAAATCTTATTTTACTATTCTCTTCAACTAAGGGGCTGCCTAGGATAAATTTGAAAGTTCAAGGACAAATATAGGATTCAAACATTATTTGTACGAACAAGATCATGTGTAACCCATTGTAACTTATCTCTTCTAGAAGTGAATTAACTGATTCACAATAATGCTAAGGTGTGGTCCACAGTATCGTCTTGTGAAGTTGATACACGTAGATTAACTATTAGGACGTGAAGGTGACATAGACATGTCAATAATAGAAAAGACAAAAAATCAGGTCAATATAGATATTATGCTAGTGTCTTTTTGTTTTCCATATATTACTGACCCATATTTTCTTGGTTAATATATTCTTTACTTACGTTTTGTTATTGTTTCATTATAGTTCCTTATTTTTTTACATGTTTCAGTTGTACCCTTTTCGTTGGTAAATGTAAAGATTGGTTGATGATAAACTAATATGACAAAATTCTTTGTGAATCGAGGAGGAAAGGAAAAAGGTTTAATTTATTTCCTTCTCCAAATTTCATAGTAGTTAGCAAGAAATTAACGTCTTTTCTTCTAATTTGCTTTATCATGCCATGTAAACTTTCCATCAACTGATTTTATTTTTCACAAATGGAAAGGGTGTAAGTGAAAAATGTTAATGAGGGGCCAGGATGAAAGGAAAAAAAGACCCAAAAATTGGGGACTAAAACATATATGTTATTTTTAACGTATTTCATGTACCAATATTCAGAGATCACCAACATAAAGGTCATCTTATGATTGCAGCTCAATTAGGATATAGTCCATCTGGCACTGCCTCATCAGGCAAGTTTGTTCCTGTTTCAAGAAGAGTATATAAAGTGCTGAAGGAATATAAAAAAAAACTTATTGATTTTGAAATCTTTAATCAGAGCCTTGAGGATTGGATTGTGGAGAATACTTCATGCCATTCTGCAGACGAGGAACCAAATTTTCCTTCACCATTTCCAATTGATGAAATTCACGAGTTTGACCTGGCTCTTGAAGGAGTTTTGTTTCAGCAACTGTTCCGTATGCCATGTTCACCCTTCTCCGATGATCTAATTGAAGATGAGTTCCTTGCACTTGAAGACTTCTTTCATGCTATTATCAACGGTTTATGGCGCACATTTTGGCATAAGAGTAGACCATTGCCGTTCTTTGTATCCTGCCCCCGTAACTTGGGATCAAAATTCTATACTGTGGAAAAGGCAATATCAAGGGGAAAGGTGGGAGAACTACAAGGCTTGGGCTTGATTTCTAGAGCTGGAGATGAGCTGCATGCACGTTGGGATCAAGTGGTGCAGTTTGCTTTATTCAAGCCTAGCATACTATCAGAAGATGGGCTGAAGTTATCAGCTCGTGTTGTTTGTGAAGCTCTCTTTTACGGTTTACATTTACTTATTTCAAGGAGTTTAAGCAAAATCAGTACTATGAGAAACTATGATTCTGTTTTCGTTTTGATATTGGATTCAAAATATGGTGGTGTAATAAAACTCAGTGGAGATCTTAGCCAACTTGACATTAACTCAGCTAACCCATACCAATCTGCAGTTGACTGGATGAGAAATTATGCTGAAGTATGTGTTTCACCAGTCGATCGTATATGGAACAAGCTCGGAAATGCAAACTGGAGAGACTTGGGAACTTTACAAATCCTGTTGGCAACTTTCTACTCCATAATCCAGTGGCATGGTCTGCCAAGGCATTCGATTACATCTGTAGCTTCAGACCATGGTTTGCGGTTACAGAAGCGTTGGATGGAGTGTCGAGTTTCGGAAAATGAAAATACAGTAGTTCCTTTTGAACAGTCTAATGGTCATCCTGGAGAGATTGTTGAACTTGAGCAGATGGATAGCCATGTGTACAAGAACCAAGCATCACGTTTGAAGCTTCGTCCTGGGGAAATACTCGTAGTTGATGATCAAAGACGAGGACAGAAAAGCTTTCAGGTGCAGGGATCCTTGGTAGGTGTTATTAACCGTTGTCTATACACTGCTGTTTCGATTGATCATCCTGCAGAGTTGTTGACACTTTACGTCGGAGCTCATGTGTCGAATCTCGAGCAGTCCTGGGAAGATATGAGTCTTTGGTATCAGGTACAGAGACAAACAAAAGTACTGAACATCTTAAAGTCACAAGGAATTTCTAGCAGATATTTACCTGAAATAATTGCCTCTGGTCGAATCTTACATAATGGTCCCTGTAAGAAGGAGACCCCAGGGGGACGATGTGATCATCCTTGGTGTGGGACGCCGGTGCTTTTGACATCACCAGTTGGAGAGCAGCTTTCGTGGATAGTTGCTCGGGATGGCCCTTTCTCTTCAGAAGAGGCACTTCGTTGTTGCAGGGACTGTCTAGCTGCTCTAAGAAGTGCATCTCTAGCTAGTGTCCAACATGGTGATATCTGCCCTGAGAATATAATACGTGTTAGTGTGCACGAATCAAGAAGTAGTTACTCATACATTCCGATATCTTGGGGACGTGCTGTTTTAGAAGACCGGGATAGCCCAGCTGTGAATTTACAATTTTCATCCTCCCATGCTCTCCAGCATGGGAAACTTTGTCCATCCTCAGATGCTGAGAGCCTCATTTATCTCCTCTATTTTATTTGCGGCGGATCGATGGAGCAACAAGACTCCATAGAATCTGCATTGCAATGGAGGGAAACCAGCTGGGCAAAGCGAATAATTCAGCAGGAGTTGGGCGAGGTTTCAGCCCTGTTGAAAGCATTTGCTGATTATGTGGATAGCCTTTGTGGAACACCATACACAGTCGACTACGAAATATGGTTGAAGAGATTGAGCAGGGCAGTTGATGGGTCGTCGGATAGAGGCAAAACAGTTGACGAGGTTGATATAACATCAAGATTGGAAGATGTGGCTGAGTCTTCAGGAATATCAGGAACTGGTGCTTAAGTTACATTCTGTTGGTTGAGGCTGATGAATTCAGGTTGTTTATTACATTACATTGCTAAGGTTTGAGTGGGGATTCATTTTTTTTTTCTTTTTCTTTAAAAAAAAAAAAAAGAGAGATGAAATGTATGAATTTTACCATATTCCTCCTCCCGAGGAATATGATTTTGTGAAGTAGGCTGCCATTGCAATTGTTTGTTACCACTGTAAATGCACAACGTATGCTCAAAATTTATGAAATCATGTTTATGTTTGCTTTTATTGGCTGTCTAATTGATTTAAATGTTCTTATGGTTTGAATAAGGTGTTTTAGTAATTAATGTTATGGAGTAATTATCACTTTTTCTTGAATAGAAATTATATTATTAAGTTTCTGCTCTATCTAATTTTGTCCTTCAAGTTACATGAAAGGATCGAAATATTTCCTTACAAGTGAAATATTGAGATTCTGATTTTATGAGAATATTGATATCCATGGAGATTTGTAAAAAATTAAGAAAAAATTGTGCAAATTGCTATAATTAGTTAATGAAACTTTAATCATAGTTGGATCAGAATATGTTCATTTTTAATAATCATTTCTAAAAGTAAGACAACAATTAGATGATTGTAAAATGTGTGCAAATGTTGGTGTAAGAGCAAAAATTAAAAAAAAAGTTAAAGAAAAAAGAAAAAATAACTACAAATTAATATAAAATATTAGAAATTAAGTATAAAATTAAGGTACATAAAATATTTGCATATAAAATAATTCAAAATGGTTTTTATTTTTATTTTTATAAAATGACGTAAATATAAAAATGAAAAATCATACAATTAAACTACATAACAAAATATAATAATAAGAGTAGAAAAATCATAACACTAAACAGAACAAACATCATGGAAGAAAGAAGGAAAAAAAACCTACAACGTTGAGAGAAAATGACGTTAATATTAGATAACTAAAATTTGGAAACAAAAAAGTGTTTGTCAATGACAATCCTCAATGATTTCAAAACATTTTCAAAGTTTATTTAAATTGTTTTTATGAAAAAAAGTGTAAATGAAAATTACTTTTTTCATTTTTTTTTCTCTAGTCAATCTAAATCCTGATATTCATGAAATATAAAGTTGAACACTCAAGAGAAAACTATATCAGGATATTGATTTCACATATTAGACCAATTATTCAATTATTTAAATAATCAAAGATCGATTGTAAAATTATTCTACAAGTCATGAAAACAACGTTAAGAAATTTTGACTAATTAAATTTTACAACATCGTTACAGCAAAAGCACAGGACAATTCTGAAAATTGTAAGTGGATTGAGCCAAGTCCGTGCCCAACCCAATTCAAACCCATAGTGGAAGTTTGGGCCGAATAGTTTGGACCAAAGAAGTTATTGGGTCGAATAGTTTGGACCAAAGACGATATTGGACCCAAGCCAAACCAACAAACAACTGGGTCCAAGTCCATGGAAAACCTCCTTAAATAGAGACATTACATCTTCACTATAGTAGAAGTTTGAAGAACTAAAGGCTAAAAACTATCTAAATATCTAAATTTCTAAAGCTTGAAGCTTTGAAGATCGAAGAATATAACTCCTCTCAAGTTCTAAAGACCGAATTTTTAAAACCCTCAAATTCTGAAGACTGAAGTTCTAAAGCTTTCGAGTTTTGAAGTTCATATGATCAAAGTCTTGAAGATCTAAAGAATATAACTTTCTTGAAGTTTTAAAGTCGATTCAAGACAATCAACAAGTTAGAGGTTGGTCCAATAAGTTATTCAACAAGATCAATAAGCTAGTCCAAAAGTCGATCATCCTAGAAAATCAACAAAAATCCAATGGCGATCCTCCAAGATACTAATATTGAAGAAGATCATGGTTATCAATGATACTAATATTTGATTGTCATTTGAAAATACACCAAAAAAACCATAACCAGACCCAAAAACTATCCTACTTTCAATAAAATAAAACATATTGTTTTGGTTGTAAACTAATTAATAAATAAAAATTAACCACAAATGTTATTTAAGAAATTTAATAGTAAAGGAGGGAAATTTAGGAGTTTTTTTTTAAAAAATATAACAAACTGACAAAATATTTACATCGTATAGAACAATTTTGAAAATGAAAAAACCCACTTGCCCACAATATAATAGAAAATACAAAGAATGTCACAGTCAACATGCGATTAATCGGCTACACATGTGCGTATAATTCTTCTTCTAAACGATCATGATACGGGCTCGTGTAGGAAATGATACACAATCGTGTAGGTAGTATCAATATGATCGTGTAATTCTTTTTAACAATGAGAAATGTTTCAAACTTAAATGAACGTTGTTGACCACCCTAAACGATCGGGTGTTTATAGTATGCGATCGTTTAGATCATTATTACATGATCGTGTAATTCTTTTTAAAGATGGAAAAAAATGCTTCAAATCTAAACTATGATACGCAATCGTTTTTACACGATCGTGAAGTTCTTTTTAAACGATAGGAAATTGGTTTCAAATCTAAATGATCGTATTGACTAGGTAAGCAATCCTTTAGATCATATCAAAGCGATATTTAATCAATCTTGATATTATGGAAGAAGAGCTGAAAGAAAGAAAGAGAAGATGATGTAAAAAAGAAAGAGAAGATGATGTAAAAAAGAAAGAGAAGATGATGAAAAAAAGAAAAAGAAGATGAAGATGAAGAAAGAAAGAAAAAGAAGATGAAGAAAATCTTGAAGATGAGCTAAAGAAATATAGAAGAGAAGATGAATAAATCACAAACAAGAAAGAGAAATGAAGAAAATCTTGAAGATGAGCTAAAGAAATCTGAAAGAGAAGATGAATAAATCACAAAGAAAAAAAAAAGAAGTGGCGAATTGTTTGCAATGTTAAGGGCAAATATGAAGTTTATTAAAATATTTTACCGTCTTCCTAGCCTTTTTTTATTTTGTTTAGGGGTGTAATCGGGTTGGGTTGAGAGAGATTCTCAACCTAACCCATATTTTCAGGTTATTTGGGTTGACAACTCGAATAACCTGAATTTAGTTTCCAACCTAACCCAACCCAACCCCTAAAATATGGGTTGAGCTGTATTATTTATTTATTTATTTTCTAATGGTTGTAAAGTTCAAAATATTGAGAAGAGAGTGAAGGGAGATGCGACGCGAATGATACTCCGTGCGTGAAGGTGAAGGAGAAGAGGAGACCTAATTTTTAAAGTTTTATTTTATTAAATAATATATATATTATATTATATATATATATATATATTATATTATATTATATTATATTAATTCGAGTTGGGTTGGGTTGAACCAAAATTTTCAACCCTCCAACTCGAGACCCAACCCAACCCATCCCACATTTTAACCCTAACCCAACCCATATGGGTTAGATAGTTCGGGTTGTGGGGTTCAACCCATATTCTTACACCCCTAATTTTGTTACACAGGCCATATACATTGTATATATTGTGATGTTTTATTATATTAATGAAAATTAACCAAAAATTTATTAAATTTAGCTTAAAAACTATTTAGAAAAAAGAGAAAAAAGAGAGTATATTTTTCTTGTTTTGCACGATGCAAACCCCACCGTATATTTCATCAACCAACACTTTGTTGGTCACCACTCTACGACCACCGCTTCTTTCAACCATCACCGTTCTACTTGTCACCGGCCAACGCTAAGGCTCTTCCATGACACATTTGGTTGCTACCCTCTCTCAAGTTTCCTCTTCTCATCGGTTATCTTCATTTAACTCTCTATCACTTGTCGTCGGTCACCACTTCGCTACATGTAAGATGTTTGCGTATTCCTATCCTCGTTGGAGGAGGTTCACCAAGAGATGAAACTGTTGAATATTAAACATGTTTTAAATAAATAAGTTATATGTGAATTGATTTATGAGGGTTGGAAAAAATTAAAGGATGTAGTTAAAATGTTAGAGTTAATTTAGTAAGAGTTTCATATTAATTAAGTGTGTTTTAAATTGTTGTGTTTAATTTGTGGTATGAGTTATGCTCATGACAATCCTATAAATAGGATTGAAATGTTGTAATCTAGATCATCCAAGTGTGAAGTATAATACACATAAAAAAGTTAAAGTCTTCCAATAAAGATTGTTTTATTTCCTCTCAACTATTCTATTTGGTGATTATCTATTGGGGTGTTCATCATACGCTTCCAACAAAGTGATATAAGAGCTTGAGTTTGAAGTTTAAATAAAAAAAATCATTTTTACAAATGGCAAACAACAATTTAGTTCCCTTCCAAGTACCTCAACTTACGAAAGAAAATTAGAGTAGCTGGTGTATTCAAATGAAAGCTCTACTTGGTTCACAAGATGTGTGGGACATTGTTAATAATGGTTATGAAGAACCAGAAAGTGATACGACTTTGAGTCAAGCTGAACGAGAAAATTCACAAAATACAAAGAAAGGAGATCAAAAGGCTCTCACCATCATTCATCAAGCGATTGATTATTCAAATTTTGAGAAAATTTCTGGAGCAACTACTAAACATCAAGCATGGCCAATTTTGGAGAATACGTATAAAGGAGTAGATCGAGTCAAGAAGGTTCACCTTAAAAAATTGAGAAGTGATTATGAATAACTGCATATGAAGGAGTCTGAATCAATTTCAGATTATACTTTAAGATTGTTAGCAATAGTAAATGAAATGAAAAAATATGGTAAGACAATAAGTGATGAGTAAGTAGTAGAAAAAATACTTCGCTCATTGGATGAAAAATTCAATTTTATTGTTGTAGCTATTGAAGAATCAAAGGATTTGAGTACAATGGCTATTGATCAACTTATGGGTTCTTTACAAGCCCATGAAGAGAAGCTTCTTAAGAAGAACAAACAGACGACTGAGCAACTTTTTCAGGAGAGACAAGAAAGACCACCTAGAAAAAAACAATCGAGGTCAAGGGAGGTCGAGGACGTGGTGGTAATTGTGAACGTGGTAATTTCAGAGGTGGTGGTGGAGGAAACTATGGTCAAAGAAAATTTGATGAGAGTAATTCAAACTCAAATTCATCAAGAGGCCATGGAAGACAACATTATTTGAGGTCAAATGAAGAAAGATCAAATAATGATATGAGGTATGACAAAAGACAGGTTGAATGTTATAATTGTCATAAATTTGGCCATTATTCTTGGGAATGCAGAAATAGAGTTGAAGAAAATGCAATTATGCTGAGAAAGATGAAGAAAGCGGTAATTCATCATTGCTTCTAGCATGTAAAGGTGTGGAACATGTGAAAACAATGCATGGTATCTCATTAGTGGTGCAAGGAATCACATGTGTGAAAGTAAATGAATGTTCGTGGAGCTTGATGAATCTATTGGTGGTGATAACGTATTTGGTGTGAAGGGATAAAAGCTATATAGCAGCGGAAGATTTTACAAAACCATTACTCAATTTAATTTGGAAATCCCAAAACACCAGTACATTGACAAAATTTTGAATCAAAATTCTAAATAAAAACTAAGCATGTTTTTAATTTAAAAGATACAGAGAACTTACTTTTGTTGTCGTTTCTGGATCTACAAACTACCAAATTGGCGCACTACCCGTCGGAGACCTTCCTATCCTCTAGGATGAGATTGGTTTGTGGGAACTAATTGGAATGGGAAAAAATTCAGAGGTATTTGAGAGAAACTTTTTTCTATTTGTAGAGCAAAAACCATGACTTTTTTTTTTCTTGATAAATTCGTTAAATAAAACTGTTTTCTTTTAGATATTTATAACTCTCTTTTCTTTTTGGAATAGGAAAAGGAGTAAGAGAGAATCATGAAATTCTATAATCAAATCTACTAATTAATTAACAATTAATCAATTAGTTAATAATTAATTAAATCATATTTAATTAATATTTCATTCAAATCTTATTTCAATGAATCTCTCTCCAATATCTTATAAATTTATATTAATATAATTAATTATATTATATTTAATTAATATTTCATTTAAATCTTATTTGAGTGAATATCTCTGTAATATCTTATAGATTTAATTAAATAAAACTAAAATATTAATTAATTCTCCAATTAATTAATAGCTAAATTAAATATGTTATATTTAACTTAAATTAAATTTGAATCATATTCAAATATAAGTTTCTCTCATAACCAATAATTTTAGTATGAATCCAATTCACATTAAAGTAATATTTGAACTCATTCAAATATTTCATCTCTCATAAATTAATTTTGAATCATATCCAAAATTAAATTTATATAATAAAGTTTGATAAACTTTATATTATAATGTATCACTATACATTAAACTAATTCCCAAATAAAATTTGAACATTTCAAATTACAACCAATATAAATAAATCTCATTATCTTTTACGAGCTAGGAAGGGGACCTAATGGACCTACAGATCAGAAGCTACAACGATATGAGATTAATTGGCTAAACTCATTAACCACATTAATCAATATTCGTTAACTGTGTGTACACTCCACTAAAAACTCACAGTTAAACTCTTCTCACTGTAGATATATTTATGTGTCCATGGATATAGACCAATAACAGTAAGTTAGTCCTTCACAAGTGTTCGTAACACCAGTTGGGTCAATTTACCGCTTTACCCCTAGGTTACCTCTAATTCTTAAATACTAGTGCTCCTTTAATGAACAACCTGTTTATGGTCCTACCATTAAACAGAAACCCTTCTCGTGCCATAGAGAGGGTAGGCTCTTTGTTCAAGACCTAGAGACACCATTTAAGAGAACACTCGTCTACTTACCCTAAAGTAGGGAATGAGTGTATTTCATCTTATGTATGATGTTCTCAACTCCTCACTCGGTCTTATCCCCAAAATGATAAGCTTATTGAATCGCCGATCTGGCCACTCTCACCCGTACATATCAAAGGACAATCCCTCGCGAGTAAGAGTTCATAATACAATTAGGATTAAGACTAAGTTACCTAGGTCATCCTAGTGAAATAGAAAACTAGCTAGTTAACAGAGTTACATCTAGTGGTTACTATTTCACGGTCCGATCTTATGCAATCTCGTTGCCTAGGATACCTCCACTCACATGTCAACTACACGAACGTGTTGGATCATTGTGTTTGTATCAAAATTCAAAGTGAGCCGTATCCATAGTGTTACGAGGATAAGGTACCCAACCTTATTCCTATACTATAGATCATTTAAGCTGATCTCGAACATTGACCTTTTATGCCTCTACATACTGTTCAAGACTCATTAAACAACTTAGGATGTTAGTTTATTGGATTTGGGCTATTAAGACAAAACTAATATTTTAATCAATAACAATTATTACAATAATAATACTTTATTAACAACGATCAATGAGTTATATTTACAATCTACAAGTTTAGAACATAAATCCCAACATGGTGATGCCACAAAAATTCTAATTAAAGGAAAAGGTAAAATTTTGATCAATTTAAAGAATCGGAAGCATGAATTTATCTCTAATGTTTAGTATGTGCCTGATATGAAGAATAATATTTTGAGTTTGGGACAACTCATAGAGAAAGGCTATAATATTTTGATGAAGGATTATAGTCTTTTGAAAAGAGATAATCATGACAATATGATTGCTAAAGTGCAAATGACGAAAAATAGAATATTTTTATTGAACATTCAAACTGATGTTGCTAAATGTTTAAAGTCATATTTGAAAGATCCAAAATATGATTTGGCAGTTGAGATTTGGACATTTAAACTTTGATGGCTTGAGACTATTAGCCAAAAAGGACATGGTGAAAGGGTTGCCATATGTCAAACATCCAGACCAATTTTGTGAAGGTTGTCTTTATGGAAAACAATCAAGTAAGAGTTTTTCAAAAGAATCATCTTCAAGAGCAAGGAGACCACTAGAGTTGGTTCACACTGATCTTTGTGGATCGATCAAACCAAGTTCTTTCGGTAAGAATAATTATTTCTTATTATTTATTAAAGATTTCAGTCGAAAAAGTTGGATTTATTTTGTCACGGAGAAATCAGAAGTATTTGGCATGTTCAAGAGATTTAAAGCCCTTGTTGAAAAAGAAAGTGTTATTACATAAAAGCTTTGAGATCAGACAGGGGAGGTGAATTCACTTCAAATGAATTCAAAACTTTTTGCGCAGAAAATGGAATTCGTCGACCTATGACAGTTCCATTTACTCCTCAACAAAATTGTGTTGTTGAGAGGAAGAACCAAACGATACTTAACATGGCTCGAATCATGTTGAAGAGCAAGAAGATGCCAAAAGAATTTTGGGCACAAGTTGTTGAATGTGCGGTGTACTTGTCAAATTGTTCCCCTACTAGAAGCTTGTGGAACAAAACTCTTCAACAAGCATGGACAAGAAGAAAACCATCCATAGCTCATTTGAGAGTATTTCGATGTATGGCTTATGCGCATACACCAGGCCAAAAGCGTAGTAAGCTTGATGATAAAAGTGAGAAACACGTTTTTGTTGGCTATGATGCAAGCTCAAAAGGCTACAAGCTTTATAATCCTGTGACAAAGAAGACGATGGTAAGCAGTGTTGTGTTTGATGAAAAGCATCATTGAATTGGAATGATGAACCAGAAGACTACAAATTTTTTGTTTTTCTTGATGATCATGATGAACCCAGTGACATTGCTTCTCCATCAACACCACCAACATCATCAATCGCTCCACAAAAAAACACACCTTCATCATTTGCAAGTTCAAATGAAGGGCCTCGTGGCATGAGAAGTTTACGAGACATATATGATGAAACTGAAGAGTTAAGTCAAAGTTTTAATAACCTTACTCTCTTTTGTTTATTTGGTGACAGTGAACCTTTGAATTTTGAAGAAGCTTCAAAAAATGACAAATGGAAGATTGCTATGGATGAAGAGATAGAAGTCATAAAAAAGAATGATACGTGGGAACTTTCTACTCTTCCAAATGGAAAGAAAGCAGTAGGTATCCAATGGGAGTTCAAGATAAAAAGAAATGAAAAAGGAGAAGTGAAGAGATACAAAGCAAGATTAGTTGCAAAATGATATTCTCAAAGAAAAGGCATTGATTAGGATGAAGTGTTTGCTCTTGTTGCTCGTTTGGAAACCATAAGGTTGTTAATTGTGCTTGCTACTCAAAATAATTGGAAGATCTCTCAGATGGATGTCAAATTAGCATTTTTGAATGGATATCTAGAAGAAGAAGTCTACTTAGAACAACCTCTTGGTTATTATGTGAAAGGCCAAGAGGATAAAGTTCTAGAATTGAAGAAGGCATTATATGGTTTGAAACAAGCACCAAGAATGTGGAATAGTAGAATAAACAAATATTTCCTTGATAATGGGTATTTAAGGTGCCCTTATGAACATTCTCTTTATATTAAGATTAATGGTCATGGAGATATTTTGGTGCTTTGTTTGTACGTGGATGACTTAATTTTTACACGAAATCGTGCAAGTATATTTGAAGAACTCAAGAAGGCGATGATCCAAGAATTTGAAATGATAGATATAGGGCTGATGTCATATTATCTTGGCATTGAGATGAAGCAATCAGAGGAAGATATTTTCATTTCTCAAGAACGATATACTAGAGAAATTTTAGAGAAGTTCAATATGATCAATTCCAAGCCTGTCACAACTTCGATTGAAACTAGGACCAAACTGTCTAAATATGAAGAAGGAGATGTTGATCCTTCATATTTCAAAAGTTTGGTTGGGATTTTGAGATATTTGACTTGCACACGACCAAATATTCTTTTCAGCATTGGATTGGTGAGTTGATTTATGAAATCTCCTACAACTACTCATTTGAAAGTGGCAAAGAGAATTCTTTGTTACCTCAAAGGTACACTTGACTGAGTTATTTTATTCTTCATCTAAAGAATTTAAGCTTGAAGGCTATTGTGATAGTGACTGGGCTGGAGATACTAATGATCGAAAGAGCACTAGTGGATTTGTTTTCTTCGTTGGTTACTTCATTTACTTGGAGTTTTAAGAAGCAACCTATTGTGACATTATCCACTTGTGAGACAGAATACGTTGCTAGAGCTTCATGTATATGTCATGCAGTTTGGTTTAGAAGTTTGTTAAAGACAGTTGAAATTTTGCAAGATGATTTCAAATGTGATTCATGTAGACAATAAGTCAACAATTGCTTTAGTAAAGAATCTTGTATTCCATGATTGTAACAAACACGTTGATACAAGATTTCACTTCATCAGAGATTGCATTTCAAGGAAGGAAGTTCAAGTTTGAATACGTGAAGACTGAAGATCAAATTGCATATATTTTCACGAAGCCACTCAAAGTTAATGTGTTTAATAAGTTAAGAACTTCGCTTGGAATTTTTCAAAAAACATGTTTAAGGGAGGATGTTGAAAATTAAACATGTTTTAAATAAATAAGTTATATGTTAATTGATTTGTGAGAGTTAGAAAAAATTAAAAGATGTGAGTTAAAATGTTAGAGTTAATTTAGTAAGAGTTTCATATTAATTAAGTGTATGTTTTAAATTGTTGTGTTTAATTTGTGGTATGAGTTATGCTCATGATAATCCTATAAATAGGATTGAAATGTTGTAATCTAGATCATCCAGGTGTGAAGTAAAATATATACAAAATAGTTAACGTCTTCCAATAAAGTTTGTTTTATTTCCTCTCAAATATTCTATTTGATGATTATCTACTGGGGTGTTCATCATACGCTTCCAACATTCACACAACCGAAAAGATAAGAGGATGCAAATGGAGGAGAAAAAAAAGGAAGAAGATAGGGTTCTATTGTGGACAATTTTAAAATAATAGAAAAATGGAAAATAGGATTTTAAAAGTTTACTATATTTGCAAGATACAAAAGTAGGTAACAAATTGCTATTATTACCTATTATATTTACCCTATAATTTATCCTTCTTTTTTTTTTTTTTTTTTTTTTATCAACGGTATATAATATGATAAATTATGATATTCTACAAACAAATCTGTCAACCTAGAATGCTTTAAGACCTCATTTTGTATAAAGAATCCCGTTTCATTTTGGACAAGTCTAGTACAATCTAAACATGATCATACATTAATTCAATACACCTGTTTGGATTATACAACAATATTTCTATTGTTTTAGATAAAATATTTGTAGGATCATAAGAAAGAAAAAAAGTGCATCAAAATTGAAATGTGAATGGGGTGAAGATATACTAGTATGAGTGGTTCTCAAATAGAGAACAAACTAAAGATGTCCTATCATAGAGTGCTTGAGTTGGAAGAGCACAGATCAATTCTAATGGAGAAGTTTGGGAACAAAATGAACAAAAACACAAAGGTAGAAATTTTAAAAAATGACCGAAATGTAGTCGGAACAAATATGATTCCAGTTAGCAGAGCCAAGAGAAGAAACCCAAAACTGCCGACACAACTTAGTTCACCTCTTAAGATTTGCACTACATCATTAATTTGTTTACGAAAAATCATCCATAGAGACTAAACAAACACTTCTAAAAGTAAAGGTTCAACATTTACAGCCACACGACTTTTCGGATGCTAAAAGTACAACCACAAAAATTTACAGAAGAAATCAATCTCCAGTTATGATGGGAAAAGAATTTCATCTCAACCGACCCATCAGCCAATTGCCATGGCTCTGTGTATAACAAAACAACTGTATTCTAAGCCACCTGTGATGTCATATTACTACTACAACTTCTTTTAAAGAAAATACAACAATGATCAGATCTCTGGACGACATGGTATATGATATTGTATTCAAATCAAATGACAGGATTTTCCTCCCCACCATTAACCGCCACCTTTGCTTGTTTTCTATTTTCCACTTCACCTTTTCCCTCCTCCTCCTCCTCCTCCTCCTCCTCATCTATCTCTTCTTCACAAAGCTTCTCAGATGCATCCCCTTCTTCTTCAAGCTTACCTTTCAAGGACTCGATCACATCCAACAACTCTCTATTTACCTATTCATACCAACTACCCAAGTGAAAACAAAGGAAGTGTTTTCTTTATGGTAAAGCAAAAAAATAGTTCTTGACACAAAGTTATTACCTGAAGATTCTGAAGAAAATCAGATATATCTGTCGGGCAACAAGGACAAGCCATGACATTCTTTCGTGATCTAAGACTTCGTCCACCACTGCTTCTCTCTCTCAAGAATGTCTTGCCCGCAAAAGCACCTTCCAGGCATGACTTGCAGAAGTTATGGGCACACGGCGTAGTAATTGGCATACTCATCACCTCTCGACATATAAGGCAGCTAAACTCTGCATACACAGTTACATGAAGCAAGTGGAAATTGTTCCTATTGTTAGTTAGTAATGTCCCGTGTGTTCACCACCAAACCACCTTTTCTAGTGACTTTACTTGATATAATTTGCCAACCTTTCAATAACCTTTCCCGTACATTCATGTTGTGCGATTGCCTGATTTTTCTCCTAGACCTCTTCCCAGTGGCAGGATCTTCGGTTTCTACTGATCTCGTGCTCGTTGGGGGAGGTTTGCTCCATTTCCACTGGCTATCTTTTTCCTGAAAGAAACTCACAGATGGTACATAAGTTTACCACACTGCAGTTCATTTACTAGCTTAGATAAATTAGAAAAATTATCAGTAAACCGAAAACAATAGCAGTTAAAATATTCACTTTTATCCTGCAAAAAGACTATAACTTACTAAACTAGAACGGACCCTCAACTGGGCAAATGTACATAATTCTAAAACGTAAACAACTTCATGAAATTATAAATCTTAGCTTATTTGACTAATATTTCAAAAGTTAGTTTACAAAAACAGAAAACAGAAAATGTCTTAAAGAAACTAGCAGGACTGAAAAACAAGAGTGTATGATATGTCTTTAAAACAAGGATATACATAAAAAGCACAACTAAGTTACTTATCGTGAATTTGAAAATATGTTAAGAATAACTTTAGATTAGATAATTGAACATTTTAAAGATTTTGAAGAGAACATAACATTAGCTAATCTTTGCATTAAAAAAGTTTGCTTAGTTACTAACATCCCAAATTCGTAGAAATCTTGTTATTTCTTTTTTAAGGAATATGTATTGTAAGGAAAGCTAGTATTTAGACAAAAGATGGGATTCATTATAGTAAAAATTCAATAAAATAAATAAAGATATCACACAAGTATAATGTATCTGGAGAATACTCACATCAAAGTCCCATGATGGACCTTCCTTCCTCTCCGTAATATTTGTTGCTTTTTTTAACTCTGGAATTGATGGTAAGGGTCTAGGTCGATCTCCATGATCATCGCTGCAGTTTAAAAAACGTATTATGAAGGGAAAGATCTCGGAGGCGAAGCCGGAGACTGCAACTAGCATTTCAGCATTTGATAACATGAAAGCAATTACATAATTAGGAACACAAACCTTGTCCATGGAGCAGGATCATTGTCGCATCTAACAAATAAATACCGACATACTTTAAAGCCCTAATTTCAAGATACACATATTAATCAATAATCCGTTCATCAAATGGTAGTTTAGGAAAGGAGGAATAAATTCAATACCTGAATTCCCACTTTTCGCCAACACTTCTCAATCCTATAAATTCCATCATAACGCAATCCCTTCTCTGGAGCATATGAGGAACGTTTTTCTTTGTGAGATCTGTTAGCACAGCGTTACCCAAGTAAAGTTTAGATCACTACTTGGAAAAAATGTTCTGGTCGAACATACACAATAGTAAGAAGCCAAGAGTAACAATAGCTTCCCCAAGGTGTATTTCACCAACTGTCATGCAATCACATCTAAAAAGATACGAAGCTTCCAGTCTGGCATGAAAAATAGACGTAATTTGACAAGCAAGAGATAAAATAGTGGAAGAATTCTGCCTTTCCCATACATCTATCAAACACAAAAACAACCTTTCGGAGAAATGAAAAAAGACTATTGCTCAAAAGCACAAACTCCACAAAGAGTGAAAAAATACACACAAAAGGAGAAAGAGGAAAGCAGACCAATTCAAAATAATATTAATATATAGAGAAGCCGTTAAAACTAACGATAAAAGAAAACCACCTTGAGCATAATGATAAAGCTGAGAACATGGAAGAACACTTTGAGCATGCTCAACCAAAACAACAGTAGTTTTACTGCATTTCTTTAGCTTTCAAAATCAGAAGTTAACTCACTTTACACACAGGATAATCAATGAGGCTAATTAAAACCATGAGCTTGTCCAGTTCCATGCAAGTAGAAAATCAAATAATTCTCTGCCCTATCTGGAATTTTAAGTCATAAACTTTTCAACAAGTTGAACTGGTGAATTGAGTGACGGCATAAATTTTAGGTAGAAAATGAATAGTCAAGAGACCCATAGCACTGTAAACCAGGTTCTGTTACTGTCTTCAAAAAGATATATGCTTATGTTCTATTAAACTACAGATTCAGGACAAATAAATGGGCGCGCATCAACACTGCAGATGAAATAGAAATTCCAAATGAAATAAATTTGCTGCACCTACCTAACAACTCTAACAGGATAGCCTTTCAAGCAACTAACTTGTAGCGCTTTGTTATATTTTTCAAATTTCTGGTCAAAAGACTGATCCTTGCTTGTACGCTTGTTTCCACTAAGGTCTCGACCCCCACTGCAATTTAATTCCAAGCAGAATCATCAAACACAATGGTTTATTATGTACGGTAACCAAATAAAGTAATAAAAAGAAGAAATATATAGAAGTAAGTTTATCTTTTTTTCTTTTTTCTCTTTTGAAACGGAAACGAAGGTTTCCATTGATATAATGAAGACAGCTAAGTTAATAAGTAATAATAATAATAATAATAATAAAATACCACAAATTTTACCCTCTACCAAACCACTCTTCAGAAGCTAAAATCAAACAGGAAAACAGACGAGCCAAGTGAGGGAATGATACAAAACAATGAGTTAAAAGTTTGATAAACAGTAAACAAACAAGAACAGACTGCTGACCAACATCAAGAATAGAGAGAGAATGTAATGCATAGATAGAGTATAAGAAAAAAAAACCTTCCAGTGTAGAGGAACCACTCTCCATGATCTTCATCATCCTGGTAGCCACCAGAAAGAACCACTGATTGTGCACCATTATTTGACTGGCCCGCTATACCTGCAATATGTGGAAAGTGAGCACCCCATTGGCGACATTCTAGCCTATCCTCCCAGCATTCACCAACCAAAACACCCTGGTTTCTCTCAGGATCATTTTCGGCAGGAATAGGACCAAAATGGTCGGATGGAATTGTAACAAATATTTTTCCACTTGCAGCATTAGCTTTCCCTTTTTTTTGTGCCCGGTCAGTGGTATAGGCTTTATCTGGTCTATTTTGATTGTGGACAAAATGATAAGCCTTCTGTGGTCCTCCAGAAACAGATGATTTTGACAATTTGGCCATACGAATGGCCACTACAAGGGTGGAATTAATACGGGGCTGGCTTGCCATTTTAGTGGGAATCACGCAGCGGCACTTTGCACAAGTGTTCTTTCCTAGTCCAATCCACTTCTGGAAACATTTTAAGCAGAAATTGTGGCCACATGGAGTCTGGATAATGACACCGCCATATTCTTATTAGTATAAAGTCAATTAACCAAACCAATAGACAAGTTTAATCCGCTAATAGTTTACTTGCACATGAACGAGATCTGTAAAGTAATCAGCAGTAACACTAAAATTCCAAAGATAGAAGCCAACAGAAATCATGAAACGCTCACCTTCAACCGATTGCCAAGACATCATATTGATCAAGAGTGATAGAAGTTGCAAATCATTGTAAGTCTTATGAATGATGAATTAAACAAGGCTATACTACTAATATTTTTATCTGTGAGTGTCTAGACCAACTTATGCCCATCTCAACTAATTTTGCAAGGCAATTCACCTAATCCTACAACATTTGGGAGCCAAGAAAACTTCCAGGATAAAAACTTCTAGATAAGGTGGCCACCGTAGAATTAACTCCTTTTTTAGTCCTTTATTAAAATTTATGACCCTTTTTTACCACTAGGACAACCCATGATAGTTGAATTAAACAAGATTATAGGACACATAAATCAATTACGAATCCACAGTAAGAGTCAATGGTGCACTTTAAGGGTATAAAATGCTTGCCCTTCCTCTCTTTTTCAACCGGTATCACAATCTTGTTTAGGCCACCATTGTTCTCTAACTTGGTGATTTCAGCTAAAGTTTCATTTGAATTGGTTGTCTTTTCAGTTCAAAGAGTTTGATCATCAATACTCATTTCTTCAAAATAAACTTTTTGATGTAATAGATTTAGAATAACTTGGTTTAATCCTTGATAAATTCCTTTTTCCTATTTTAGAGTTTAGTTTGCTTTTAGTTATCTTTTTAGGATTCTTTTAATTTTCTATAAATAGAGAGTCCCCCCTTGTATCAAACAACTTCCATAAATAATAAAAACTTGATTGAATTTTTGGAGAGAATTCTCCTTTTCATCTCTTTAGGCTACATCAATTTGGTGTTAAAGTGACTCTTTGGGCCAATGTTGACTGTCGTCGATGGAAGACGGGGAAATTCTTGGCGGCACCGATCACAAGAGGGAGCTTCGTGAGTTGTGCTCATTGTCAAACAACACACATCTAATTAGGAGAAACCCTTGAAATTCCAAGAAAGAAGAAGAAACCGACAATTTTTCATGATTTTGCAAGAATGGACTATTGTCGATCAAAGAAGATGTCCAAGAAAAATTCCAGCGGTTAATAGAGGCAAGAAATCAATTTTATTTCCAAAAATAGTGTTGGAATTCTGACTCAAGTGATTCAGAAGAAAAATTCCAATAAAGCCCATTTTTCAAGAAATGGATGTAAAGATTGGGAGTTAGATGGTTTAGACCAAAGAACACCCATAGAACATCCCAACACCAATTTGAAGATTGAAAAGAAAACAGAAATATTCAAATAAAAACATAGAACCAGAGGAATGGATGAAATTTGGGTCCTTTTGGGCAAAACTTAAGAAAGGAAAAATCATAATCTTCAAGATTTTTCGAGAAACCTTCAAGAACTACATTTAATTGCTCAAGAAGATCAAGAACTCAACTAAGATTGCAAAATTGAGCAAGCAACACAGGACAAAAAACTGAAAAGAAACATGGAACCTAGAACAAGACCATCTGAGCAAAGAAGGAAAAATGAACGAAGTATAAGAAGAAGTGAAGATAGTATGTGAAGCCCTAAAACTAACAGTTGACAAAGGCGTCTCGCATGGGGAAGAATGCGAGATTGACTTATCCGTTGCACTACACAATTCAAAATATTTGACCCCTCATCCCATTGACCCTACCTGCCTGTGTCACCCCAGCAGAACAAAAAATTACATACAATTAAAGAACATTTTGTATTTTCAGTTTTTGCTCATGCCCAAAGGTAAACAATTTTTAATTTTTTATTTAAGGGTTTCACATTTTCAAAGGATTTATTTCCACCAATCTGAGGGTCATGTCACCAGAAGATTATTGTTGGAGATCTTACAAAGAATTAGGAACGATAAATATTCCGTCTATTAATTGAGCCAATGCTCAAGAAATTTGGATGTTATTGATACCGATTGTTCAAAGATGTTTCCTTTTAAATGGCTTAATCTTTATTTCTACCTTCATTTTTGTTTTAAAACTTGAGGATGAGTTTTTTTTTTTCTTTTTTTGGAAGAGATCAAGGGATAGAATATGACGTAATAGGATTTCGAATAGCTTGGTCTAATCCTTGATTAATTCCTTTTTTCCTATTTTAGAAATTATTTTACTTTGAGCTTTTTCTTAAAAAAAAAAAAGAGTTTACTTTTAGTTATCATTTTAGGATTCTTTTAATTTAACAACTTTCATAAATAATAAAGACTTGATTGGATTCTTAGAGAGAATTCTCCTTTTATCTCTTTAGGCTACATCACATTTGGTTGAGGGAGATTGTGAGAGTTGTAGAGAAACATTCTGCTAGCCAGTGGATGGCTGTCCAGTGTAAGGAGATGGAGAAGGATCTAGTTTCCGTAACTCCCATCATACCATAGCATAGTTGCCTCACTATCTTGGGTAAACTTCTAAATTGTAATATTTTCTTTCTATAGTCACTGAATGACAATTGTGATTCAACAACATGAAGAAAAGTAATCTGCAAAGATTGTGAAGCCATAGGGCGGAAGGCAATGGCATGGGCCTAATATCTGGTGCGAGGGGAGAGGAGATTGGAAAAGGCATTTTATCAATCTTTTTCTCAATGATGGCTTGAACTTGAAGTATAATTACATTTCCAGATATATGTCAATCTAAGCATAGGTTATTAGCATGGAGAATCAACAATCTTACCTAAAAGTTGAAAATTCTATCACGCAGCCTTACCAAATTTGATGAACAATAATCATTAGAACGAAACTTTGAAAGATTATCTCAATAATATTTATGATGAGCACGTCTAGAAAAATTATCAACCAAAAAATGCTCACTTTTATAACTTGTACATATCACCAAACTTTCATAACGTATTAGAAAATATATTAGTTAAAGTTTGTAAATAAGTATAGTAAAATTGTGAGGAAAAAAGATGTTAGAAAGAGAATACCATATACAATTTTTTGTCAATTTTGTAGGACAAAATCCATTCTCTTATGGACATTTTCATAATAAACTATCATCAAAGCATTCATCAACACCGTCCTTCTACCTAAAGGATCAAGCTTATTAATAAAGGTTTGAGATGAACTCAAACCAAAAAGGTTATAAATAAATAAATAATTTCATTTGAATTTTGATATTAATTTTTTCTTGTAATTGAAACGTTTCATTGATGAATGACATCAAAGAAAGAACCAAACACCAACAGGTGATTACAAATAAAAGTGGCGAATTAAAGCATACATAAGATAAAGTAAAATGAGAAATGTTGATATTAATGATTATTCTAATAACCACCTACAACGCCTATGAACATTAATTGATAGAATCATTCACTCTAATGGCAATTGAAGGATAGAAAACCCTCATTACTAACCTTAATCCAATAAGATCAAGATACAATGGGGCCAGCATTTGACATTGAATACATATGAAAGGGAACCTACATTAAATAAAGTATAAAATCATTGGAAGCAAAAGAAAAATGTGAGAAGGAACTTACAGTGACTGGCCTATCCGGTAACTGAATGCAGAAAGAACAGTTCAACCTCTCATCAAACAAATCCAAAACATCGTCCCCTTGTTTTCTGTTAACATCATTGATCTCATGGGAGAGTGAGTTTCCAGTAAGCAGCTGCTGGCGTTTCTTTGCCTTGTCGGAGTCAGCAAGGGAAGAATCAGCTTCAATGGCACGAATCGCAGAAATGAGATCATTAGAAGGGTTAATGGGGAGTGGAGAATTGGAAGGGGGAGGAAGGAATGCATCCTGAGAAGGGAGTGAACAGTCGGGACAGTCCCATTGAAGAGTAGATTCTAGGGTTTCAGGGGGGTTTGAGAGGCAAGGGACATGCCAAGGAGTGACGCAGGTTTTGCAAGTGATGGTTTCCAAGTCGGAAGGTTTAGACTGACAAAGCATGCAAATGCCATCGCCGTCGCAAGGAAGCTGAGAAACCATGTTTGGCATTAGAGAGGAGAGTGAAAGAAAAAGAAAAAGAAGTAGAAGTAGAAAAGTAAAATTGATTTGGAAGACAATAAATCATTGTTTTCTACTTTTCTTTTCGCCCTTCGCCCTTCGCCCTTCTTTGGAAAGTCAACTAAACATTTTCGCCACGTTTAACCATGCATAATCAACTTCATTCAGATGTGTCTCAATCCCACACAATATTATTTTCTTACCCTGTATAATTCTATTCTACCATCATCATTTTATTTTCATCCAACTTTTTCTTTCAACTTATAAATTGTGATATCATGTAATCAAACCTTTGTGATTACTAAAATTCACAACTTCATATATATTGTGATTTATATTGAAATTAAGTAATATGCATTAAATCTCTATAATTTTTCTGTTGTTAGTGTATATTTGGTTCTAAACTTAACAATTAATTTTAAAATATATCTAATCAAAATATATCTAGTTCGGTATTTGGAATTATCATAACACAATTTGTTTTAACAACATTTATCTTGATCCTTAAGTTATCAGTCTTGCGATCGAAAAAAGCTTTAGAGATTATTTTTTGTGTTGAAAAAGGAAGTCTCCCCTCTAAGGATGGATTCGAGCATCAATTTGTCTTTTTCACTCTTGAAAACTCCCAAAAGAAAGTTGTTAGAAGATGAATGTTGATATTGTATTGTATTGGGTTGCTCTATTAGCGGCAAATATGGCACATCCCATTATATACCAGTTGGTCTGTCAAAATTTTAAAAGTTAAAGTCATTGTCAATGGTTTCAAACACATCCTGGTTTCTTGGGATGAATAGAACCTTTCAATGGAGGTGGAGTTGATTTCAATCAAAGTCATCAAGCTTTTGAATCGTACATGAGATTCTAATTTGTTTGAAGTTTTCTTTTTCTTTTTTTAGAACGCTCTCTTTCTTGCTTCTCCGATAAATGTTGCTCATTACTTAAAACTTCTAAGGAGAATAACAAAGTTGCTGTAGCTTTGACTTCTTTCATCTATGTTTTCCTCTCGCGTTGAACAGAGTTATTATTCCCATATGGTTGAGGGCAATTGATAGTTAAGTTAGTTGTTTGATCGGTGAAAATCTAGTTTTAAACCGTCACTATGAGAAAACAGTGCTTAAATAAAATGATTTAGAAGACGATAAATCATGCATTGTTTTCTCTCCATCATATTATAAGACAACTAAAATAATAGTAATTGGGTTTCATTAATTCACATGTTAATCTTAATATGCCTAAATTACAGAGGAAATTAGATTTTTTTACGCCATTTAGATTGACATTCTACAATTGGAACTTGATTTCTAACCATAATGGAGCATGTGTAATTACTATAATGTGTATTCAAAGATAATAAAAGATTGTTCGACAGTTTTGCATTCAACCATTTTCTACTTGTGATCATTCCTTGTTGATCAAACGCTCTTCGTTTAGTGCATGTTTTGTAATAGGCAAGTTTAAGTATTTAGGTTTCTAATTACTTGTTCCATTATTCCTTTCATTCCTTTTAGGTGTTATCTTGCTTTGTTAGTCGAGATTACGATTCATCCAACAATGAATTTGGGATCCAATTCAATAAAATTATGTTTCGTAATTTCATGATCCAATTTTTTCAATTTAGAATAGATTTTTGGATACAAATCACGAGAATTTTTATTTTTCATCAAGAGGTAAAGGATTAAATCCTTTTAAGAAATAAAGTTTTTGATCAGAATATTAATCAAGGATCCCTTAACTATTAAGGGATTAATAGAATAAATCGCACTTTTACCACTAAACTATATCCGCTACAATGCAATTATTGCATATAAATGGACCTTTTGTCGAAGACGAAAATAAGTCGTATTAATAAGTAATAAAAAGATCGGATCAGAAAATAATCATGAAAATTCGAGCGTTGACGTATTTTCATCAGGGCCACTACTGAGATTAGGAAAATGAATTTGGATCTAGGGTTTAGATTTATGTAATATTACTGTTGGAATTTGTGTCTCTAAAGTCTCATAATTTATTTGATTTATTAATTTAATTATTAAGTTATGCAATATTAATTTATTCATTAACAAGAAAAATCTAAGCTTATTATATGTAGTCTTGAAATAATATATAGTTGATATACGAGGTGGATCATGTTCAAAAAATAAACTAAAATTCGTTATTAATTATATGCATAAAGTTGTGTGTCTTATTCTGATGAAACCATAGATACGACTAATTTTGTAATAGTTATAAATGGTTTGATCAAAATCAACCGTTTATATAAGATCTAACTATGAAATATTTAATCTATCTTTGTAAATCTATTAATTAAAGAGATTTAATATTTCATGGGATGATCACATGCTACTTGATCTTAATCCTATGTTATTTATGAACTCAAGTCAATCTTTTGATTTGATCACGTAATAGTGGCTCAAGTTGCCGACTTAATATGTTTATTAGTGGCGGATCCAGAAGTTAACATAATTAATTAGGGGCGCAATTTCATATACAGAAGACTAAAAAAGTTTAGTCGACCATCTGTACTTCTAAATTTGTTTCTATTCATGATCCTTGAACTTTAAATTATTAATAGATGGAACAATTGTAGGACTAGCAAGAACATGAGAGGCTGTTAGAGATGGAATAACTTATTGGTTATGAGATTCTAACCTAACTGAATCGAGCTTTATATTCAGGAAACCAACAAAGTTTCCCTCTATTCTTGAATTTTGAGATCTCAATTAAATATCATATCTGTTATGATTTATCTGAATTTTAAAAATATCTAGATTTATTATATCTTTAATTTATTTACTACTATGATTTATTATTTAACTATTTTGGACAATTATCTATGGTCACTCAATCTTATTTGTCTCTTATAGTTTTCCTAATTGGTTTATCAATATATTTTTATGTTTTATCCTATTTAATTTATTTACTACTTATATGATTTATTTAATTAGTTTTAACAATTATCCAGATCACTCAATCTTATTTGTTTTTATAATATTTTAAATTGGTTTATAAGATCACTCAATCCCATTTGTTTCTTATTTAAATTATTCATTACTCATATGATTTATTTAATTATTGCAGGTAGACTTTTTTTCGTTTTTGAAATTATTCTATACAGTATAAATATTTTGATATTTTTTGAAAAGATACCTAATTTATATTCTTGTCAGGTTTTATCATTTTAGGTTAAATTTATTATGATTTTTTTATTAATGAAAGCGTTTCTTTTCTTCTTTCTTCTTTTGTTTGGTTATTTATCAGAATCTCAATTGCCTATTTGTATCTCATCGTTCATTGTGTTTGGGATACTCTATCCAATTACATAATATTTGTAGATATTTTTCCAAAGTGTACAACATATATTTTAAAAATATATACATAAAAGACTTAAATCTACTAGAAATTTTCACAAATATATTAAAATATAATTTATTTCTTTGATTAGATTTTCGTTAATTTTTAGGACAATTATAACCCTATAATAATTATTAATTATATATAAATTTCAAATTTAAATCAAAATGATTTTCTTATTTATATTATATTAAATTAATTAGGTAAATGATAAATTTCTTTTTTGGCCAAGTAATTAATGTATAAATTTAATAATGAAATTAAATAGAAATATTTTATTAGTTCAATATAAAATCAAATCTTTTCTAATATGAAAAAAATTAATGATTAAACATCACATTATACCACTGTTTTTGCATCACCCGTGAAGATTTTGAAAAAAAAAAAAGTCCAACGCCGGTGAATTTTCTTCATAAATCATTTTTCGTCATTTCTTCCATCAATTTCGCCGTTATCAATAACGGTCTTCATTTTGGTTCTTCAGTTTTGTTCGAAATTTCGTTTTATAGACAACTTTCGGTTAGTTGGATTCCTCAATTAATTTCTATTTCATCAAATTACAATCAATTACTTTCGTTTTCCTTTTCTTCAAATTTCGTAATTTATCTAGATAATCCTTACACATATATACCACATCATATATATAATATGACCTATATAATTATGTACAGTAAGAAGTTTGAATTTTTTCTTTGTTTCATCCGACAAAATTTGTGTTTAAATTATATGTTTATATAAAAAATATTACTAAAACAGTAGTAAACGACATGATCATACATACATAGTTTTCCTTTATAAATGTATTTGATTCTTTTATAAATGTAATTTAATATATCTGTAATATATAATAGTTATGTTATGTGATTTAGTATATATACCTCATATTATATACAATAATACTTTATACATAATTCCTATAGATTTTGTGTTTAAATTATATGTTTATATAGTAATATTACTAAAACAGTAGTAGACGACATGATCATACATACATAGTTTTCCTTAATAAATGTATTTGATTCCTTTATTAATGTACTTTAATATATCCACAATCTATAATAGTTATGTTATGTTATTTAGTATATATATACCCCGATATTATATACAATAATACAGTATACATAATTCTGACACAATTTGTGTCTGGACATTTTCAGCACCATGTTTCTTTTCATAGCTAAGTTCTTATCGTAGAGAACTATTTGAGTGTCATTTGGTCCGATTATATATCATAGCCATCCTCACCTGGGAACACTTATTGTATAGGTTTGTATTCCATTGGCTCTTTTTCATAAGTCTCTTCAGAACTTGTTCCCTTTTCACCCTATGATATAAACGAATACAACATATATATTGTATATATACCTATGGAACATGTAATACACATATGAATCATCTTACAGCAATTAATATTAAATATACCTCTGCATCATGAATAACGATTGGATCATGTTCGTTTGATCTAATATTCTTACTCCTCGACACAAGACATCTTTCACTTCTTCTAACCATTTTATGGATTGCATTTAAAGAAATTTTTACAAAATTAACTACCATTTAACATATGTAAATCACATTGCATTGCAAATAAACACATAGTAAGTTTTTGTTACATATTTAAATGACAATATAAGTTAAATACTCATAGTACCTTTTCGTTAAGCCCTAAAATGTATCACATTGCACGAATTTTTTTAACTGTGAATCTCAATAAACTATAGAATGTATCACATTCAAAACTACATGTTCGTTTGTTTAGCTATTTAATCGAATATTTAAAATATACCTAATATACAGTAGTAACCTCCAAATTTCTACCCAGACTCTATCTACAAAAATTATGTCTTTACCGGCCGTCGAAAGTTTTCGTCTTCATTGTCGAAATCTCAATAAACCCTACAATGTATCACATTCAAAACTAAATTTTCATTTGTTTGCCTATTTAATCGAATATTTAAAATATACCCAATATACCTAATGTTTCATATGTTTTTAATATATACAATACTAACCTCGAAATTTCTACACAGATTCTATCCGAGAAGTTTTGTATTTGTCGGCCGTCAAATGTATTCAATCTTCTTCACCTCTGAACTCTCTAAAATTTCATTGTAAAAACTGTAACCCACGTTGGAATGAGTAGACGACCATTTTCGTAGAAAAGGAAAGGATTAAAAGGTTTTCCACTTCTTTCCAAGACCGTATCCCAAGATTTTTTCCTTTTAGATATTAATTATAAATCAATTAAATAATAAAAATGAGTATTAAAGTAATTTGGGCCATACATTTGTGTAATATAGAAGCCCATTTAGTATATTTGTGAAATTTATTAGAAAATTGGACCCTTAATGTAATATCATATAACAATTTAGGTCATATTAGTTAAAAACTAGGTCTGGTTTGTAAAATTATTTATATATATCTAATATATATTAAAATATTTTCTTGAGCACGTAACACTGCTTTCAATAGTAAATATGATAAATCAATACATTTCTTAATAAGATCCATTTTTTTTGTGAGTTTGGGATATATGGTCTACTTTACTTAAGTAGATCACTGTATTTGAGATGTTCTGGACAACCATCTAATTAGTCATTTTTTAACATCATAAAGTGTTTAAATGTTTACTTGTCGAACACTCGTACACATTTTATGCTTAAGTTTCTTGGTATTAGATTCAAGTCTCATGTTTTGTTATTATTATACATTAATATGTTTTTCTAATTGAAAATTCATAGTTTATATTATCATTTAGGTACAAAATACATTTTCTTTGTGAGTTTCAACTATTCCACGTATCGAATCTTTGAAATACCATGTATTTTTATATAGGTTATAGATGTTTTATTAATCTTTTCATCCTTTAGAATATTTAAATGTTTGCAAAAATTTTCATAAATTCTTCAAATACTTATTCACACACACTAAAGAAATGTCAATCAATATTTAGTATCACTCACAATCATAAGAAAGTAGTCCTGCCTATGAGAGTAACCTATTCAAAGATATATTATAATCTTCTAAATGCAAAATTTTGAGCATCCATATGTTTCCTAAACGGTTTAATAAAAAGTTTCAGATGTTTAATTATTCCAAACTAAAAAATAGAAACAGTTTCATAAGCATTTCATTTAAATAAACTTCAAAACTAAAACTTCCTAAAATTACCTAATTAGAAAGATATTCAATTTGCAAGTTTCAAGTCCGTCACAACGGTTTCATGTTTGGCGAAGAATTTTCATCATTTGTGTTGGATAGATGTGTTTTTTTCTCTTGCTGCATCTATTCATATATTAGTTGTTGTTTGCTCTTCTCTAGAAGACTTCTTCACTTTATATTTTTTTATCCTTTGGCCTTGCCCTTTGTCCTTCTTTTTATTCGGCCATCTTGATCAATTATGCTTTGTTTGTGTTAAGCTAATAATAATGGATAAATAGATATTAATCGTTAGCATTTATTTAGTTGTGATAATTTAAATTTTTAAATATAATTCCCTCGCTTTGGGATTATTATCATCAATATTGGACAACCTATCCTCCATTTCCAACCTTCTTTTTCCCTATGAGCTAAGTTATCACTAAAAAACGTACTTTTAGTCGTACAAAGATTACAACGATCGAGTTCATTTACATTAGTGTGTCATAAATATCATATGGGTCTTTGATGTGTCCCTTTTACTTGTGCACAATGATGGTTGTGCTCTCTACATAATTTCAGTCGTTGACTTTTATTTTATTCCAGAGTAAGAGCATGATATCCTGGAATGAAAAGGTTGAGCTTTGTTCTTTGAGATCTATACTTGATAGACTCACCATTGTGGATATAAAACTGAGGCCGCATCCTATGAAATTTTAGGAAAATTCTCTAGCACATCCTCGAAACTGGGATGAACATACTATGTGAAATTCCAAATCTATTTTACCTAAAGTATGCTAAACAAAAAAGGAAAGTTAGGAAAAATTAAGAATAACTTAGGTGTTATAAATGGAATGTCATGGAAGCATTGGTGAAAAGAAATTAAGAAAATTTTTACTAGGTTTTAACAGTTTCCCAAGTAACATTATTAGTGTGTCATCTTAGCCATGAGGAAAGAAAATGAGGCTAAGTGATGTTTTGGTGGCCATAGAGGTTAACAAGTGGACAAACTAGGCATTTTAGCTTGAGCTAGATTGTAACGCCCCAAGAATAAGACAATTTTTATTTTGGATTATTTTGGTTAAATTATTAATGGTAGAATTATTTTGGGGTGAATTGAGTTTTGGTGAGGATTATATGTTTGTGGAGATTAGGATTAATTAAATATTTATGGAAAGAATATTTGAGTAATTATTAAATTTTGGAATTTAGTTATATTGTATGGTTTTGATAAAGGTTGAATGATGTAGATAATTAAATTTGGTGAGATTTAAGGATATTAGTTGTTTATGGAATGTTAAAAATAAATATATTATGGGGATAATATAATTATTAAAGAGAAATAATTCTAAATGATTAGTATTTTAAGGAAAAATACTTGGAGGGAAAGAAATATAATTATATTATGAAAAATATAATTATTTTGAAACGATATTGTATTTTGAGAAGTTAGAGGAGATGATTTGATTGGGTTATTAAGGAAGAGAGAGGAGAAATTAATTGGATTGGAAAGAGAAAAAGAAAAAGAGGAGTTTTTATTATGGTATATATTTAATAGAGGGTCTCGTGAAACGTGCCTTACCATTCACCTTTCCTCTCCACAAAGAATCCCTACGAGCAGTCGTCGTCGCCCCACTCCTTCGGCCGTCGCCGCCTGCAGCACTCCGGTGAGAGCGTCTCCGTTCGTCCCAAAGCCGAAGAGTCACGATCGTGTAGCCAGCCGTTTGATTCCCTCCAGCTGCGTCGACTTGTTGTTGCGTTTAGACCGTAGAACCACCTCTGTCTTCCTCCGTGCACCTCTCTTCCGTCGTTGGGCGTCTCTTTTTGTACTGAAGTCCACGACGCTGATCGTTCCCCATCTCGGCAGCCACGCATAACCCACGCAGTCGAGCCCCTCTCCAAGCCACACGCATGAGTCGCATTTTAGACCTGAGCTGCTACAACCTTCACCGAGCCGTTCCACGAGGCGTTCCCTCCATCAAGCTGCACATCTCCAAGCCGAGTGCGTGCAAGCGTTCTAGTCGGTCCCCTTTCGCGAGTCGTGCGCCGGAGCCGACTGCCCTTGTTAAGCCGTTCCCTGTTTTGAGCCACTCCTTGGTGAGAATTGCTAAGTTTTGATTGGATTTGGTACTTCTAGTATTTATCTATTTTGTCCTAAACAAGTTAAATTATGGATTTTAAGATGAGATATTTTTGCTTGAAGTTTTGGTAAATTTTAATTGGGAATTTGAGCTGTGACATTCTCCCAACCAAGGTTGAATTGGATTTCAACCTCCTTCGTTGGATTGGCTTATTGGAAAGTTTGACCGCCGCTAGGATTAAATTTTGTGTAACTAATATCCAGGTAAGGGATTTTCCTATTGGATCCCCACATTAAAATTGCATGCATATTTTGTATCATGTATTAATGTAGTTAAAGGAAAACATGTATGACTGAGATGTTATGATCGTGATACATTGTATTTGAGGCATGCTATGATTAAACATGATATAATAGAGTTATGTTTGACTGAGTTACAATATTTATGATGTGACATATTTATATAGGCTATGATGTTATGTTAGATTTACTATTAGAGTTGTACCATATGGGTTTCCCTCGGGATCACCACTTATTTATGCCTGTGTGGCCAATTTTATATGTGATTCGAAGGGATCACTTACAGCCCGACTCTCCTTTAGGGTGTTCCTTCGGGATCACCGAGAGCCCAGATGCTTCCCTAGGGGATCACTGGATAGCGTGCCTTCGGGGGCAAAATGTTTAGACGGTACCTTCCTACAGGACTCTAACAGGAATTTAACAAACATCTAGCGAGACTAATAGTGGGTCCCTTACTAAGTATAAATTATACTCACCCTTTCTCTATGTTTAATTTTGCAGGCTAAGATAGAGGTAAAGGCGAGCTGGCGAATGACAAGAAGAGACCGTGGTTCACCATAGAGGGACATTATATGTTCTATTCCGCATGTATTATTTTCAGTATTCAATTTTCATAAGTTTATTTCAAAACTCAGGTTTTCTCTTAGAAATTTCTTTTATTTTAAATAGGGCCCGACTAGTATTTTACCTAATATTTATTTATTATTTTCTTCACACATTTTATTTATTATTGATTTTAAATGAATATTTGAAATGTTTTCATTTATTTTAAACAAAACTTTTATTTGTTTTACTGGTAATGACTTCAGCTCAGTATAAAGAGTTGGGCCGTTACATAGATGACCAAAACTTGTGCAAGGCAAGAAGACGTTGTCATGGCAGCAAGGAGTGTCAAAATAGCCTCTAAGACAATGTGGTAGGCAACCAAAAATGTGCCAGAAGTTTTAAAGTTGGACTAGGTGGCCAACCTTGTCCATATAACCTTTAGAAATCATGCGGCTAAGGCAAGCCATGCGACCAAGTCATGTAATCAAGGTTATACGACCAAGGGCAGCAAGGATGGTTGGCGAGAAGGGACCAAGCTAGGCATTTTGAGGTGTCAAGAACCTCTAAAGAGGTGATCAAAGCCCTTTCATACGAGTTGGGCTATGTGGCCATGGCAAGGCATGCGAGGAGTGTGGGCTATGTAGCAAAAACTGCCCAAAGAACCTCCAAGGAAAAGATGATGGGGCGACCAAGAGTGTCCAAAGCATTTTGGCAAGATGTAAGCCCTTATTCCATTCACCTTTTATGTATATTAATATTTTATAAGTTGTGTAAAACAAGTTTGAATCCAATTTTAAATTCTCTAAGGGTTAAGTTACTGTGATGAGGAAATTTTTTTAGAATCGATTTTATTTTGGGAGTTAATAAGTAATTTTTATAAGTGTTCGACTTTTTTTTTTTTTTAAGAAAATGGCAAATTGAGGAGTAGTATTAAGTGAAAGGCATTATTGTCATTTCTCCTTCTTCCTCTTCTTATTGTTAGTATTGTTGAAAAAGAATAAGAAAAGAAAAATATATTCTTCTTCATCTCACGTTCTTCCCCCTCTCTCTAGAAAACTCTCAAAAGCCGACCTCCCCCTCACACCACCATCCCTCTCTCTCTCGAAATTTCATTTTCGCCAGCCCATCTCCCCATTATTGTAAAGCTTGCGCACCGGCGAATCTCAACCGTTGCCATCGCAATCACTGCCGCCAAACTCATTTTTCTTTTCCAAGAAAATTTGTTTTTAGAGAGAGCTGAAGGATGAGTCTGCAGGAGGTCTGAGGTAGAAGAAGAAGAAGAGGCTACGTTTTTGGGTGAAAAAGAAGAGGAAAGGAGTGAAGGAATTGGCAGCCATGACAGAAGCTTGGAGCTGATGGACAATCTCTGAGTTTTGAGTTGGTTTGAGCTTCTCACGATGATTTAAGAGGTAAGGTTAGTTTTATTTCAAAGTTAACTCATTTTCCAACAAGAGTTGTGAAGGAAGTTTGAGCAAATACTGAAGTTTAGTTGCTGATTTTCGTAGAAGAGTTTGGTCACATAATTTTAAAATGAATTCATAAAGTCTTTGTTTTTTTAGTATTTTGGATTGCACTCTTTGAGTTAGGAGCTCTATTTGGTATGGTTAGAAAGGTTGTTAAATTTTCTAAAACTTTCATGCAGAAAGTGTGAACTAAAGCTGAAGGGAAGTAGGTTAAATTTCAGGATCAAAATTGGAATCAGAAGACACGAGTTTGCTTTACCGTGTTTCGGGTGAATTCTGTGTTAATCCGTGGGGAATCTCATTTCCATTCCTTCAAGTAAGTTGTAGAGGGTTCCAAAATAAAGAGTTTGATATAAAGTATATAATTGTTTATTAATTATTGAAGAAGTTATGAGTAGTTGAAGTTAGCCTAATGAAGTTGGAAATTTATGGAAAAGTATGAATTATGATTTTATTTGTCAAGTGTAGAATTCATGAGTGTCGTGGGTTGTGCATCATTTAAGTTATTATAAAAAGATAAGACTATTTAAGGTCGTTTAAGACAAGTTTGGATAAGTTCTTAAGTTGTTGACTCGTTAGTTTGACGGTGAGTTTGTTAAATGATCCAGATCTCTCAATTATTGATATTGCAAAGAAAAGTATGGAATTAAAGACCCACTAAAATTGATATATGTTGGTTGCTTATGGTGTTAAGACTTTAAGTTGAAGCTAAGGATTTAAAAGTGTTATTTTAGCTTAAATTAAAGTAAGTTGGGATTGATACAAGTTAATAATGAAAATGAGAATTTAAGTCCTTCGAATGTAAATGGATGTAAATAGCTTAAATGCTAATAACAAAGTGTTTTGGAAATTATTGTGATGTTTTGCTATGTGAAGGTCTGAGGGGTCTAAATCTTTGTATCAGGCCAAACCAAAGTGGGGAAAGCGTATAATCCTAGGAGATCGAGTTTTTGACAGTGAGTGGTTTATTTTCAAGTATCTTTATTATAAATTGATATTTGTTATTATGTCATGATTGTGAAAACTTCGAGCATGATAGTGAAAACTTTATGAACTATGCACTAGAAATGGTTTTAAATATGATTTTTGATTTCCATGAACTCTTATATTCTAAAGCATGGTTGAAATCGAATTTATTAATTACGATTTATATGATAATTGGTTTAAAGAATACTCGATATGTTATTAAATGAGGATGTTTTGAATGAAAGGTTATTCTTAAAACATGTATTGATTGCTAAGGATTGAAAACAATTTTATAATATGTTTTTTTGGCCATGTTTGGCTTTTAAACATGAAATATATAATTCTATGAATGTTGGTGATTTCCCTACGACTAGGTGAATGTGTTTCCATAGCACCACCTATGGTTGTCAGGGAGTTTCGGGGCTGAAAGAGGCCATGACCGGAGATCTGAGAACCTGAGCCTAGGTGAGGATATGGATGGAGGATTGAGATATGGCTTCAAACCTAGTTTAACCCATGGTGGATGGTTCTATGTGCACATAGGGGTGGATGGGTGTTGTTACTGTGGTAGGTGCTAAGTATGCGTGAGCTCCGTTTGGCCGCGTGTTTCCTTGTGAATATGGATCACTTGTGAGCTATTTCGAGCCGTGTATTTAGTATGCTATCATGGTCGGATTGGGTGGAGGTTACCATCGTGGCAGGTACTAAGTATGCGTGAGCTAGTTGTGGCCGCATGATTCTTTGATCATGTGCGAGCTATTCTTGGCCGTATATTTAGGCACCTTGCCATGGTTGAATTGGCTACAGGTTTATTGACTGGACTTGAGGTTCATAGTATAATGTAATGATGATATTTTAATTACTGCTTCATTATTTATACATTTTCACACACTGTTGTACTATGTTTTACGAGCATTTGTTTTTAAAAAACTGCCACTCACTGAGTTTTAGCTCACAATTTTCAATGATTTCTCTCCCCTTCCAAGTAGCGGTCAAGGTCCAGGCTTCTGTTGAGTTTTCCCTCACCATTTGTAGTTTATCATTTTCATATGTATATACTTAAGTTTTGTATTACTTTGCAAAGTAGTTAGAAGAAGCGAGATTTATGATATGGATATGTGTTTTGAGAGATTTATTAGTGGACTGTAATTCTTTGGTAACTAATTATCTAGTTTGGTTATAAAGTTTGCATGAGACTCTCTGGAATGGAATAGTTTAGATTAGGGTGGTGAGACACACTTGAGGTGTTGTTGAATCTGAAGATTGTATATATGCTTATAGAAGTGAGAATTTCTACCTCTTTTCAGGTTTGGCTACAAAAATTTTAGTTGAAAAATGTTGTTTTCAAAACTGTTTTATCATGCCACGATTTAGGTTAGAGAGGAAAACCTAGATCTGAGTGTGACACAAGAGGAGAAGTGGAATACAAGTGGTATGAAATGAAGTGTAAAGTAAGAGGTGTAAAGTGATTAGCATGAGATGAAAAGTGACAACTAGGAGGCGTTAGAAGCAAGCAAGAGGTGTCATCAAGGGAACATGGAAGGACCCCTATATAAAGGAAACATTGGACGAGTAGTGCTCACAATTCACTCGTGGCATTTGGATAATTCCACTCAAAAAATCTTTCAAATTGAGTGCAGTGTCAAGGAAAGAGCTGCCAAGCAAAGAGTACTCTAGGAAGTCACATATTAAAGAGAAGAAAGCCACAAAGGTCATTTTCGAAGGAAATCTACATAGTGCTAAGTGTTTTGAAGCTTCAAAACTCAATACTTGGAATCTTTTGCTGAAATTTTGTGGTAACCTAGTTAAGACAATTTTAAGAAAGCCGGTAGATGGAAGTTTCTTGATTTGAGTTTTAGATTTTTAGTTATTAAGCTCTAACTTGGTCAAAGATTTTGGACGAAAACATAATTTCTGGGCAAGGTCTAAGGGTGGGTAGAGTGTCAAGAGGACAAGGTAAGATGTGATAAAAAAATAGATATGCACGGTGGAAACTGGATCGAAATTCTACCCTAATTGCACTTAATTAACAAGAAACCCTAAACCTTAAATAATTTAAAATTAGGGCTTTGAGAATAGTTACATTCGAAGCTCCAATTTTTTGTTTGAACTAACCTTAAGGTTGACCTATTATCCTTCGGACTTAGAACCGGGTTGTGGGACCCGTTGGATGAAAGAATCGGGAGAGAGAAAAGGATGAAAATTAAAGAGAACTTGAGCTTTTGAAAATCCTTTTTTTTTTTTTATAATAAATTTAGGAAGAAAAAATAATTTTATTTCTTGAAATAACCCAACTTGAAAAACCAACCCATGAAATGAGTTCAAATGCCCTATTTAAAAGGAATTTCCATGCAAAATTACATGTCCATGCAACGCTAAAGCCCAACAACTCAAAGTCCACTTTCTCTAGTAGACTTTTTGTCGTCATCAAAAGACAACACCTAGTCCCCTAGAGTTGATGGGATTATCCAACAAAATGTTGGATTTTTCCACTAACTTTGGTCAAAGGGCAAAAAAGTCATTTGGTCAAAAGTCAACATTTTGACTTTTTACAATTTTGTCCGTCTTGACTAATTTTGACCTCTCGAGCATGAATCCGCATTCATTTTCTCAAGATTAAAATCACATTTGAATATATTGTCGGTCAAATTTTGACTTTTCAAAGTCAAAAGTCAACATTTTGACTTATTATACCTTTGACTATTTCCATCATTTTCAAGCTTCCGAGTATCAACTTACATTTATATATTTAATATTTAAATCACATTTAAACATAAAGTTCTATTTCTAATATGATAACTGACAATTATATCACATATATTTATCGGTTTCTCTCTCCTCACCTAAATCGAACAATTCGACTCATTCCATCATATTGTTCTTAAGTTTATTCCATATGAGCTAACAGAGGAACCTAATGGACCTATAGATCATAGGCTCCAACGATCAGAGATTAGCTGGCTAAACTCTTTTAGACCTTTAGACCAAGCTAATTAACATTCGTTAACCAATGGGTCATTCCACTAAAGTTCCTTAGTTGCACTCCCCTCACTATAGATATATTTGTGTTGATTTGATATAACCATGTTCAGAAAGTTAATCCTTCACAGGTTGTTCGTAACCTCACCTGGGTCAAAATATCGTTTTACCCCTAAGACTACATCTTGCTCCTTGAGTCCCACTGATCCACTATTGAACAATTGGCTTAAGGTCTAACCTATAAAGCAAATCTCTCTTGGGCAAATGAGAGGGTAAGGCCCCTTGTTCAAGACTTGGATTATGTCCTTAAGAGAACAACCTATCTACTAACTCTAAAACGAGTAGGAGTAAATTTCATCTTCCACCCTATGTCCCCAACCATCTACTTGATCTTATCCCTGAAATGAGAGGCTTATTGGGTCAACGCTAATGAGCTGCCCTCACCTATGTAGATCTAAGAATAATCTCATGTGAATAGGAGTTCATAGTTAGCTCAGAAATAAGTATAAGTTACCTAGGTCATAAATAATCAAGATAGTCAATTTTAAACAGAAAACGTCGTTATAACGTAAAAGTGACTATTTTCTGGTTCAGTCTCTACATGAACGATTCAGAATCACCTCGTTTGTACTAACTACAAAGCAGACTGCATCTATAGTTTCTTTGAATAAGGCGCCCAACCTTTATTCATATACTATAAACTTGATCCACATTTATATCTCTACATAAAGTTCAAGTTTACTCAAAAATAGACTCGAGACTTAGTTTATTGGATTTAAGGTTATAGTATTCAAAGTCACTAATAATTTCTCAATAATGACTTTATAGAATATGATTACAAACTACGAGTTAGGACATAAATTCCAACAATATAAACGTGTAAAATGGGAAAAGAAGTTATTTGCTCCTTAAAGCATCCAAGAGGCATGTCAATTGAATGGGCAAGTGACGTGAGGCACGCGCCTAGGCCATGCAGGTGACCATGCGTGCACATACAAGGCCAATAATGCATATAGACACGCAACACACAACCAACCTTGCGTGCAAGAACACGATGCTCATGACGTGCAGTCATGGGACGCACACGACGTCTTGGACATGTGAGGTTAGCAAACGGCCAGGCACAAGGCCTTATGCATGCGTGCAGTCTGCCACCCATGCTATGTGTGCTAGCCATCCCACATGCCATTTTTAGACATATTTTTTAAGGGCTTGGCAACGAAAGATTTTATAGAGACCTTAGATCAATTTAATTGGGAAGTTAAAAATATCGTACATTGGCAATAGTTAGAGAAACAATTTTCTAATTGAAGCTAAGCATGCCTTAAAATTATAGATTAGAGAAAGAAAAACTCACGTAGTTTGACGCCTCTAAATCTACTAAAACTTCAAATTGGGGACACCACCCATCGGAGACATTCCTATTTTTTGGGATGAGATTGGTTTATGGGAACAAATTAGAATGAAAAAATATTTTAAGAGAATCTTTGAGAGAAATCCCTGAGAGGTAAAGGCTTAGGTTCTTTTTTTGAAAAAAACTTGTTTTCTTATTGGTATATATAAATTTCTCTTATTCAGGAAGTTGAAGAGAAGCATGAGATTCTATTAATTTAAAAAATATTAAATTAACTAACTAATTAATTAATATTTAATTAATATTTGATTTAAATCATTTTTAATGAATATCTCTCACATATCCTATAGTTTTAATGATAAGCATATTGAGTCGACAATCTGGCCACTCTCAGTCGTACAAATCAAAGGATAATCCCTCGCGAATAGGAGTTCATAATACACTCAGGATTAAGACTAAGTTACCTAGGTCATCCTAATGAAATAAAAACCTAACTAGTTAATGGAGTTACATCTATTGGTTACTATTTTGTAGTCTGATTTTTTGAAAACTCATTGCATATGATATCCTCACTCACATGTCACCTACACGAACGTGTTTGATCATTGCGTTTGTGTTAAATACGAAGTGAGCCGTATCCATAGTGTTACCAGGATAAGGTACCCGACCTTATCCCTATATTATAGACCCTTTAAGCTGATGTCAAACATTGATCCTTGTATGTCTCTACATACTGTTCAAGACTCATTAAACAACTTAGGATGTTAGTTTATTGGATTTAGGTTATTAAGACAAAGCTAATAATATAATCAATAACGCTTATTAAAATAATAATAACAATAGCATTTTATTAATAAATAATGGTCAATAAATTATATTTACCATCTACGAGTTTTAGGACATAAAACCTAACACTTTTAGAGTTTTAGCACTTTTTACTTAGAGGTTGAATATTTTATGGATTTTAGGGACTAAATGAAATATAAATACCCTATGTTCAGGACAAGTGAAATTTGGAAAAACGTTCTCAAACCAAGGAGTAATCCTCAAAGTTTGTAAGTGACACTTTATTTAAAATCTATATACAAAGCATGGTTTCAAGTTACACAAGCAATAGCATGTGGGTGGCTTATGCATTTAAATGATTTCTAAAGTTTATTTCCAAGCTTGATTTATTAAGCATGACTTCAAGCTATTAACAAACATGTTTTTAACCAGTTTTCTACAAACATGTTTGAGATATTAAATGATTTATGAGCAAAAGTATGAGGTTATATTTAAGTTTATGCATACATGTTTTAAAAGTTGTTTGTACCAACATATGTTATAAAACATGAAGTTTGAAAGCTTAAATGTTTTTCATTAAATTATACCAGAACTATACAAAGTTTCCTTTGAATATGTAGATATGATTTCCAAACTACTGATGTGAAGGCTTAAGAGGGGACTAGGATTATTACATCAAAGAAGACACAAGTGCCTATAGGTTAAGGTTTAGTTTATATTGGTCTATATGTTAAATTGTGAATGTATAGTTAGGAGCTAGTATGTAATAGTTTAATGTACCTCTAAATGGATAAAGATTTCTGAAATGTTTCTAAAGCTTTATTATTTTAAGTTCACAATGTTTTGTTATGGCCGAAAGGCCTAAGGTTATGTTTATAATATTAATGTATTTCTTCTACCACTCTCTCATATCTCTTATGTTGTCCACTTTCAATACATTTAATTAGCTTATGAGCAATGCAATATGTTATTGATATTAGAGAATCTAAATGTATGTCTTGTAAGTTTTGTTTAGCTAAATGCGTACATCAAGCATTGTTCATTGATAACTCGTAGAAATACAAGTTATTATGGCCTTTTAGGTAGAACAATGGAACCAAAACACATTATTATGTGTCAAATCTCGTAGCTTTTATCGCAAATTCACAATATAAGAGAATACAACTTGCATAACTCTCCATGCTTGTTTTACCTTGTTTTCTAGTGTTTTATTGCAAGATTGTAGAGAAAAGAAGAAAGATAGTGAATCGTAGAGGAGTGCGTGCTATGCGATGAGAAGCTTGTTTAACGACTAAACATCTCTAGGCGAGGAAGATTCACTAACAGACAAAAATGATAGTTGGAGTTGATGTGACTTGACAAGGTTGCAATCGATGCTAACATGATCAGAAGAATAGAAGTTTTCTGTAAAAAAAATAGCCTATAAAAGGACTCCATCTTTACCATACAAAGAGCCTGGCATGAATGGGCCAAAACCAAGAGAGCTAGCCTTTCCGTCCTCTGCAAAAGATCATATCCTCTTCTCCGGTCAATCTTGTAAGTGAGGGCTTAGAGAGAGATTAGAGAAAGATTTCATTACCTTCTTCCCCTAACTTGTAATATCTCTCACATCTTTACTTTCTACTTTTGTATTTCATTATAATGTATCATGTTCATATTGTACAGTGGCTTAAGGCCTACATTCTTTAATACATTGCATATTTATCCCCTTTTAATATGTCATTCCTTTACTGTTCATTTGTCGAAGTGTTATAAGTAGCGTAGACTTGCAATAAGTTCTTGATAAGAAGTCTAGCTTATCAGGTTTATCGCATTAGTTGAGCTTTACTCCATCACTTGGTCAGCGTTTATCGCCAACTAAAAGGACATAACTGCGCGTGCAAGAAAGAGTTTGGAGAAAAACTCCATCTTGGTTATTAAACCTCCATCATTTGTGTCCCAAAAGAATAATAAATGTGGTGACTTGGCGCCAAGAGGTTACCACCCTTAAAAGAGAGGTAATATAAATCTTATAAGCAACAACTTTTAGATAGAAATCGCTTAATGAAGCTCTATCATTGGCATCCTAAGAGGCGAGCAAGTGTGGCGTTCAAGGCACTTAGAGGTGCTTACTTTAATTAGAAGCCAATTAATTGATTTCTATCACATCAAGGATTGTCGCATGGCTTCATCGCCTAGCTACGCGAAGACATTCCCTTCAATTTTCCTTAAATACAAGTTAGTTCATTCTCCATGTTTCCACCATTCTTACCTCCTTTTATAGAATCTCTAGTGTAGATATTAGGCTTAGCACTTAGACACATTTACTTTATACTGTATAGATAGATATTTTATACCGCCTGGAAAAAGAGTTAAGCTTTATAACTAAGTTTTGATATCAACTCCCTGTGTTCGACCCTGACTTATCCAGGAAACTTATCGTTTTGCTTACACTTGGGATAGCGATAGGAAAACTTGTACCCAACAAGGATTTAGTAACTATGCGAGGAGAAGAGACATAGTGAGCATCTCACATGCAATGACTATGACTCGTCGCTTAGAGAGGTTTGCCATAGGAATTTAACTCACATATCTCAATCACGCAAACCTATACAGTAAAACTATAAATGGAACACAACATTGAATTCCTGAAACTAAACCAAATCCAAATCAACCATTTATTCAAGAGATAAGACCTGACAAGTGAGAGCCCGTATTTAACTAAGTGAGCGGCGAAGAGATTGTACTAATACACTCTCATCATCGAGTTCATCGTTTGCATAAATTGCAGAAATATTAACGTGTGCGGTGAAAGTACCAAAAGGTATTTGGATCCCAAGAGGTGAGCAAGTATGACGAAGGCATTGAAAGAACGCTCGTCTTAATTTTGAAGTTAATAAATATTTTGTATCGCCTCAAAATGTGAATACACGCAATACATTGCGATTAGTTAATTAAATATTTTTTCATGCCGTGCCCTGTGATATGAGTTCACTTTACATTACCATTGCCATGATCACCTTACACCATAAATTGCACCTTAGTGTATATAATTAGGATAAAATATACTGTTGATATCCACATTGTATAGAATATACCGCATAGGTTTAGTTGCAGTGGATTTAATAGTACTTTCAAGAAAACCTCTCTTCGCTTACACTTGGGCGATAGAGAGGAAAACTTGTATTACATGCATATCATGAGATAATTAGCAACGTATCGATAGTAATTGCAGCTTTTATCGCATCATCCTAACAATTGTAACATTGATATCCAAATTTATAAACCGCTTCGACAAATTTTTAATGCAGGAGTGAAGATTTGAACCCTGGACCTCTTGTCCATAGATATATACAGGTTCCAGTTGAGCTAAGCTCATATTCTACAACTTCTACAAATTTTAAAAACCTTAAATTACAAACTTTTAATTCAACTCATTAAAGTTGAACACAATAACTAATTTAATTTTGATATAGTTACTTATTTCAATCTAATTATAGTTATAACAGTTAACTTTTTAAAAAGTAATATTGTATTATTGATGTATAGACAGTAATAATTGAAAAAAAATAGTAAAGCTTTAAGAATATTATTGATGAATATCGTGTTTTCTGAGTCCGTTATCGAGGGTCCGAATTTCGTGCTTCGTAGAAAATAGTTTTTTCTTGATGGCCAATGTCCATCAAGATATCATTTTTTTATGGGTCTTGCCAACGATCTTATTCTAAACCCAAAATTAAATTTAAGGGTGTCATAACTTGTAGAAATAAAAGTTTTTATGGCCTTTTAATTAATATAATGAAGTCTTATCGCATACGAATAGAAGAAAACAAAGGAAAAATTAAGCAATTTGATTAACTTGTGGATTGCATTTTACAAAAGAACCTCATCTCTGTTTTATTGCGTTTTTGTGTTTTTATCGCATAATAATAAGCAAAAAAAGGTAGAGCTCAGTGATAGAATGGCTACGCGAGGAGACACATCCAACTAACATGACAACAAGCAATCAAGCTAGGCGACCTGATGCACTAGCAGACAAATTTGGCTGGCGAGAGGTGAGCAAGTATGGCATAAGCACCGAAAGGTCACTCGCCCAATTTGAAGTTAATATATGCTTTGTATCGACATGCCTAGAACTGAGTTCACTTATCATGTCAGTTCATCGCCAAGGCACCTTGCACCGCTGAAGCACCTTAGTGTAAATAATTAGGACAAGTTATATTGTTCATACCAATATTGTGTACATTATACTGGATGATTTTAGCTGCGCGATAACACGTTTTAGGAAGATTTAATTCCCTGTGTTCAATCATGGACTTACTAGGAAACCACTGTTCGCTTGCACTAAGGTGATAAAGAGGAAAACCTGTACTACATTCATATCCTTAGAAGTTTGCAATGCATAAATAGGTTTGCACCTTTTATCGCATAACCCAGTTCAGTCGCCTAATAGTTACTCAATTAGAGCTTTATCACGACATATCTACGAGTAAAATATATGCACATAAACCAGCAAACAATAATTTATAATTATATTACTTTGAATTTTTTATATTGTTAGTTAGATGTTGAGATTGTCGTGTTGGTTTACTGTATAATGCTATGATGAAGATAGTAAAAGTTCTGAGGAGGTACTTTTGTTGATCTCCTTTTGTTTATTTGATCTGATTTCTTCTTCAATTTTGATCGAAGGTATTCTTTAAAAAAAAATAGAGGATCTCCTACGTAGCATTTGCGATGCAAATGACATTAGCATAAGTTTTAAAAAGAAAAAACTCATTTTTTTTACATATTTATGCCTACGCAATATTTATACATATGGCAACACAAAAAATGTTGACATAAGTTTTAAAAACAAAAAGCCCATATTTCTTTTACATATTTATGCCGACGTACAATTTAGACATATGGCAACCAATAGAACTCCTTCTACGTTGTTATCTTTTCTTCACATCAGCGAATGCCCTCCACTGATGAATCCTAGAATCGTCCTAAGATGCATAACTCCGTCTCTAAACAAGAGTCTTATGCTCCCCTTGATATTAGGAATCTCTTCTTAATAGCAATAGTTTAGGCTCCTCCTAACCCATGATAATCTTCAACGTGTTACACTAAACAGACGAAGAACTTTCACAACGAATTTACTGAGGAATGAGTAGCATAATAATGCAAAACAAATTAGGGGGTGTACAAGTTGTGTTGGACCAAGTTGGAGGCAAATTATGCAACAACGCAAAGTCCTCGAGTTGGAAAAAACTGAACTTTATTGCTTCAATGTGTAAGGGTGCTTGTTCGAATGTTTGTTCTATTTTATTCAAGTGTTATGATGGTGGATTTAACATGCTACGCTCTAATTGTACAAATTTGAAAATTTTTGTATTCATTCATTCAATGAAAATAACAACTTCTATGTTGCCTCCTCTAGCAAAAATAAGAACCATAGCTTCAAAAGTATATATAAAAAAAATACTAGAGAGTTGAGTAATAGAAGTCCATAAGAGTTATAGGTTGAAGAGAAATGGACTCATATACTACCTATGATTTTTCACTCAACGCCTAAGCGCAAGTAAATAACTAAATAAAAAGCATTCTTTCGCCAAATAAAACTATTCAAAACTCTTCAAAAATTTTAGTCATTTATGATTTTGAAAATAAAATTTACTGTTGGGAATGAACAAAGGTCATTTGAGTATTAAGCTTGTCGCATTTTGTACTTAGAAGTGTCATCTTAATAAAAAGTATCTGAAGAGAGTAAGCTCTAAATAACGAATAAAACTTGACCACGTTTTGAGAAGTTTAGAAACGTAAAGAGGAAGGTGAGTCTTTAAGGAGGAATTGTGCTTGATGACAAGTATATAATAAGTGATGCTTGAGAACAAGCATTATTCTAAATTTGCGGGTGTGATAACTTGTAGAAATACAAGTTATGGTAGACTCTTTTATAGGAATAACGATGCCAAAATGTTGGAGAAGTGTATCAAAACGCATATTTTATGTTGAAAATAAAGCTCTCTTGCCTATTTTACCGTATTTCAGTGCTTCAACGCAGGTTTGCAAACAAAAAGAAGAAGCTACTGAATTGTAAAGAAACTTGCGATAAGATTCGACGAGAAGGCCATATCAGAAGGCGAGAAGCAATTTGCTAAAAGACAAAAGTGGTGGTTGGAGTGACGTGATCTATTTACAGAGATTACTTTTAGTACATGCAACTGAAAGAATACTTTCTCGCCCAAAATTCTCTATAAAAAGCCTTATTCTACACCATTTAAAGGGAGACTAGATGTCTGAATGGACTGGCCAAATGGCCTGAAGGTACCAAAACCCTAGAGAAAGGTGGAAAGGAATAGTCTTTCCACCGTCTGCAAGGTACTATTCTTCTTCTTTTCGATTAGATTGTAAAGCGAAAGCTTAGACTCTGAGTAGGGAAGAATCCATCTTCCGTTTTCCCCCTAAAGTGTTGTTTGTATGTTAAGTTTGTAGTATGTTCTTGATAAGGAGTCTAGCTTATAACTTTTATTGCGTTAGCTAAGCTAATTGTTGTTTACTATTAAATTAAATAAAGATTTAAAAAAATTAAATAAATAAAAGAAGATACTAAATCTTTCAATAAAAATCTCAAATACTTATTTATAAATCATAAATAAGTTATGATGAAATAAAAGTAAACGTCAAATACTAGTTAGAACCCTATTTAAAATAATAAGAAAATATCATAAGAGTACTCATGAGTTCAGAAATTTTAAATAAAATATTGTAAATCAAAATACTGAAAACATAAAGCGGAAGCAATCATAAACTTTCCATTGTGGCGAACCATGGTCACTTCTTGTCATTTGCCAGCTTTCCTCTACCTCTACCTTTGCCTGAAAATTTAAACATAGAAATAGTGAGTACAAACATATACTTAGTAAGGGACTCACCCGCTAGGTGTATGTTAACTTTTCATTAGGGTCCTAGAAGGAAGTACCACATGAGTATCATGCTTCTGAACACATGCTCTCTAGTGATTCCTGAAGGGTACACACATTTGGTCTTTGGTGATCCCGAAGGAACACCTAAGAGAAAATAAATAAGTATTTAGCAATATACCTTGCATAAGCTCTCCTGCCTGTTTTATCGTGCTTCAGTGCTTCAACTTAGGTTTGCAAACAAAAAGAAGAAGCTAGCAAATTGCAAAGGAACTTGTGAAAAGACTCGACGAGAAGGCCATATCAGAAGGTGAGAAACATTTCACTAAAAGACAAAGTGGTGGTTGGAGTAACGTGATATGTTTTCAAATATTACTTTTGGTACACACAACTGGAAGAATACTTTCTCGCCCAAAATTGTCTATAAAAAGTCTTCTTCTACATTATTTAAAGGGAGACCAGATGTCTGAACGGACTGGCTAAATGGCCTGAAGGGGCCAAAACCATAAAGAAAGGTGGAAAGGAATAGTCTTTCCACCTTCTGCAAGGAACTATTCTTCTTCTTTTTCGATCGGATTGTAAAATGAAAGATTAGAGTCTGAGTAGGGAAGAATCCATCTTCCATTTTTCCCTAACTTGTACTATTTTTCCTTCTTCGTTCTTTCAGTTTTTGTATTTTTGTGTAATATACACTGTTCATATTGTACAATGGCCAAAGGCCTGTATTCTTTGATGTATTACATGTTAATATCCTTGTCAATATATCACTTCTTTACTTTCCATCTGTCAATGTATTGTTGGTATATTAAGTCTGTAGTAAGTTCTTGATAAAGAGTCTAGCTTATAACTCTTATTGTGTTAGCTGAGCTATATTCAACAGTTGGCCAATGTATGTCACCAAATGCCCGAAAGGGTATGTAGCAAAGACGTGGCTAACACACACAAGAAAGAGTTTTCTCAACCTTACACTACAACAAAAAGTATCTATTACAATAGTTATGTACATCCCAAAATTGAAGAGAGGAAAAAAAACTATCACAAAAGCTAAAAATCCGGGTTTTTAGCAGGAAAAGACAGAATTTATTTGATTTCACTTTCCACGATAGTTATTTGGTATCATAAAAGATACAAAAAAAATAATTTATTTAATTTATTAAAATAAAATTTATTTTAAATCAAAAGTTTAATAAAATCAGATTTTTTCCTAATTCTAAAAACATTAAATAATTTATTTATTAAAATAAAACTTATAAAATATCTCCAAACCCTTTCTCTACCTCTTCCTCCTCCTCCTCTTCTTCTTCTTCTCTTCTTCTTCTTGTTTTCTTCTTCTTCTTCGTGGAAGATCCACGCGCCGCCCCTTCTTCTCGATTTTCCTCCCTTCCGCGAACCATCTCTCTCCCTCTCTCACGCACGTCCGGAACGACGCGACTTTTCGTCAACGAAACGCCCGAATTAATCCCCCTCTTTCTCTCCTTCAGCCGACGCCACCATCCAACACCCCTTTCGCCGATGAACTTGTCTGTGAATCCCAGCCATTGCGCGTGGTAGCTTGCTGGAAATCAAGCCCATTGTGGTCTGTCTCCATTCTTCGTTCAGATTCAACTTCTAGAGTAAGATTTTTGTGTTTCGGGGTTGTTTTGTTAGGCGATTTTGAATGCCTGTTATTTTTAGACTTGAGTTTAACATTACTCATTACTTTTCGATGCCAGATTCGAGTTTAGAAGCATTTGAGCCGCTGTCCAGCCCTTCGAAAATCCGTATTAACTTCATAAGATGAATTGATTTAAAGGCATATGGAAGAAGAAGGGCAAAGTACGCAAAGCAGTGATATTCAATCAAAGTTTTCATTTTGACTCCCATTTTCTTTTCATTTCTCTTCAAATGCTTTCATTTTACCCACAATATGAAGGTATTCAATCAAAGTTTCATTATTTCTATTGTTTGTATTTGTACAGTAATATAGTAATATGTGGTTGTGACATTGCTTTTTTTTTTTTTCTTATTTCTTTTGTATTAGTCTATTTTACAAAAAGCTAATTTTAAAGGTGCCAAGTGAATATTGATGTATTTTTTAGCCAACAAAGATTTCACCAGTTTTGTGTATCTCATTTTTTTCCCATTTGATGATGAAATTCATACAAATTCCTTCACTACTTTGCTTATTAAAATTCTTTTCTTTGATGGTTTCTGTGATATATTGATGGTTCTTTGTATGAAAAACATCCCTCATAGTTTTACTTTTATAGGAGATACGTTTTTGTTTTGTCTACCATCCTATTCAAAATTGTTGTTTATGATCATTTTTCTAATGTGAATTTACATTTTTTCTTTATGGTTGGCTATGTGATGAAGCATTTTGGTAGCTTACAATGTGTTTGATGAAATGTCTCAATGAAGCATTTGGTTGATTTTTAATTGATTTTTGTTCGTTCGAATTAGGAAATCAAGGCCAAGGGAGATTTCATGGCTATGGGCTGAAGCTTTGAGAAAAAGAGAATGAAAAATGAAATGTGAGATTTTAAACTTTTATGATGTGTAGGGTCTTTTTGTTTATGCCTATGCATTTTCCAAGTGAATTTGAGTACTTTTGATTTTTCTATTGATCTTTTGTTTATGGTTACTATTGAGTTGTATCGTAATTGCATGATATTCATAGCATAAACAAACTATATATATAAACTTGAACACAAGTACTTGTTATCTAACTCATACTAAATTGTTGTAATTTGGTTACTCTCGTTTTACTAATGATTTATGATTAAAAAAAGTTATGAACATTTTCACTATGATAAAGAAATAAACTCTTTATGTGGCTAATGAACTTATCTTGATTTATAGGAAGCTCTGATAAACCATCAATTTAAGCAATTGTTTTGGGCTTGTTATAGTTGTGAATTCTATTTCTTTTTGTTGGTGTTGGAAGTCAGTGTGCAATAATGGTCCTACTTCTCTTAGGCAGAGAGAATTCTGATATTTGTGAGGTAAGACATTTGCTATTAAACCTAAATGTATCATTGAATTCCATTTTTTATTGTTATTATCTTTAAAAAAGAAGCCTAACCTTTCCTCTCTTTTTCTTTTTGTCTCTATTATGATCTTGCAATCTTGGAAGCATTACGATTTCTTTTGTAACATAAAATTCTTTTATTTGATTTGGATTGAAATTATGTCTTGCTTTGATTGAAGGATAGAGGAAAGTGATTATTGATAATTATAGGCATGTTCTCTCTCTCTTTCTTACAATAAGTATAGTAGCAACAAAAATTACTACATGTTCTTCTATATTGAAAGGAAAGACCAAAAAATGGTGGTGAATTAAAATGGCTCACAAAAATCATATCATTAAAGTGGGAGCCTGAGACATACAGTGAAGGTATGGTTATGATTTATGCATTCCTAAAGTATAGCCATTTTGTTACAATTGAGGCTATATTTTTTATTTTTTACTTTATGGTATATGCTTCATATTGTTTGTAATATTAAGTCATCATTTATAATGCACTTAGTATAGACATCTTTTATAAAGCTACGTGAACTTTTCATATGACATACCCTTTTTAACAAAGCTCCCCAAACCTTGTTTGTAATATTTGCATTTTTTGATAGATGTGTTGTAGGTTCATTGTTGATATTGGGTATTCTTTGACAAAGATTTATTTTGTATGGTAGAATTTTATTGCCACTTACCATGCTAGATCTTTCCTAGAGGAGTAAATTTGAAAATTTTGAAGAAATAACAGTTGTCTTGACCTAAACTTTCTTTAGGTGCATTCCTGGCCATTAGAAGGAATGTCTCTCACTCTAGCTAATAATAAGTTTTATTAGCTCTCTGGCTTTTAGTTTATTCTTTAGACACTCTTTTATACTTAGGGTTCATTTACGATATAAAATAACTGTCGTCGAAGACCATTTTTCTTGTAGTGTAGCTATAATGAATGATTTGCATTTTATCATTTTTAAATATTAATTGCTAGTAGTTTAGCTATTTAATTTTTATTTGGCTATTATTTTTTCTAGTTCGTTGAATGCAACTTTGTTGGTTCGTTTGCCACACTTAATGGTAGGTTATTGCCTTTCTAATCACAAATTTTATTTTAAAGAAATATTTATCTTGATTAGGTGAAAGCTTACAAATCTGTTTTATTGCTCCTCTCATATTTACAAAAAAGCCACTCAAGTTGAGTTAATTGCAATTTGTAGTAATATAATTACAAATGAGGTTGAATTTTTTGATTCATTGATATCCAATTAGAGATATTTTATGTTATTCACCTTTTGGTGTTGTGATTTCAAAAAGTTTATTTTTATTTCATTAGCCAATGAAATTTGTTTCTATTATAAGAAAGTTCTTGTAATCACAAGTCTGGTGTTGAATACATATTTTTTTTAGTATTCTAGGAGAGTTTCAATCCTTAGGAATATTAGAGACAACATCATTTATTTGAATGTCTCTTGCATGTTTTCATTTAGTTTGCTAGTGGAATCATATTGGTCGTTGGAGAGGAATGCACATGACCAACTAGATGGCATTGTTTCATTAGCGAAATGGAGGATTTTAAACAGATTGCATGATAGGAATGAAATGGCACTGTCATGTAAGTTGCAAAATTGTTGTTGTTTAGATGCTTGTGAGTAAATATTTGCTTTGATCCAATTTTATTGTTTTTTTTTGTTTTAGGTCCTTATTGATTACATAAAAGCACTAGATCCAATTCCTTTACTTGGAATCAAAATGAGATTAAGATGATTTTTAAAGTACAATGCAGTTAGACATGTGGATTTTCCACCTGAGGTTTATGTTTGAATGTCACTTGTCTGCAGCATACAAACCTTTTGCAATTTTCCTTTGTATTTATGTTTGTGATGTTTGTGTTATTATATGAGAATGATCATTTCTCAAGTCTCTCTACACTTTGTTTCCTTTGTTTTTTATTTATTTATTTTAACAGGATAAAGTTGGTAAGTTCCTTGAAACTTGGTGTGAAATACGACATGTGATGAATTACATTTGAAGAAGAAACAAATTATTTAGATAAAACCAATCAAACTGGCATTTTCATTTTCAAAAAATTTATGCATTTATTGTGTGCTCACCGAGCATCTTTGTGTGTAGTTTATATCATTGATAAAACTTATAGGTGTGTTTTAGTTCTTTAAAATCTTGTCAACGTGTTTATGTATGCTTTCTTGATAGTGACTTCTAGATTCTTCCTTTGTAGTTAGCTCAACATGAAGGGATTTCTTCAAAGCGATTACCTGCACTTGTTTCTGCATTTCTACGAAGAGTTTAGTAACTACTAGAAACAGGGGTATATTGTTTATATTGAAGATGTAAAAGAAGGATTGGAAAATGCTCCAGCAACATTTGTTGGACTTTTTTCTGGAGATAACTTAAGCATAAATTCGGTTGGTTTTGGGTTTTAGGAAAAAATGGAACATACATTAGCTGAACGATAATATTTATAGTAAAATTTGTTGACCATATTTGATTAGCCTCCCTCTTTGATTAACATTGGTTTAATGTCCTCTAATCGAACACTTACTTATAGTTTTCTTTAGTGAGTATGAAAGTTAAAAGTTACTGTGTTAGTGATACTTATTTGCTTGTCTTGATGGATCAGTCCACATGATGAGGACACCACGAGCTTTGTTAATAGCCATCCAAAAAGGTCCAAGCTATGTTCCTCGAGCTCTATATGGATTTGATATGACGGTCATCATTGAGTTCCATACTTTCTGTTTTTGATGTACTTGTAAATTGTTTCAAACTTGATTGGAAATGTTTAATTAAATCTATGGTTGTTGTTCTCTTCCGTTGTGTGCCATTTTCACTATGTCTTAATTAGCTTTAAATAGAACATTCTTTTAGGTAATGTTCTTTAGTTATACTTTAAAATGAGATTTTGTTTTCTTACTAGGTTTGGAAGAATCCATTTGAGCAGTGAAGCCAACATGGAGCAATGGATTGATATATGACTTTTTGTATGGTTGGTAGAAAAAGCTTGGTTCCAATATACTGATTTTAGGTTTGTTGGTACCTAAAGATGTTAATGTTTATTCTTTTTGTATGTAAACTAACTTTTAACAAAAAAATGGTTATTAGTCAATGAGTGTATGAATATTACAAAGTGTATTATCTCATATATATAATAAAGTGTTGACTCTTTGTTTCCATATGAATATGATGTATTAGAACATTATTGTCATTGAAATGGTTAGTGTAATAGCAGAGCGACAAGAAGAACATGAAAAAAAATGTAGTAATTAAGGAATATGCGACAGGAAAGATGTTATAATGTACGAATTCGTGACATTTTATACAATAGTAAAACAATGACAACTTAATTTTATTAAAAAACTGTCACGATTGGCCTATCTTTGACCGAAAAAAATGTCATAATATACGAATTCTTGACATTTTGTAACTGTCGTCAATAGCGAAACAATGACATTTGCTTTTATAAAAAACTGTCACGATTAGCATATCCTTGACAGATAAAAAATGTCATAATAAACGAATTCGCGATATTTTTGTAATTATCGTTGATATGCAAATGATGACATTTATTTGCTGTCGTAAAATAAATATGACAGTTATTTGTTGTCATGAAAAAACTTATTGTGACAGTTTTTGAAAATTGTCATGGAAAGACTTTCCACAACAGGCGATACTATGACTGTAAATAACTGTCATAGATTTTGTTCGCGACTGTAACGCCCTAAAGAAAAAAAAAAAAGAAAAAAAAAGGGTAATAATAAAAATAATAAGATTTTATTATTAATTATTAAATATTATTATATTATTATTATATTATTATTATTATTATTATTATTATTATTATTATTTTAAATAAAGCAAAAGAAAAGGGGGGAAATTAAAAAAAATTTCCCCCTCTTCCTCACGTGCCCCCCCTCTCTCTTCCTCTTCTCCTTCGCGTGAAAACAGCCCCCCCTCGATTTTTCTTTTCTTTTCTTCTTCTCCTTCTTCTTCCGTTCGCCCAGCCCTAGCCGCTGCCGGCCTCCCTCCTCTTCCTTTCCGTTCAACCTCGCTCCGCCCAGCCGCATTACACACGCCGCCCAGCCGATCATTTTCGTTAGCCAAACGTCCGCACGCCGCGCGTCTTTTTCCTTCCGCGTCTGACTCTGTTCGTGAAGCAGCCGCCCGTACGCAAAGCAGTGCGTCGCGAAGCCATGTCTACAGTGCAAATCCTCGTCCCCCGGTCGAAAACCCTCCCCCTCCTCAGATCTGTCTCCTGGCGTCTCCGTCCGCCGCCGCCGTGGAACCGGGCAGCGTCTGTCGCGCGCCGTGAGACCAACCCAAGCCGCCGCAGCTCCATCCGCCAACCATCCACGCCGCCGCACTTCACCGTTCGACCGGCCTTCGAATTTTGATCTCTTCACGACGGTTGTCGGACTCCATCTCCGCCTGCGGTTCTCCATCTGCCAGCCGTGGGTTGCACGTTGTCGTCCACCTCCGTTATCGATTGAATTTGTTTTGCCCACATCGAATTCACCTATTTGAAGACGCTTCTGCCTTACTGTGAAGTATTGGGTTGGTGTGTGGTAAGAATAAATTTTTGATTTTGTTGTTTTCATGGATAATGATGAATACTACTATTGGGTTTAATCAATTGTAGGAATGTTTGATTATTGAAGGTACCGATTGAAGTCGACGAGCGAAATCCTTTGAAATTCTCTATAGTTGGAGTGGGTTCGTTCCTCCACTAACTGGGTAAGTGCTAAATTCACATGGGTGATTTAGATGCTTGGAGCTACTTGGAAAATATGTTGATTTCTGTTTGTTTATGTCTAGGTTGTAATTGTGGAAATTGCTCGATTGAAGAAGCTTACCTAACGCCAAGGTAAGGGACTTTCTACTGGACTCAATAACAAGAATTAAGATGTATTGACTATATGGACTGAAATGTTATGTCTGGACTGAGTAGTGATGACGGTTATACTGTGTGTTTGGGTGTGGACTGAAAGTTTAATGCATATTGTGCTCGACTGAATGAAATTTATATATGTATGTATGGATTGACGTGGACTTGTTGTCTAGCGTATGTTGTGACTGCTGGGCTATTTATGTGGCTGACTGATGTAGTGATATGTTTCGACTGTCCTTGAGTGAAATTTGGATAATATGGTTGTTTGAGGTTAAAAGGGGAGCTTAGGTGATAAGGAAATTTGACTGTATTGAGGATGATTTTAAAGAGGTTTAGAATGGACTGAGGGGATAAATTATTAGTTTCCTAGTGGATAGTTACCCTGCGGGTGTCCTTCGGGATCATCCCCTTTATGTGCATCCTTCGGGAGCACTAGACTGATATGTGCATCCTACGGGATCGCAAGACTGTGACTGTGCAGGGTACACCATAGGATGCTAATAATTTATTTTTCCCCTAACGGGACCAGTAGTGGGTCTCTTACTGAGTATATTAATACTCACCCTTTTTATGTTTAATTTTTCAGGCAAAGGTAACACGAGGGGCAGACCGACGAGGGACAAGAAGGACTCGTGAATTGTCATAGGGGACTGTCTTTAAACTGCTTCCGCTGACGGTTTGAAAATATTTTGATTTAACTAAGTCTACAAATAGTTAAATTTTTTGTAAACAACATTTGAAATTTTGTATTTTTGAAATAGGGCCCGATTAAAATTTCTCTTCGTTTTCTTACGGTTTCAACTGAATCTTGCTGTGTCTTTTGTCAACAAACGGTTTTGAGTAAATGTAACGACTTAGACAAGGTTGAAAAGTCTGGGTCGTCACAGCGACAGAAAATAACTGTCGTCGTAGACCATTTTTGTTGTAGTGTTGCGACATAACTTCCTTTATTTGTATCCCAAATAGAGAATAAGTGTAGACAATAGGCGTCGAGAGGTTGTTATCCTTAAATGCAAAGCTCTAAGTATTTTCCAATATTCTTTCTTATTTTTGGATTGTATGTTATTACTGTATGTATAAGGTTGATGTATTATTTTGAATAATACAACCAATCCTTTGCAAATTATATATCTTTAGATTGGTTTTCTTCTAATACAAAGATCAAAAAGTTGTATTTTTCTCGTGAATTAATTGTATATTATATATTATCTCTTTATATGATGCTCAAGAGATTTTTTCTTAAAAACGTAAAATATGTGTGGTACATTTGTATACATATCATTCATTTACTTAACTCAAACAATTACATGTACATCCAGTTTGATGAAATAAAAAACTTATGTATATGTTGAAATTGTAGGAATGCATGTAACTCCATCCAACTTGTCTAATTATGAAATCCCTTCCATTTTTCCATATAAATAATTGATTATAAACTAAAAAGAGAAGATTAAATTCAATGCCCTAATTTATATTTTCTATTATTGCTTCTTTAAATTCCAAATCACACACAACTTTATCCACCAAATCCATTAAAAATAATAGTGATGACTATCAATTATCCAAATTAAGGAAAAATACATGAGAAATGAGAAATATACCTTAATCAACCCAACAAACATAAAAAAATTAAAGCCTTTTGTATTCATATCATACTTCACCTTAAAAATATAATTATCCTCCTTAATTAAACATTATGACAATAACTTTTTTGTCCACGTATAATGAACTAAAACCAAAAGTTTTAAATCATTAACAAAAAAAACTGCAAGAAAAAATGAAGCTTTTAACCAACTTGTGTTTTATGGTATTATTGTTTGGTTTGGGATCAAACATATTTACTACCACATATTTTGCAGGATCCAAGATTCAAATAATAGGTTCCACATGGGTAGTAACGATTTTCAATTATCAAACAAATTCTACTCTACGGGTACATTGCAAATCAAAAGATGATGATTTGGGCGACCATATTATCAACATTTTAAAGGTCAATACAGTTGGACGTAAAAAAAAAACATTCTGGAAACAACATTGTTTTGGTGCAATTTTAGTAGTTTGAATGGACATGTTTCATTTCAGGTTTTTTCTGCCAGAGTCAGGGCATTGGCTTCAATCAATATGTAACTATAAAACTTGCAATTGGGTAGCAACCAATGAAGGCTTCCCCTTAGCAAATATTGGTGAAAGAAAGTTGGAACTTTTACATCCTTGGGAAAAATAAGTAAAATAGGAATATAAAATCTACATCTCCCCTCACTCATATATTTCTACCTAGAAGATGTCGCATTCAATTTTTTTTAAGGTTTGACTGTTTACAAATGTAATAATAAATTCAATAATAGAGTTGAATTTGGGGTTCTTAATTGAAGACCAAAGGATATTGTGTATGTTAATCTAATGGAAGTGGGTAGGTGGTTTTTGGTCCTAAAAATATCTATATGAACCATTAGATGTGGATTCAATTGAGAGCGATACTAATACTAGAAAACAATATACAAAAGACATGCCTAGTAAAACCTATACGTAAACGAAATTGCATGTGATTGGTTACTAATGATGGACTAAAATTTGTCTTCTCAATCATATGATCTTTATCTCCGGTAAGGGTTGTTGAGCCCACATTTGTATTGTTTTTTTTATCTACTCTCTTATTTATCAGGGGTATGTTTTGCTCTGTTTAGTAGACTGATCAATTAGGGGTCGTTTGATAATTAAAGTTCCTGTTTTTCTTTCTCTTCTTTTTTTTTTAAGAAAGAGATATGTTTGAGAACTATTCTCTTTTTTGTTCCCAAATTTTAAATAACGTTTCTAAAAGTTGGGTCAAGTTTGAGAAACTTTTTTAAGTAGTTTAGTTACCAGAGGTAAAAATTTAAATAATTAGATTTATATATTATTTCAGTTTATATTGGTAAGTTGGTATATATATATATGTTGAAATTTATGTCATAAAACTCGAAGTTTGTAATTTAAAATCATATTCTATTCAATAAAGTGATTATTGAAGTCTTATATATTAGTGAAAATGAATACTATAATCTAGGATTGGATCCAATAAACTAGGACCCCGAGGCTATCTTTGTAACGCCCTAAAAAAAAAAAAAAAAAGGTAATAATAAAAATAAAAAGATTTTATTATTAATTTTTAAAAATTATTATTTTTTTTATTATTTTTTTTATTATTATTATTTTTATTATTAAAAAAAAAAAAAAAAAAAGCCCCCCCCTCCCCCCCCCCCCCGTGCCCCCCCCCCCCCCCCCCCCCCTCCATTTTTCTTTTCTTCTTCTTCTTCTCCTTCTCCTTGCCCTAGCCGCTGCCGCCAACCACCACTGAAGTTCTTCCCTTGGCCGCGCAGTTCAGAACTACAGAAGACGAACGCCGCAGCCGTTCGTCCGCACCACAGTCGTTCGTCCCCGTCGATCGCTGTTCGCGAAGAACCCCCCCCCTGGTCGCACCGTTCCCCTACGGTCGTCGGGTTCAGTCGAGGCTTCCCGTCCCACCGGCCTTCGTTCGGTTTCGTCTGCGCCGGTCACCGCGTCAGCCTGCCTCTCCATTTCGCCGCCGCCGCTTCGTCCCCTAGCCAAAAACCGAGCCCAAGCCACAGCATCTCCATCCTTGAACAACCGTTCGTCGTTCCTCATTTGCCCCTGTCTTCGTGTGCGA
>CM046890.1:8352084-8713249 GCA_025688845.1 Cucumis hystrix
GTTGTTGACTGATGTGTCGATGTGTTTCTTGACTGACCTTAGGTTAAATTGGAATGAAATGGTTGTTTGAAGTTAAGTGGAAAGTTTACGTGATGAGGACGTTTGACTGAGTTGTATATTGACTGTTAAGATGTACAGAAGGGACTGAGGGGTAAATTATTAGTTTCCTAGTGGGTAGTTACCTTGCGGGTGCCCTACGAGATTATCACCATTTGTGCATCCTTCGGGAGCACTAGACTGATATGTGCATCCTTTGGGAGCACTAGACTGATAAGTGCATCTTTCGGGAGCACTAGACTGATATGTGCATCCTTCGAGAGCACTAGACTGATACGTGCATCCTTGGGGAGCACTAGACTGATATGTGCATCCTTCGGGAGCACTAGACTGATACGTGCATCCTTCGGGAGCACTAGACTGATACGTGTATCCTTCGGGAGCACTAGAATGATACGTGCATCCTTCTGGACACTAGACTGATATGTGCATCCTTCGGGAGCACTAGACTGATATGTGTATCCTACGGGATCACAAGACTGTGACTGTGTAGGGTACCCCATAGGAAATTAATAATTTATTTTCCCTAACGGAACCAGTAGTGGGTCTTTTACTGAGTATATTAATACTCACCCTTTTTATGTTTAACTTTTCAAGCAAAAGTAACACGAGGGGCAGACCGACGAGGGACAAGAAGGAATCGTGATTTTCTTTATGGGACTGTCTTCTAATTGCTTCCACTGACGGTTTGAAAATATTTTGATTTAACTAAGTTTACAAATAGTTAAATTTTTTTGTAAACAGCATTTGAAATTTTGTATTTTGAAAATAGGGCCCGATTAAATTTTCCTTCGTTTTCTTACGGTTTCAACTGAATCTTGCTATGTCTTTTGTCAACAAACTATTTTGTGTTAAAGTAACGACTTAGATTAGATGAGAAAAGTCTGGGTCGTTACAATCTTACGTAGACTTTAACTTTATGTATATACATAAATATAGATCAAGTTTGAGTATATAGCCTAAACCGTCTATAGTATATGAATAAGGTTGGCCACCTTATTCTGGGGACACTATGGATACAGTTTGCTTTGTAGTTAGTATAAACATAAGATATGATCCTCAATTGTTCAGACTGAAACCATGGTATACTCTCTTTTACGTTATAAAATCGTTTGTTGTATAAATCTAACTATTTCATTTATTAATGACTAATTAAATTGATAGGGCAAAAGAGTATAAGTTAAAAATGTTTGGTAAGGTCGCTTAATTCATGCAATAATATGCTCGGAATGATACAACAAGAAAATGAATGAAAGTTCACTACAACAAAAATGGTCTACGAAGAAAGTTATTTTTATAGTCATAGTATCAGGAGTCATGGAAAGTCCTTCCATGACAGTTTTCAAAAACTGTCGCAATAAGTTTTTTCATGATAGAAAATAAATGTTGTCAATTACTATTTTATGACAACAAATAACTGTCATCATTTGTGTATTAACGACAGTAAAAAATGTCGCAAATTTGTTTATTATGACATTTTTTAAATGTCAAGGATATGTCAATTGTGACAGTTTTTTTATAAATAAATGTCATTGTTTTGCTATTGACGACATTTTTTTCCTGTCAAATATAGGGCAATCGTGACAGTTTTTTTTATAACAAAAATGTCATTGTTTTAATATTGACGACAATTATGGAGTGTAACGAATTCATATATTATGACATTTAATTCCTGTTGCAAATTCCTCAATTACTACAGTTTTTCCCTGTTCTTCTTGTCGCTCCGCCATTACACGAACCATTTGAATGACAATAATGTTATAATACATAACACCCATATAGAAACAAATGGTCGGCACTTTAATATATATACGCTATAATACACTTTGTAATATTCGTACATTTCCAATCAAGTTTGAACAATTTACAAGTATGGAATTACAGTCCTTAATCAAAACCAGTGTAAATACCATCATAATACATATAACATGATTTTCTGTACAAGCATAAACAACCAACCGGTAATCCTTCACCTCTGAAAATATTATTTGTTGCTTGAACCATGGTCAAATCCTTCATTTCTAAAAACAGCTAGTGTATTTTGATGACCCTGATTAGCTTATTTGAAGGAAATTTCATGAACTTTGTTGGCTCCATTAGAACTTACCAAAGACAACATGAATATAAGCATACATTACAAGACAAGAGAGTACAACATGAATATAGCAGACAGTCCCAGACAATTTAAGAAACTAAGCTAAAAGGATAGGGTCGAATGGTTGGTGGATATAATGGAAAGAAGTAAAAGAACTGAAATACGAATTCGTTATGAATTAACTATAAAGTATAATATGGACAAACCAGGTTCCATATTAGATCCTCCATGCTTTAGAAATCTAGGTTCCCCAGTACATCTCTTCTAAAACCTTCAAAATTCCATTGAAACTCATCAACAAACAATATAGCTTATGGTAGACTTTTGAAATTGGAAACTTACCATGGCTCTGTTCAGTGCAAGTCCACAGACTTTACTCTTTTTTACCTTTGAGCTAAACAAACAATAGAGATTTAGGTAGACTTTTGAAATTGGAAACTCATCAAACCAACCATATAAAGATCAAATTGAGTATATGAACTATTCTGAAATAAGACATAAGCTCACCGTTCTAACCAAAGTTGAATGTCGCCCTTAGTTCCTACAAGACAAATATGGTAGATAGCACAATTGTGTAGTAGTTTATTTTCTTTGACAAATAGTCAAGAATTGAGAAAACCTCACATAATGAATATTTCTTGTCACTAGTTTGGATATACACATATACATACTGAACTGTACCATCAACAAGTAAGTTCAAGTTCAAAATCTTCTAAGACTTTTAGTTTGTGTACTTTTAAAATAATGTAATAGATCCTAATACTTTTATTATTAATCTCTTTTTTCATATTTCTTTATATATTTTCTTTATGGAGCATTTTTAACATATCTTTAGGCTTTTTGTCATTGTATTTATATATATATTGCCACTACCTAAGTACCTATATAAAATTCATGAAACAAGCAATCTAATTAGTTCTTCTCACTAAAAGAACGAAACATAAAAGCTAAGGATATTTAATATATCTTAATTCTTCAGAAAAAATCACCTCATTCTGGACAGCCAATGATTCTAAATTGGGGCATATTTTTAAGAACGCCAATATACTTATTGGCAAATCTATCACCTCCTTGGTCGCCCTTGTTTTCAACATCAAATGTTTCAAATTATAAAAAGAAATTCTATTTAGAAAAGAATGTGGGATGCCAACCTTGTAAACGGAGAAATAACAACAAAATTGAAGAATTAGATAAACACAGAGAAAAAAAATGTACAATAAAAAAAGGGAGTTTAAGATCATAACCTCTATTTTCATGAAGGACATTGCATTATAAAACATTCTAAGCAACTCACAGAAATTTGTCGCTGCGTCTTCTCTACATACTTTTATCGTAAAATCTTCAACTTCTATCATAACCTCAGTAACCAAAAAGCACATATTCATAAAAAATTTGAAACTAAAAAGACAATTTTTTCTTTTTTTTTTTCTTTTTTCTTACGCCATGTTATCTACTCAACCCATAATCAAAATTAGTGTCATTGTTACATGAATAATCGCATAATTTAAGTTAAAGATAAATCAGAGCATGAATTGTAAATACATCCAACATTTATTTGACATACATCACATAGGAGATGGCCTTCTTCGCGTGAAGATTTGGGAAAGTGATTTAACCATTTGAAAATCAAATCAATTTCAAAGAATCAAGCATACCCTTCAGTCTATTTTGGTCATGTATAATTAGAACAGTAGCCATATTCTAAATACATATATTACACTAACATTGATTGACTGAAAGCTAAAGGTAAATGAAGATTTAATCATCTGAACTATATTCATAAAGAGATTTCAAAGCTCATGCTTCCGCAAGATTAAGTCAGAAATATCTGACGAGGTACAAATCGGTAAGAATAGAACCCCTACCATTTTCGCAAATTCAGACCTGACTAGAGCAAGTGATAATTAGAAATTAAGCATAGAAATAAAAAAAAATTGATAGTGATTGTAAACAGAAACATAAAAAATATGATCTGACTTGAAAGATACGACTTTTATCCACTGCTACAGAAGAAATAATCTGTTCACAAATTTACACTTCTTTTTCTTTTTTTTGTGTTGTGTCGTGGTGTGGACCTTAATGAAGAAGAACAGTGGCAGAGCTACATTTCAACTTCCATCACCAAACAAGCAAGGGGAGAAAAAATAAAAGCTAGAGCTACCCACTGCAATCTTGATTCTCTAGAATTTCGACTAGCTAGTGCGTTGAAAAACAAACTAGAATTCAGGTACAAAAAGCGAAGAGAAAAAGACTAACAAAAACTAGTGGCGGATTTAGAAAATCAAGTGCAATACTAGGAAATCTTCAGATGTGGGTAAGTTTAGTGGCCAAGATTGTGAGTGAGCAAGTACTTTATGTGGTGAAGACCATAATTTCTCCATCTTGGCTGTGAACTGCATATGAGTGAAGCAATGATGAAAACATTAAAAAAAAAAAAAAGCAATTCAGTACACAATACTTTGGTAGGTGTGTGTTTAAAATTTTTAAAATATCAGTTTCATAATATAAATTTTTTTCCTCCGAACTCTTTCTTTTTCTCTCTATATAATATAAATTAAGTACACAATACTTTGGTAGGTGTGCTTTTTCATATCAGTTTCATTGTGGAAAGTGATAGTCATTATCATTCAAATTAAATAGTGGGTGTTGAGCATTATTTGTATGCATTTCCCATAAACGACATTACAATAAACAACTTCATTTGCAAACTGTGGTGCTTAAAGTTGCCATGGACTGATGGATTTGAACTTAAAGTTAGACATTTGATAGCATGCAGAGAAGCAAAATGGTGATTGAAGAATGAACATAATTGAGCAGTCCATGTATACAACAAATGTAAATAATGACACAAATTAACAAACCATATTTCGCTGTAACACTAGGTGCCATTTTGTTTAATAGCAGATTGCCCAGCAACTTAGCAAATTCAAAATTCCCTCACGGTACCCATCTTCAAAACACTCAGGTTTGATTCTAAACACGAACTGTTTCTTGTTACTTTTCACTTCAAATCATTTCCCTTCTTTATAAACAATATGAAAGAATCAGAAATATTAACTCAAGTCAAGTAGATTTTGATATGCAAATTGGGCTGCAAATAAACAGCCAAAGCAATCCAGCTATATTTCTTATTTTACATTTGATTCCAACACAAACATGAGTATCCAATGGATAAGATTTAGTTCTTGTCATTCATAATAAGTAAATTGTTATTTTACATTCATAATCTGCTATTAGCCTTTCTCCATTTCCCGCAACTTCATCAAAATAATGAAGAATTTATTTAATTTTACAATCAACACGGGCAATCATTATCGAGTTATCAACCTTATTCAAATCCTCCGATATTGCCAAACAAGAAATCCCATAGAGGAGGAAATCCAAATTAGTTTCTCCAAATCTAGGAAGCACGATTACACTTAGAAAAGAGCATGAACAATAGATTCAAAATCACTCCCACAAAACAAACATCATCTCTCAACTTGAATTTTTCTATTAGCAAGATTCAATTTTGTTGGAAAAATACCTTCTTCCACTAAAAATTACGACCAGCAACAGAAAAGGAGGCTTGGTTTTTTATTTGAATAAAAATCTCATAGGCACTACTTGTAGTAGAAGCACCATTTTATAGTGCCAACACCACCCATTATCAGGAATCACCAGAAATGTGAGAACATGAATCTTTCCACACCATTTTCAATTAAGAGACTTGAGAATAGACAATACACATAAAAGAGAAACACTTCTTTAATACCAAATGGACATTCATTTCAAAGAGCAGCAACTTATCAATATCCAGTGAATGGGGAGACTACAAATATTTATTAGTACAGACACAATGAAGAAAACAGAAGTGAGAATTAATTCCACACTTAATTTGGCCCATGGAGTTGCGAGAAGGAGTGAGAGAGAACAACGTGAGAGAGAGAGTAAGAGAGAAGGAACAGAAGACTTACCGCAGAGGAGGTGTTGTCGTCCAGTAGAGGAGGTTGTGACGGTGCTAGATTGTGACGGTGCTAGAGTGAAGAGACAGACACAAGGAGGCGGTGGCAGTGAAAGGCACGGATTGGAGATGACCCTTCTTCACATGAGTGTTTGGAAAAATGTTCGCGTGATGGATTTTAGAATTGGGGAAAATCTTTAATAAACTTTTCATTTAAAATTAATTTTATTTTAATAAATTAAAAAATTATTTTATATATCTTCTATGACATCAAATAAATGTCGCAGAAAGTGTTATCTGAAAAATTCCGTTTTTTCCCACCAAAAACGTGAATTCTTACCTTTTGTGACACTTTTTTTCCTCCCTCATTTTGTGAAGTACACAACTGTCATAGTAGATAGTTTTTGTTGTAGCGGTTGCTATTGGAATAAGGGTAGATGACCTACAAAATTTTACCTTGTCAAAAAGTAATTTGTAAAATCCTTATTTACTAATATGGTAGTATATCGGCAAGTCATTGCGTTGAACCCAAGGAAATGGAGGGAAGAATCAATCTTCAATTCACTTGAAAGAAATTGTTAGAAACATTCAAGAAACAATTAAAAGAAATTGCAAAGAAATTAAAGCAACTGAATTAAAGCAAGAGAGAGGAAAGACAATTTGTATTAGTTTCCAATTCAAAGTGAAGAATGTGTAAAGATTCACTAATATGATTAAAGAAAGGTAAGAGAGTTTGAAAATTTAGGGATTTCTTTATCATAGGGAAAAATAAATGAAAATTGCAAAGCAAATATTGATCAAGATTCAAGCAACAACTGAGAAGATTTCAATGCTCTTGATCCATTTAATTTTGAGAATTAAATTGCTTAATGAACAAAATTAAATTGATTAAGATTTATGCCTCTCTACATATTAAGAATACAAATTTCTTCAACTATGCATTAATTGTTCACTAAAAATAGAATTAGGGCATGAACTTCTATCCAAGAATTTTGACAAAATAATAGATTGCATAATTATGATGCCAAGAAATTGATGCTTTGAATTGGAATGAAATCTATTAGTAAGATTTCTTTAATTTCAAAAACAAACGCACATTGCATGCTTATGTATGAGATTACAAATTGCATTCAAAAGAATTAATTTGGCCAAGAAAGAAAATGTAATTGAATACAAATGGTAGAGAAATCAAAGTGAATCAATCTCAATCAAGATTTCAATGAAGAATTAAAATAAATCCAGAATTATGAAGAAAAAATCAATTATTTATTTCTTGAGATTTGTACATTGCATACAAGGCAATATTGCTAAAATTGATCCATAATTAAAATCAAGAAAAATTGAGATCAACGTTTAATCAAGAGATTAAGATACAAATTCTTTAAGAAAGAAAGAAGATAACATGTAATTCTTGTAAAAAATTCATCCCTCAAAAGAAATTCTCTAACCCAAATCTCTTATCTCAAATGATGTTTACTCCTCCATGAGATTTCAAGAACGGGAGAGAATATGGCAGAAAAGAGAGGCAAAATTCTGGAAAAAATGATTTGGAGATAGTTGTTGAATAAGAAATTTTAGAAGCAAACAAATTGTCACTCATTTACTAAATTAATGATGAAAAAAATACAAACAATTGAATTTGGGACTAATTAAAAATTGACATGGGTCCCAAATTAAAATTGAAGACATAAATTGGTCAAATGATGCCACATGTTTTCATTATGACCGTTGGATCAGTTTAATTATTTTGGTCCAATTAAATATTAGAGGTTTAATTACTATAACATAAAATAGAGGTGACTTATTATAAGTCCACAATGTTGCCAAATTTTTCATAAATATCCTAATGAACTTCAATTTTACATCAATGTAGAGTCCAAAATACCAAACTACCCATTATTATTATTAATAATTTATTTAAAAAAAAAGAAAATTTAAATAAGGAAAGTGAATCATTGCATGTGATTAAGATTTATATTTATTAGATGTTCTATGTAAATATTATATGTGATTAATTTTTTTGTTGTACTATTATAATCAAAATTACCCCTTAAAATTTTTTGGTGAGTCTATATTCAATTCATATTATTAATTATGTGTATGAAATTGTGAAATATAGTATCCCAGTGAAATTTTTCGGTAAAATGTTTTTCGATAAAGAAAATTTACAGTGAATGGAATATATACGCCAAGTAATTTACAGTATATACCCTTATTTAAAGTTAGTCAAGTATATATACCAAGTCGTTTTCTTTCGTTTTGCATTGTTTTTCATATATTCCACGTAATTTAACAATTTCTTATATATACTTATTATATTTCATCAAATTTGCATTTTTTTTTTCATATATTGGAAGTTAATTTGTAAAAACTTACGTGATTAAAACTATTTTTGATTTAAATAGATCATTATATACCCCTTGTATATTTAACATAGTATTAGATAACAATGTATGTATACATATTTTACATTGTATTTTAATTTTGTAACAAATTTTACATTATGTGAAAGTACAAATTTATATTAAGAGAAAGAAAGAGACTAAATGAGGATAGAACAAGAAAAGAAGAAATAAAAAGAAGGAAACTAAAAGGAAAAAAAAAAACAAGTGGAGAGAAAGGAGGAAATGGAGAGAGAACTTCAAATAGATCACCAAGATTGAATTATATACATCATATACTGTATAATATATCATATAGTGTGCCTATCATACTTGAGATATATTTTGTAATATTTAAAATGCTAAAATAGAGAAGAAATGTAGAAAAAGCAGATCTGCAAATAAGGATGTGTATAAGGTAAATAATGATATTTATACATATTGTTTAATAGACGATAGATTATGTATTTATTGTTTAATGATATATTCTGTGTATGATGCTTTAATGATTAATTCTTAATGATATTTAATATATACTGTAACATATATAAAATATTATGTGTCTACTGCTTAATTATATATTATGTGTGTGATGCTTAATGCTTAATAATATATGATATATATTGTAAACTATATGATTGTGTTTATCTTGTACGTTTGCAGGGTGCTCCATAAGGAATAAATGGTTCAGAGTCCAGAAACTTAAAAAAGAAGTTCATTAACCATATAGTAGTATTAAATAAGAAAGGAAAGAGAAGTTCATTTTATACTGTATACTATATTACACAATCTAAGAAAGAAAATTAATAACATGAAACAATTAGTTGAAGGAGATGACCAGAAAGTTCACAATATTTTGATCGAAAACTTAACCTGAAAATTAAACTGAAATATGTACTCATCGGATAAGTTGAAGGAGATGACCGAAATAAGAAAGATTAATCGGTGAGATAAATCAAATAATCAAATTATTATGTGAAAGACGCCAAAAAAGTGGACAAAATTCTTATTGAAAGAGATGATCGAAGTTACAAAATGGAGAAATTTCGGTTAATCATTACTTTTGTGGAAAATATTCAATATATTATTATCATACTTGAATCAAATATATACCATAATTAAATGGAGAGTTTGCAAAAATAGCAAAAAAATTTATGATAATAGAATCCATGTCACTTACATTTACAAAATTGTAAAAATAACAAATTTAAAAGGAGATTATCGTCAGATTACTATCATATTTGCCAATTTTGCAATATCGAAAAAAAAGTTGTTATGAGCTGTTTTTTTCTAATTTTTTTTGTTATCTAATGCAATTTCACTAATTAAAGTGAAACATTAATAAATGATATACTATAAGTAAATGAAAATTAAATTATTTTTTTATTTAATACATTAAATATGTAAGTTTTTAGATACATAAGAAATGAGATATAATATAATTATGGTACTATATTATAATATATTTCTGAAAATAAATATTATTTATAATCAATGTGAGGGATAAAATGGTCAATAAAAATATTTAAATCTTATTTAAGAAAATTAATGAGATTTTGAGATATTTGTGTAAAATCATGTCTAAAGTAGGTATTTTGTCTAAATTTTTCTAAATATTATTTACTGGCTAAAGCTCAATTAAGCTGAAAAAAATAACCTTAATTTAGACTAATGGCTAAATATGACCCAACTCCATGTGGTTGAGTCTATAGGGGTCTGGCCCATGGACCAACCAGGCTCAAACCTATAAAGCCCACTAGAGAATTCTATAAATAGAGGAGTTCTCTTCATTTGTGGGGATTGAAAATTTTATAACTCCAGAAGGTCTAGAGAGAATTCTCCCAAAAACCAGAAGACTCCCTAACTCGTGAAGTCGATTGTCCTCAAAGATTGAAGTTCCTTTGAAGATACAAGTTTTCTTCCGAGACTTCAACTTCAAAAACATCATGTGCTCCACTTTCTCAAATCAAACGTAAGCATCCAATCGAGAGAGATTCAAAGAATCAAATTTTAAAGATCGAACCACATCGCATCAAATCAAAACAAGTATAACATGAACACAAGTTCAACTCCACGAATAAAATTTCTCTGGAAATGTCATGTGAACAAATTGGCACGTCCAATGGGACATCTCTACCTCTTATCTCTCTCTCGTCCTCCAAATCTACAAGCAAACTAATGGCAGTAAGGAAAGTTGCATCCAAAGCTAGTGTCGCAAATCACACTTACACTAGACTTATTGCCCAAAGTCTCTCAAAGAGAAGCATGCCAACAAGAACAAAGTCATTTCCTCACAAAGAAAAGTTGGGAACAACTGATGTAATTTCCTAAAGGCGGGATCATCATCAGAGAGAATCCTTTGTTCGACAACTCCACTCCCTCTTTTGATCTATCAGAGAAAGAACCACACCTTGAAGTAGTGTTTTTCATGATGGCAGATGCAACCATGGCAGAGATGGAGATGAAAATAAATTTCATAATGAAATCTGTTGACGAGCGAGATCATGAAATCGTTACCTTGAAAGATCAAATGAAGGCTTGTGAAAATGCCAAGTCAAGCAAAACTCTAGCTGTCAAAACTAACAATAAAGGAAATGTTGTGTTTCAAGAAAACCAGACGCAAAAATCTGTCTCCATCACCTCCCTGTCAGTCCAACAACTGCAAGATGTGATCACAAGCTCCATAAGAGCTCAATATAGAGGACCACCATATACTTCTTTTATGTACTCCAAGCCATATACCAAGAGATTCAATGACATTCGAATGCCTGTTGGGTACCAACCTCCAAAGTTCCAATAATTGGATGAAAAGGGCAATCCAAAGCAACACATTGCTCACTTTGTTGAAACATGCGAGAACAGAGGATCAAGGGGAGATCAACTAGTCAGGCAGTTTGTTCAAAGCTTGAAAGAAAATTCTTTCGAGTGGTATACTGATTTGGAGCCGGAAGTCATTGACAATTTGGAACAATTGGAAAAGGAGTTCCTAAGTCGTTTTTATAGCATCAAGCACGCTATAAGCATGATGGAGATTACAAACACAAGACAATGAAAAGGAAACCCAATAATCGACTACATAAATCGATGGAGAGCTCTAACCTTAGATTGCAAAGACAAACTAGCAGAACTATCTACAATGGAGATGTGCACCCAAGGCATGCACTAGGAACTTCTCTATATTTTGCATGAAATAAAATTACGTACATTTGAAGAATTAGTGACTCACGCCCATAACATGGAGTTGAGCATGGCTAATAGGGGAACTAAAAATTTCTTAATCTCTGAAGTAAAAAAAGGGAACAATAAAATCAATGTCACTAAAATAATCGCAACTAGTGTCATAAATAAGTCTATGGTTGTTCATGAGACTCCATTACAATCTTTCTCCAAAAGAAAAAAATAAAACTTGAAAGAAAGAAATAAAAATTGAAAGAAAGCATGATGGCGAAGAGAAGCGTCGTCCAACTCTTAAAGAAAGGCAGAAAAAAGTTTATCCATTTCCTGACTCTAATGTTGCAGACATGTTAGAGTAGCTGCTAGAGAAACAACTTATTTAGTTGCCAAAATGCAAACGATCAGAACAAGCAAGAAAAGTAGATGACCCTAACTATTGTAAGTACCATTGAGTTATTAGTCACCTTGTTAATAAGTGTTTCGTCTTGAAGGAGCTGATTCTAAAGTTGGCTCGTGAATAGAAGATCGAGTTGGATATTGATGAAGTAGCTTAGACGAATCATGTTGCAGTCGAGATGACTTCAATTGGTCCACCATTAACACAGCTTTATGATCAAAGAAAAAGCTTGATTTAGTTTAGGACTTTCAAACTTATACCTGTTTGATTCCAACAAAACATTGTGACTACAAACTCTCAAAACAAAGAAGAGTCTGTTAAGGATGATGGTTAAGAATGGATAGTCGTGGCTCTGAAAAGGGAAACAAATAAATTCTATTCAAACAAAGTCACACTTCCATCAAAAGCATGCAAAAGGAAGCATCTCCCAGAAAAAGAAGTGAAAACCTAAGCCTATAAAGAAAAAGATGAAGACTTCCTCCGACCTCGATGGTCGGTAACTTTGAAAGAATTTCTTCCAAGAAGCTCTCTTGATGATCATCCAGAGAAAGTATTAAAAGTCACTGCATGTCATGTTGTCAATATAGTAGAAGTTGACTACAATATGCATCTTCTGAAGAAGTTGACAATTCAAATGAAATTAAGCAAAGGACTTCGGGCTTTGATTGTATCAAGCATTCAACTACTCGATCCCCCTTTCATCCTTGCTCGTTTTTCAACATATATCATACTTTGTTTAGTATGTTTACCATTCTTCAATCACATGGCTAATTAATTGAATTTTCATATTCAATTCATCTTCTACAACCCGTTCATTATGTCCATGTTGAATTGTTTTTCCATTTTGAGTTAATGTCTTCCCTAATCTGTCCTTTATTCTGTTTGTTACTACTTCCATTTCAATGCATCTTTAAAAAAATTGTTCCTATCCAAGCTGTTTGTTACTCCTTTTGGTGAATTCGATATTCAAACAGAAAATTTGATGGTGGCCATGTTGTTTGTTGTTGTCCTCTAATCTGTTCCATTTTAATGCATCTTTAAAAAAAAAATTATATTGTTCCTGTCCATGTTGTTTGTTATTGCTTTTGGTGAATTCGATCTTCAAACAGAAAGTTTGATGTTGTCCATGTTGTTTGTTACTACTTTCTTTACATTCGCTTTTTTAAAAAAAAAAAGAAAAATTGTTTCTGCCAATGTTGTCTGTTACAGCTTTTCGGTGCATTTTATGTGTAAATATATTTTCTCCTACATGAAATTGAAGTTCAAATTATTGAACGAATTTCAATCCTCTTAGGCTCCGCCTTTCCTCTACTTTCTTTACTTTTTGTCTCTTATGTTGGTCCTTCACTGTTTTATGGTTTTATGATATTGTAGGATCCATTTCGAGTATATAATTGGTATGTCATCCCAACTTTTCTTTTCCTTTTTCTATCTAACTTGTCTAACTTTAATTTTGTTGTGCATCTTTTCATGACTCTCAATTTCAGAATTTTCTTTTGTGAGGTAATACAGTTGGTGTGTATTGCATTTTTCATTTCCTATGTTTGAATGGTTTTTATTTTACTACATTGTAATAGTTAGTCATTTTTTCACAAACAATTGTTGTACCTAAACATTGTATGTGGACTTTGGTATTATTTTTTTCAATTAATATATTGGTATCGTTTTCTTATGAATATACTAATCTCCGTTGCATTACTTTCTACAATGTAGACTTAAGAAAAATTAACTTCGAAATTTTATTTCAAAGTTTTTCTTAGGAATACCAACTATGCATAATTAACTTAGGAAAACACATTCAAACATACATATGATAGTAACGCACAATTTCCACAAATAATATTAATTTAGGAATAATAAATTAAGAAAAATGTAGGTTGCAAAAAATGAATTAGGAATAGAGAAATTTTCATAAATATAATAAAATACCAAAATATTTACGGTTTGTATCACAAAATCAAATAGTCTATGAAGCTAGCCATTTTTTTTAAATATTTCAGGTTTGTCATTCATTTCCATCTTCTTTCTTCTACAATTTTTCTTTTTCTTTTCATCATCTTTTTCTCTTTTTCATCTTCTGCCATTTTTCTTTTACTTTTTTTTTCCAAACTATTATTTAATTTAAATTGTGTACCAAATATAAATGATCTATTTTTCTTTTATTTTTTTTGAACTGTTATTTGGTTGTTCAAGATCGTGTACCAAATATAAAAGATCTTTAAAAAAATCGTTGGGATATTGGTACACAAATCTAAACGAACGTGTACCAAAAAATCTTTAAAAAATTGACCTAAACCTAAACGAACGTGTACCAAATCTATACAATTTGTACCAAAAAAATCTTTTAAAAAATCGTTTAGATTTGACTACCCAAATCTAAATGATCGTGGAACAAAGAATAGCTAAATCTAAACTATAGTGTACCAAAGAATCTTGAAAAAAAATTATTTAAATTTAGGTAGCCTAATCTAAATGATCAAATCTAAGCGATCATGTATCAAAGGAATGTTGACGGGGTCATTTTTTGTATTTTCAACTGTGGGACCGTGGACTTTTTCTGTTTTCGAAAATGTTATATACAGTGTAAATACTTTTACGTTTTGTTATATTTTTGAAGAATATGGTTGGTTAGAAAAAGAAATTAGAAAAAATGAATTTTACAAAATATGTAGTGTAGTTTAGTATTTGAAAAATTCCCAATTGAGAAGACTAACTAATTTTTTTCACAATAGAGGAGAGAACGAGGGATATTTCGAACCATATTTTTTTTTCCCAAACATAATAGATATATGAGAAGCATTTTTTCATTTCCAAAATTGAAGGTAGAGAGAGACATATTTCTAAAAAACTTGGACACTTTTTTTTAATTGTTTGTTGACAAAATTAGTTTAATTTTTCAATGGATCCACATATTAAGTCAGGTATATAGTTCTATTTTTTTTTTTTTTTTGTTAAAAAGTTGTTACTTCATAAAATCAATTAAATTATTTAAAACATGTCATATTAGGTCTGAAGTTTTTTTGGAAAAACCGTTTGTTAATTGATATAATGTTTTCAAATCGATCATGTTAGGTTAGGTGTATAGTCGTCAATATTTTATGTTGCAAAATTAATGAAGTTATATTTTTTTGTAAATGTAATTACCGAAAGTAATCACTTAACGAAACGTGTAATTGAACAGGTTATTAGTCCTAATCTTGCAATAGATCCACAAGACATTGCTAGAATACTAACCATGTTCACAACCTCCCAACATCAGTTACTAATGACGTTGGAGTTTTAATGAACTACCACAAGAGAATACAACATATACCATTTAACACCAGGCATAAAATTAAGCAGTTAGCGTACTTCCGCCTAATCCATGAGTCCAACCTAGTCATCAAAGTACTAGAATGGACAGAAGATGTTTTGCCATTCTATGCCATCTACTTTGGATGACTGGTGGATTAACGTCAATGGAAGTCGTAGATGTCGAGGAGATGGTTGTCATGTTCCTTCGCATACTAGCACACGACGTGAAGAATCGAATGATTCAAAGAGAGTTCATGCGGTCTGGTGAGACAATTTCGTGGCATTTCAACATAGTTTTGTTAAGAGTTCTACACTTGCATGACGAGTTGTTGAAAAACTTGCAGCCAGAAATGAACGCATGCACATATCCCTAATGGAAGTGGTTTGAGGTAGGTTGTTTTATGTGTGGTCGGTATTTAGATGTGTCCCATTTATGATCTGCAAATTTACGGTTTACCTACAATGCAGAATTGCCTTGGTGCATTAGATGGCACATACATAAAGGTAAACGTGACCACCTAATTGTCCGAGATATAGGACACGAAAGTGCAAAGTTGCCACGAACGTCCTTGATGTATGTAATACGAAAGGTGATTTTGTGTTCGTCTTAGTTGGCTGGGAAGGATTTGCATCCTTAGAGATGTTATTTCAAGACCTAACAAACTAAAGGTTCTGAAGGGTAACTACGTATGTATCATTCCTTGTAAAAAAAATTTTTATTTCCTCAATTAGGCATGTGAAACATTTGAAACCCCAACAGGGAATTACTACCTATGGGATGTTGAGTACCCCAACGCTGAGGGTTTATTGGCTCCATACAGAAGACAAGGATACCACCTGCAAGAGTGCCGTAGTGGGGGTAATGCACCTATAACAACACGAGAGTTCTTCAACATGAAACATTCTTTTGCACGGAATGTGATTGAAAGTGTGTTTGGTATATTGAAGGGTCGCTGAGCAATCCTATGAGAAAAGTCATACTACCCAGTCCAAGTTCAATGTCGCACGATAATGGCTTGTTGTCTATTGCACAACCTCATCAATAAAGAGATGACTAACATTGAAATGGCAGAGGATTACAATTAGGGTGATTCGATGTACGCCACAACTGCAGATGACGACATTTCCTACATTGAGATCTCCAATGAATGGAGTCAATGAAGGGATGATCAGGCCGAAGAAATGTTCAGTGAATGGGAGTTACGTAATCAATAATACTCTTACGATTGTTTGCCTTCTACAAATGGCTTGGATATTTTTTTATTCGTGCATGAACGGTAGATAATGATGGACATTTTACTTGTTTTTTCATTCATTTTGATTTTTTTGTGAATGTATCTGTATATTATGATGATCAATCAATCATTGACAAATCATTGGAAGCACAGTTTAATATGTTGCATATTTTCTGCCTTATGTTACTCAGTTCATTAACATGTTTACGTATATTTACTAGTATGACAAGTTCTTCCCGAGCCCCTAAACACATTTGGATGAAAGAGGAAGAATCCAAATTGGACGAGTGCTTGGTGGAGTTGGTCTCTGTCGGTGGCTGGAAGTCGGATAACGGTAACTTCAAACCTAGGTACCTGGCACAACTCTAAAGAATGACGGTAAAGAAGCTTCCAGGCTGTAACATCTAGGGATCGCCAACAATAGACTGTTGAATCACTATAAGAAAATAAGTATTTTCTGACACACAACGCGAACGTCGGAATAAATGACGTCGAAAGAAAAAGCTTCTCCCAACACCATAGAAGCTCCGTCGGGAAAGGTTGACAAGTCCGACGCCATGCATAACGACGTCGAAAAATGTTTAAGATTTTTAAAAAATTTGAACTTTTAAACCTCTCCCGACGTTATTATGCATGGCGTCGGGAGAAGTTTAAAAATTAAAAAAGTTTAAAAATTAAAAAATTTAAACATTTTAGTGAAACGTCAGGAATGGAGGACACTTTTTTCGACGTTGTACTTTACGACGTCAGGAATAGATGGATCGTCCTATGTTCACGAAGAGTGTCGGGAGATCCCCTATATATTTGAGTTTTGTATTCACAGAACACATAACTCAAATTGAAAGGAAAAGAGGAAGAGGTCGCGAGAGAGAGAGAGAGAGAGAGATCGTCGTCCGTCAATTGTTGTCCGCTCTGCCCGCCGCCGCCACTCCCTCTGTCTTCGTCTCTTTCACAACTTCTTGGTTTGAAGTAATTCAAAGTTCAAAATCCTAAATATAAACCCCTTTGAATTTGTCCTTAATTTCCTTTTCTATCATTGGGTTTCTTTTATTCTAAGTATCTGAATATTTCTTATTGATTTCTATTTTTGTTATATTCAACAGTTTGGAATGTGTTGTAATCGCTCTTTATGTTCTTGGTAACCATGGTGAGTTTAGAAGGTAAAGTATGAATGGATGGTAACCCAAGCAGGAAGATGATGACGATGGAAAGGTATTTCTTTTTTAAAATAGAGGATATCCCGACGCACGGGATATAGCATCGAGATATCCTTTGACATTTCCCAACGCATAATGGTGCGTTGGGAAATGTCAAGGGATATCCGAAGTTATATCTCGTGTGTTGGGATATCCTCTCCCGATCGACACATTTTTCCAGACTTTAATCCCGCGCGAACTTATGTGTCGAGAAATCCTTTTCTGACATTTTCTCTATTTCTCCCAACGCATTTGGGCGTCGAGAGATCCTCATTTTCTTGTAGTGAATTAAATTCCTAAAGAGAACGTTTTAGGCCATCACAGAAATGCGAGGCCCAGCGTGCAGTAGGTTTGGTTGGAACAACGATTCCAGTGCATCACCATTAAGCACGATGTATTCAATAGTTGAGTGAAGGTATGTTTATCTTTTATGTTGATCGTTATTTGTTCATTATCGTAATTGGAAACTAATATATTCAAATGTTTGCGTAGAGTCATCATGCTGCCAAGGGCCTCCTCAACAAATCTTTTCCCTATTACAATGATTGGTCCTACATTTTTAGGAAAGATCATGCTACAGGAGCACACGTAGAGACCTTTGCTGATGTGGGGTCGGATGTGCCAGAAGGGTTCGAGGAATTTTCTGCTGATGATGCTAAGGATCCAGAGATCCCTATGATGTATAGTCAAAGACTGGACATGTCGCCTGATGAGGTCATGTGGACATGACTAGGTTGATCCAGTGAGGGGAGGAATGCTTCAAGAGGAAGGAGGTGGGGATGTAGGAATAACCTGAGTAACCCGACAACTTGGACTACCCAACTCATAATATATGAGTTGGGTTGGGTTAGTTTAAAATGTGGCTTTAAGGGTCTCGGATTACTCGGATTGGGTTGGGTCTCGAGTTGGAGGGTTGAAAAATTCTGGGAAATAATATAATATAATATATATATATATATATATATATATATATATATTGTATTTTCTTATTATTTATTTATTTAATAAAAGATAAACAATCTTATGAGTTCTAAGAGTTTTTTTTTATGGCTTAACTTGATGCGAAACATATTTGATTTATACTTATGATTTTCATTTATAAATATTAAAATTTAGAAATGAACAAAAAAACAATAAAACCCGACAGCCCAACCCATATTTTACAGTTTGGGTCCGGTTGGGTTGTAAACTTAATTCGGGTTATTCGGATTGCCAACCCAACCAACCCAAAAATATGGGTTGGGTTAAGAATGTCTCTCAACCCATCCTAACCCAACCCGTTTACACCCCTAGAAGCGAGGATAGATGGTTGAAATTGTAAACATCATCCGCAATGCAATGGAATTTTTTAATGACCAGTTGAAGACCATTGTAGAATGTAGGGGTATAAGAATAACCCAACCCGAATTAATAATATATATATATATATATATTATTTATTTAATATTTATGGATAATGTTTGAAATGTTAAACTTTTGTGGATGTTTGAAACTTTGAATTTATGGATGTGTATATTTATCGATATGGCAAGTACAACAATTTAAACTTTACAAACATTAGGAATGAAAAAAAATAATACAACCTGACAACTCAACCCAATTCAGCCCATATTTTAAGGGTTAGGCTGGGAATACAATTTGGGTTATTCGAGTTGCCAACCCAACCAACCTGAAAATATGGGTTGGATTGAAAATATCCTCCAACCGAACTTGTTTACACCCCTAGCAGAATGGTCAAAAGAGCAACGTCAAGTGAAGGACGAGTACGGTGCAGAATGCGTGAAACAGTTGTAGGATATCCCTGAACTGAGTAATCGCGATAGGGTGTAGCTTATGCAGATCATAATGTACAGTGTCCAAGACATGAAAGTATTCTTGAGGATACCCAACGAGCCGAAATTGGAGTATTGAACGGTGTTGTTGGAAGATAACGCTTAACAGATTGTCAACTTGTTTTCGTTTCTTCTTTCGGTGGGATGGTTCTTCTGGTTTTACGTACTCGTCTTTATTTGTTAATCTATTGTAAATGATTTTGCTACAAATATTATATATATTAATGAATTTATGTTCGGGTAAATTTGTATTGAAAATGTCTTTCGTGTTGCTTTCTTACTTAAGTAACAACAACATCAACAAATTGTAGCGATGTATGTTTAGTTTATGATATGAACATCGTAACATATATATATGCATGCAAAAAAAGATTAGTGAAAATGCAAGAATGAAGCTTAATTTTTTATATGAACGTCGTAATTAAGAAGATTCAAATCATTTGAACAAAAGTTAACAATCCATCCATCATGTACCATATATATGCATGTGCAAAGAAAAAAAGTAGTGAAAAAGCAAGATTGATCAAGCTAAATTTATGAAATGAACATCATAATTAACTAGATGAAATAAAATCATTTGAAGAAACTTCAAATTTTTTATTTGATGTACCATATATATGCATGAAAAATTAAAGAATAGTGAAAAATCAAGATTGTGGCTAAATTTATGAAATTAACGTCGTAATTATGAAGATTAAAAAAACCATTTAAAGGAAAATTATTCATTCATGTACCATATATATGCATGGAATAAAAGAGTAGTGAAAAAGTAAAATTGAAGCTAAATTTATGAAATGAACGTCGTGATTAAGAAGATTAAAGAAAATCATTTGAAGAAATTTTTTGTTGATGTACCATATATATGCATGCAAACAAAAGGTAGTGAAAAAGCAAGATTGAAGCTCAATTTGTAAAATGAACTTCATAAATAACAAGAATAAATGAATTCATGTGAAAATAAATTTTTATTTGATGTACCATAAATATGCATAGAAAAAATAGTAGAGAAAAATTAAGATCGAGCCTAAATTTATTAAATCAATATCATAATTTAAAATATATATTTAATAAAATCAATTTAAGAAAAAGATGTATTTCATGTACATTATATATATGTAAAAAAAAATTAGTGAAAAACACAGATTTTAATAGTCTGCATACTATTATAATATCTCAACTATTATAAATCACTCATCGTCCCAAACACCCCCTTAGTATCTAAGGCTGTCACAAATTTACATTTCCATCTAAAAGAATCTTTATATTTACAAAAAACACTTGCATGTGTTGATAATAGGAGTTTTCAAATTAGCCAACCTATTTTTAAGATTGAACTCCTTTACATAATTTCCAAATGCCGTCACTAACGAATTCTTACGTATTTACGATAGGCCTCTAGAGTATCTAACCAGAAATCACTAATGAACATACAATAAAAAGAAGAAAAGTGAGTGAAGAAAAACAACTAGAAGTCACAAATGAAACAAACATACAACAAAAAAAAGGGTCAATGTTCAATACTTGGTTGTGGCAAACGGTTCAAACACAAAGAAGAGAAAGATAAAGGGGTGATACCATATTGGAATTTGTGAACCTCATAAACTAATTAATTGTTTTTATTATTAATTATTTATTAAGATAAAATTTAAATTATTTAATGTAATCTTGAACAATATGTAGTGTTAGAGAACCTGTCATGGATATGATGATGCACTTCAACATCATCGAAGTAAATGGTGATGCTCTCGACGAGGCTAATCAGGTTAGTTTTATCTTAGAGTCTCTTCCGAATAGCTTCATACCATTTCAGACGAATGAGTCTCTAAACAAGATAGATTTTAATCTGACAATCCTTCTGAACGATAGCTCAAACGATTCTAGAACCTTACCATAGGTAAGAGGAAGCAAGTGGAAGCAAATGTTGTTACCACAAAAAGCAATTTTTCAAGAGGATCGTCCTCTAAAACAAAGCTAGACACTCAAAGCCTAATGCTTTGATACCACATGATAGAAATTTGGCATACATAGCAGAAAACAAATCTAAATTTACCCTAATAGCTAAGGTACGAATGCATAAAAATAAACTACATGCATTAATGTTTTACTCCAAGAACCTTTGTAGTTTCTGAATCACTAGAAAATTTCTCCAATCACAAACTCAGACCACCACAAAAGTTGACCCGCTATACTCTGAAAAAAGAATCGAGTTATGGAACCCAAAAGAAGAAGGATTTGATTTATAGAGATGGAAATTTAGGAAATGTCTAAATTGGGGAAAAAAACTTGGTGATATTTTTTAAGTAAAGTAAAATAAAAATGGCAAAAAGTTTTTTTAAAATTGAAAAAACTCTCGCATTTTATAAACAAATTTGCATGTAATTGTATCACCAAAGCCCAACACCTCACAATCCACTGACCATTAGTGGAATTATTCATCAACCCTTCCATTTGGAACAATAAGGGATATAGCAACATTTTTAGGAGTCATTTTGAAAAATGACAAAATCACTTTTTCTTTTGATTTTTAGCAAATGACATTTTTTTGCACGTGCATGATATTTTATAAAATACCAAAATACCCACATTATCCAACTGTAATTATTTCATCTCTAAATTGTAATTAATTTGTGTTATGTATTTATGAGTCTTTAATTATTTTCCTTTATGGAAAAGATTAGCAAGTAGCAACCCATATCATAACTTCTTCCTAATATCTCATGTCTCAACTTTATTTAATCTTACTAATTTCAAAATAATCAAATTAAATTTGAATTTCAAAATAACGTTAAAGGCTTTTCAAATTAAATTGCAAAATTTCAACAATAGATTTTATTGAATTTCAAAATAACAAAATTATTATTTTTCAATTATTGGAAAATCTCAAGAATAAATTTTGTATCCTACTAACATTAATTGAATTTCAAAATAATAATTTTGTTATTTTTCAAAATGGGAGAATCTAACTTGTTTGTTATTTTATGGTACGTGATCGTTTAGATAATGGTACATGATCGTTTAGATAATGGTATATGATCGTTTAGATAATGATACATGATCGTTTAGATTACGTACCAATATCATTTAGATCTTGTACCATTATCTAAACGATCACATAAATGAAGAAGAAGGAAGAAATTCTAGAAGAGAAAATGAAGAAATTGATAAATATGTACATAAATAATCACAATATTGTAAAATGAGGAAGTAATAATATGAAAAAATTAATAATATAAAGAGGAGATGAATAAATCACAAAGAAGAAAAAGAAAAAGAAGTGAAAAATTGTCCACATTATTCAAGAGCAAACCTGAAATTTATGAAAATATCATGAGTTTTTTTATTTTGTTATATAGGCCGTAAATTTTTTGGTGTTTTGTTATATTTATGAAAATTAACTAGCAGTTAAAGAGTTATTTAATAATTATTAAATATGTATTATAAAATTTTTCATTATAGGTAAAAATATATAGTTTTTAGCATTATTTTAAGGGCGCTTGTAAAAATAGAAAAAAAATTATGATAATAGAACACATGTCACTACATTTTCTAAATTTCAAAAGTAGCAAATTTAAAAACCAATAACCTTTTGATAGCCGTATGACACCCGTATGATATCACTAAGTTTTTAATATTCGAAATATGCACACAAAAAAATGTGTGATTAACTGTTTTTTTCTAAATGTTTTTGTCATTAGATGCAATTTTTCTTATTTTAAATATAATTCATTCAATCCTTGGCCGAGAGACACTCAGAAAAGTTGTACCGTTCAAATTGCAAAGAGATTTTAGCATACTGCCTTCAAGTTTATTGTATGAGAGATCAATAACCGTAATTGTAGTGATGTTAGCAATGTTGAGTGAGATCTCTCGTTGAATATGTTAAGAGAGATAACATACAAATATTGAATGTTATGAAAAGATCAAAGATATCTAAGAGCATACAAGTTTTGAAAACTATATGAAATTGGGACCTCAAAATTATTTGACCCAAGTTTAAGATAGAAATACTTGGAAGGTCAAACACCATTGTGTGAAATTTAAAAATATAATAGTCTTTCAAACAAATTAGTAATCAATTAATAACCATGCATTAAAAACAAAAGTGGAGTAATATGTTTGAATTAAGCATATATATCAGTATGTCATAGGTTTCCCTAACAAATTATATCAACGTGGGAAAATGATCTCAATTAATTGGTGAAATTTGTTAAAAAGGAAAATCAACCGATCCCAAAAAAGGAAAAAAAAATCTTATTAAAAATTAATTATAGGTTTGGTGAGAGAAAATAAGTTGTTTTGTTATTCTTAGATAGTGGAAGTTTGAAATGTCTTGTATTACTTCTTGAATATTACTTCATAAGAGCAAGAAAAATTAGAAAACTAGGTTGTAGAATTCTATTAATATCTCCTTACAACCGTTGTAAAAGTGGAACATACTTTAGTTTTGGATCTATATTTTTCCAACAAAAAAATTGTCAGCCAATAATACAACAAATCAATTAACAACGAAAAGAACAGAAAAAAACTAAAGATATAAATGTGAGGAATTGATAAATAAACCAATTGCTTTGGGAATTTTGGTGCCACAATCCAAATCCCCCATATTTCTTTTTTTAATTCCACATTTGCTGCAATCACAATACAATGCAGTGGCCAAAAGCAGTTGAATATTTTGAAAAACGCAAGTATGAAGATCATAGAGTTGTATGTTACAATACCAATGTAACCCATGAAGGTTCTTTATGGCGGGCTGAGAATCCTGTTGCTTCAACTCTCCCTGTTTTTGCTCTTCAACTTTGCCTTATTATTTTCTTCTCTCGTGTTCTTATTTTCGCCTTGAAACCCCTACGCCAACCACCCATTGTAGCGGAAATTCTTGTAAGTTTTGATTACGCCCACCACCTTTTTAGTTTTTATGATGAATTTAGAGACTCAAGGTTTTGACAATTTTTTTTGTTTGTTTTTCCAAGGCTGGGGTGCTGATGGGGCCGTCGTTATTGGGGTTGACGGATACGTTTGCGAAATATATATTTGCTTGGAAGAGTTTATTGGCGTTGGAAACTGTTGCGAATTTGAGTTTAGTTTATTATATTTTTCTTGTTGGCTTGGAGCTTGACATGGCACCAATTGTACGTGCTGGAGGGAAGTCTATAAGCATTGCTTTGCTCGGTATACTTCTTCCAATTCCCGTTGGGATTGGCTTGCATCATCTGATCAACAGCGGTAGGAACAAAGCTAAGATGCCCCAGGCCACTGCCCATGGTCCTTTGTTTTGGGGTATTTCCTTAGCCACAACCAACTTCCCTGACTTGTCGCGTATCCTTTCTGATGTTAAGCTTCTCCATTCGGAGATTGGAAGAACTGCTTTATCTGCTGCTGTTATTACAGATCTCTGCTCTTGGGTGCTTCTTGTGATTACCATGTCGATTAGCAATGTGGGGAAATACTATGCAATTACCTCCACCTTTATTTTTGTGTGCATGTGTCTTTTCCTTTTCCGTCCTGCTCTCAAGTGGCTCGTTCGCGTCAGCTCCAAGGATGGGAACTACAATGAGTTTCATATTTGCTTTGTGATGACTGGCGTTGTGGCGTGTGGGTTGATTACTGATGCGTGTGGTACGCATTCGATAGTTGGAGCATTCATGTGGGGGGTTATCATGCCTAAGGGTGAGCTGAAGGATATGATAATGGGGAAGGTCGAAGATTTGGTTAAATCAATTCTGATGCCTACATTTTTCGTGGTGACTGGCCTCAGAGTGAATTGTAACATCATTTCTAAAGAATCGGACTGGGTGTTGGTTTTGTTGATCATCTTCTTGGCTACCTCGGCCAAAATTGTTAGCACATTCCTTGTGGCCATCTTCTGCAACATGCCACCTCGAGAGGGTTTGACTCTTGGCTCACTTATGAATACCAAAGGCTTACTTGCCTTGATAATCATCAGTGCCGGACGAGATATGCAGGTGAAATGTTAATCTTGCACAACTTTTGATTGGAATTCTTTCTTGAAGTCGAAATTACTTAACTTCTCCACCTTTTTCTAGGCTTTGGGACGTCTCACATTCACAGTGATGATCATGTCTTTCTGGGTAATGACGGCTCTAATTGGACCAACATTAGCTTTTACTTACAAGTCCATCAAGACATCGAGGAAAAGTAGGTACAGAACCATTCAAAGCATCAAACCGGAGTCAGAGTTTCGAGTTGTTGCTTGTGTCCACTCCACCCGAAATGTCTACGGCATCATCCATCTCCTTGGAGCTTCAAACCCCACCAAGCAATCGCCACTTTTAGTCTTCGCTATCCACTTGATCGAGCTTACTGGCCGTGCCACGGCAATGCTGATTGTCCATGGCCAATGTAAAGCCAGCTCCGCCAAAGCCAAGGTCCAGACTGACCACATTATCAATGCATTTGACAAATTTGAGAACGAGAATAACGGTGTCACTGTCCATTCCCTCACAGCCGTGTCACCATATGCAACAATGCACGACGACATCTGTGGCATTGCAGCGGAGAAGCGTGTACACTTGATCATTGTCCCATTTCACAAGCAGCCAACACTAGATGGGGGATTAGAAGATGGCAACCCCTCACTTGGGTTGGTCAATAACAGTGTGATGACTAATGCCCCTTGCTCTGTAGCAGTCCTTGTTGACCGTGGCCTCTCTGCCACCAGCCTCACAGACTCCAACCGATCCAACCGCACACAACAACGCTTTGCTCTATTCTTCATCGGTGGCCCTGACGATAGAGAAGCTCTAGCTTACGCAACGCGGATGTCAGAGCATCCAGGCATTCTTATAACAGTGGTAAGATTCATCCCTGGTGAAGAAGTGAAGGAAATGAGCATAATGGACTTTCCTGGAGAAGAAAATGTGGAAATTCTTACGGCCTTAGCAAGAGCAAAGAAGGAGAAGGTGATTGACAACGATTATATTGACAACTTTCGGTTACAAATCTCGAGCAACCAATCGATTGGATATGCAGAAGTGGTGGTGAACAATGGGGATGAAACACTAAAAGCGATAAGCACATTGGAAAATGAGTTCACCTTGTATATTGTTGGAAGAGGTAGAGGGATGGTGTCGCCGCTCGTGTCGGGGCTGTCGGAGTGGAGTGACTCACCGGAGCTTGGGGTGTTAGGGGATGCGTTGGTAACCTCAAGCTTTGCAACAAATGTGTCGTTGCTGGTGGTGCAACAAGGGGATGTGGATGCAGACGAGAAGGGTGAGAGGTTTAACGATGGAGGGTTTATGGGGGAGCAATTTGGAGAGCAGGAGGGATGGCAGTCATCCATGAAGAAGAATGTTGATGGAGACTTTGATCTTTTTGTGAATCAAAAGGAGAATAATCAAGAAGGTGAGGAAGAAGATGAAGAGAAGGGGAAAGAGGGTCATTATCAACCAAATGGAACCAAAGTTTACCACACTAAACCTTCTCGGTTGTGAACAAATTCATTCCAATAAATATTTAGATTTGTATTCTTGGTTACATTTTTTGAGCATTCAATCTAAAGTCTCTAATTTCAAATTGATTTCCATCTCCCAAAATTTACTTTTCTCTTCCGTTTGTGATTGGAAGGAGATGCATATCAAGATATACATACTCCTTGCACTTACAATCAGCTACATACATGAGCCTAACTCAACATGGGAGTTCATTTAAATTAGAAAAATTTAACATTTTATATTTGATTTAATAAAATTTGAATCATATATAAATTGTATATTTTTCACATGGCCTAGCCTAGCCTATAGTTTTAAGTGACTTTTATTCACTTTAATATATAGCCTCTAGTTTTAATATAAATCCTATTTATATATTAATTTAATACTTGAATCACACTCAAATCCATTAATCCTCCCATAATATACCTTTAAAAAAACAAATTCTTCCATAATTTATAGTTTTAATTAAAAATTAGAGTAAATATCAATTTATATCCATAAACTTTGAGGGTTGTATCAATTTAAACCCAAAACTAATGATTGTATCAATTTAAACTCTAATTTTGAAAGTTGTATCAATTTAAACCATACACTAATTAGTTGTATTAATTTAAATCCTAAACTTTCATACATGTATCAATTCAAGCCTTTCATAAGTGTGTCCATGTAAAACATAGTGGTGGATTTAAATTGATACATTTATATAAATTTAGGGTCTAAGTCGATATACTTATAAAAGTTTAAGGTCTAAATTGATATATTTATAAAATTTTATAGTCTAAATTGATACCATTATTAGTTTGGGATTAAAATTGATACAACTCCCAAAGTCCAAAGTTTAAATTGATACAGTTATTAGTTTAAGGTTTGAATTAATACAAACCTCAAAGTTCAAGGGATATAAATTAAAATATACCCTAAAAATTAATATACCTTTGAAAAACTTTCAATTTAAAATTATATTTTTTATTAACTACATATTATAAGGGATACTTTTAAATATACCAAAATGAACCAAAATATTTACAATATATAGCAAAATTTTAGATTTATTACTAATAGACAAAAGTACGTGAAGTTATCTAGTGTAGACTTGAACTTTATGTAGAGACATAAACGTGGATCAAGTTCGAATATATAGCTCTAATGGTCTATAGTGTATGAATAAGGTTGGGCGCCTTATTCTGGAGACACTATGGATGTGGCCTAGTTTGTAGTTAGTACAAACGATGCGATCCTAAATCGTTTATGTAGAGACATGGAAGTGGGGGCATCCTATATAAAGAGTTTACATAAGACCATGAAATAGTCACCTTTAAGTTATAACACCGTTGACTCTATAGAACTGACTATTATGATTATTGATTACCTAAGTAACTTAATCTTAATCCTGAGCTAACTATGAACTTCTGTTCATGCAAAATTATCCTTAAATCTGCATAGGTGAGGGCAGCTAACTGGCACTGGTCCAATAAGTCTTTCATTTCAAGGGTAAGACCGGGTGGATGGCTAGGAACATAGGGTGCAAGACGAAATTCACTCCTACCAGTTTTAGGGTTAGTAGATAGGTTGTTCACTTAAGAACTGTATACAAGTCTTGAACAAGAGGCCTCACTCTCTCTCTCATTGGCCTGAAAGGGATTCGGTTTAAAGGTTGGACCTTAAACCAATTGTTCAATAGTGGATCAGTGGGACTTAAGGAGCAAGATGTAATATCGGGGGTAAAACATTTTTTTTGATCCAGTCGAGATTACAAACAATCTGTGAAGGATTAACTTACCGATTATGATTATATCAGCTAAACAAAAATATATTTATAGTGAGAGGAGTGCAACTACGGGACTTTAGTGGAATGACCCGTTAGTTAACGAATGTTGATTAGTTTGGTCTAAAATGACTTAGCCAGTTAATCTCGAATCATTGGAGCCTATGATCTATAGGTCCATTAGGTTCTCCTGCTATCTCATATGGAATTAACATAGAACAATATATTTGAATAATTAGAATTGTTCGAATTAGGTAAAGAGAGAGCAACTGACAAATATATTTGATATAGTTTTCGGTTATAAGTTTGAGATAGAACTTTATGTTTAAATGTGATTTAAATATTAAAAATATGAATATAGATTCATATTTGAAAGCTCGGAATGGATGAAAATTGTCAAAATTGTAAAAAGTCAAAGTTTGACTTTGACTTGAATGGTCAAATGACCATTTTACCTTTGGTCAAATGCCCATCTTAAATAAAATTTAGTTAATATGGCAACATTTTAGGTTTTGTTTGGATGTATAGAAGAAACCGAAAATAATAAAGTTTCATTTAGTTCATAATTTATTTTCGTTAAAAAAACGAAAAATCCAAAGAAAATAATTAAAACGTGTATGATGTGCTAAAAATGAAAAAGCAATAAATGGTTGTTTTCTTTACTTTTTAATTCTATTTTTAAAACATTATGAAGTATACTGTTAATTTATTGTTTTTGAAAACATAAAAACGAAAATATGACAAGTTTATGGCCAAACACAAATTTAAAATTTAAAATTTAAAATTAGAATAAATATGTTTCAAGATACAATGAAAAAAAGAAAAAAATTATTGTTTTTTACTGAATTTTTTGTTTTCTAAAATAATTTTAAAATCAATATATCTTTAGGAAATTGTTTGCATATCACATGATCATTTTTTAATTCCTAGTTTGCCCTAAATAAGATTTCATTCAACAGATTACATTGTATTTAAATAAATTTAAATATTTTTCAATTAGTTCATTACCACATACACGAGTGTTTATAATTCAATATATTTGAAAAAAAAAAAAGTTAGGTATTTATAATTATTGAACTCCAAATTTACAATTTTATACCTAAATTACAAAAGTATTTTCTAATTTTTTTTCAAATATTTATTCTCTTATTTAGTACAACTAAATTTTTTCTTTTGTTTCCTACCACATAAATTAAGTACATAATTTTTTGTTTAATTTATGTAGTTATATGTAAGTAACAATTTGATCTTGTTATTTTTATGGATAAAAAACTTGGATTTACTTTATTGGTAATTAGAGTAAAACAACTATTAACATATACATTAAACAATAAAGTATGCATATAAATATGACAGCTTTGTACGAAGAATTAAAAAAGATAAACAACGATTGTATTATGATATATACATGCAAATTTCTTCATTAAAATGTATTTACAATTTTTATACATCCAAAATTCTTATTATGGTAGATAATTCCAAATCTAATTTCAATTCTTATAATTTATCTTTCTTCCTCTTCTTTTTTTCATTTGACATATTGATTGTAATTGTCTATTTCACTTACCAATGATATATTTATTTTTCACATAAAAAAAATTGTATTTACCTATATTAAAAGTTTAATATTATTTATTTCTTATTTGATTATAGTTCGACACATTTATCATTATACAATCAAACATGTATGTAACTCTACTAATTTAGACCTATATTATCGAGTAAAAGACCCAAAGTTTAAATCTTTAAATCCACACAAATAGTACAATTTCTTCAAAATGAAATTTTAACGTCGCAAATTAAATTTTAAAATATTGATTTACACATTTTGAATCAATTATGTTGATAATAGATAAATATATTTCAATTCATAAATAAAACTTTTAATACTCAAACTCTTTGAATCTACTTTGTGATGATTGATTGAATAAAAATGAATTGTTTAAATTAATTTTTATATGATATACAAGTAAAGTTTAAGGTTTTTTTTATAAATTTGACACAAATTTATACTATGAAAATATATTTTAAAGTAGTATAAGAATATTGGTCCATTTTCATGGATTAAATAAGACAATAAATATAGAAATGTATTGAATATTATCATCTTTAAATGAAAATAACATTTTCTATATCTCTCACTCTTCTACTCTCAAGTCTCTAAATCTCTCTCCTCCCTTCCCACGTGATAGCCAATTATTTTACATTATTTTTAAGAGCATGTGATTTTCTATTGTTAGACGATGAGAAAATAAACTTAAAATGATATTAACTTGGTACAATAATTATTTAATATAAAATAATCATATTAAAATAAAGAATAACAACAAATTTGATGTTCCCTTTTTCAATCTCACCATCTCGTCATCTCTATCTTCTCATTTCTTCAACCTCATAATTGAGAATTGATAATTCCCTAAACATTATCTTCTTCCTCTCATTTCGTTTGCTTTAAAGTCACATAGGTAGATTGTCGTTGTTTACCCAAATGTTGTTGCACAACTTTATTTATATATTCTTAAGCTTTGATTTTTGGTTTTTCAGCTTCTTTTAGATCTTCAACCTTCAAATCTATAACCAATAAAAGATGGAGACAACTAAATTTAAAATCCAAATAATGATCATATGAAAGAAAAAATGCACTAAAAGATGAAATATACCTCTAAAACTATCATGTTCAATATAAATCTTCAATATAAATCTTCGTTAATTTTTATTATTGCTAGAATAAGATATGAATTTATGTATTACAATTCAATAAAATAGGAATTAATTATGATGTTGCTAGAATAAGATATGAATTTATGTACTACAATTCAATAAAATAGGAATTAATTATGATGGAGGTAGTCAATAAAAATGGAGAGAACCAAATTCTAAATACAAAATCGTGATTATTAATGAAAAGATGTACTAAAAGATTAAATATACCTTCGTAACTATCATGTTCAATTACAAACTTTCCTCCATTTTCATTTTTTTTATATTGTAATTCAACAAAATATAAATTAATTATGATTATTTATTACTCAATTAAGCATTTAAAAAAAGAAAACGATTTAGGGATTAATTACTTATTATTATTTGTTAAGAATTTTTAAAGTTTGTGGTAACTTAAAAATATATTTTTAATGGTTGTTTAAAAAAAGGAATTGTATTGTGTGGAAAATTAGTTTAGTATTTTGCAAAAATGTCTTTTAAGGTTTGCGATTTTGCAAACATAGCAAAAATAATCAAATTCAAGCTTTTATATGTGTGGAATTGACTTTGTTTTTGTCATTTTTGCAAATAATAAAGTATGTGCGCTATAGACTTAACTATTATAACTTGTTTTTTCCATTTTTGCAAGTGGCCCTTTAAAAAATATTAATTACTAATATATAATATATAAAATTTGTAATAAGTTCCAAGTTTAATTAGATTTATGGTGAGAATAAATTCCATTTGGTGGGAACGGTTTAGATTTTGTAATAAGTTTGGATGAACGAGATTTAGTAATTCCATTTGATGGTCTAAGAGGGTATAGATGTAAGTTTTTAAAAATTAAAGAGTAAATGCATTATGTTTTCTTATATATTAAAGATTAAAGATTAAAGATAAAGATATATATTCCCTATATTTACATTAAAGATTAAAGATTAAAGATAAAGATATATATTCCCTATATTTACATAGATTTACTTTCAACTATCAAATCTACTGTGATCACATACTATTGAGTAGAAAGCCTTAATTAGGTGGAGAATGGGAGAACTTCAGTTTTAAGGAGTAATTTGTGTTCAAAAAGACAATATTTGACCCATAAATTAGTCTTCAAGAAGATAACGACTCTATTTCATCATCGTTTCTCTCTAACCACACCACTCTCACTGCACAAATTCCTACCAGTCTAGGAATCTTTGGTTCTTCTGTCCAAGGTGGATTCAAATGTGAAATACTGCTCAGTGGTCCAAGTGCTCACAATCTATCTAAATGCTCCATCGTTCTTCTTGTGTTTACATCTCAGATCCAAAACCTTTTTTCCCCTAATACCTTTTATAGGTGTTAAAGTAAGGTATTGGTAGATTTTATACATTTGTTGAAGTATTGAAAAGTGAACGCTTGAAAGGGTCAATATAAAGCAGCAAATTGGAAAGCTAACAAAGTGTGTAACACTTCCTACCTCAATTTCAGTAACACTTCCCCACTCTCATGCCAATAAAAGATGTGAGAGAGAAACCCTAAATTCATTCTATGACCCAAAGCTCTCTACTGCACCTTGCATTTCATATAATCTTATCATTCCTCTTTTAGTCCAGTCTTAGAACTATTGCTAACTGAATTTTGATTTAAATCTCCATCATGAGCTCACCCCCTTGACGTTCAACCACATAGATACTTTAATAGACATCCTCCCTTAAAATACAAACTACTTATCATTGTGTTGTTTGGTTTTATTGAATTGCAAGCACTCAGAATTGCATAAAAGTTAAGCGTTAGTTAATAATGAATTTCATAAAAGGTCTAGAAATGGGCATACGGTAATTGACTTCACACTAGACATGGAGTGATTGCCTAAAAGATCTAAAGAATTAAAATTAAGTTTATTAACACTATTCCCACCAAGGAGTGTTTCTATATATATAGAATTTACCTAAGTAAAATGTTACCCCGAGAAAGATGGAAAAAAAAAAAGCACCACTTGAACATATATTTAGACTTCTTAATTAGCAAAGAAAAACAAAACAAACTGAAAGGTTACATAAACTTGAAAGCATTAGTAAATGTACTGTTCTACAGATGGATTTAGGGAGAGTGAAATAAGTTTTAAGGAACAGTAATCCCATATGTAATCCAGAATTTTGATTTTGTAAGAAGTAAAAGTGCCTTCACTTGGGATTGTGTGGTGAGATTTACGCGGTGAGACCACTTGTTAAAACAGCATTAATTTCGCCAATAATGTTGACAGGCCTTCCATCAAACATAGATGATAAACTGCTTTCACATAACTTCTTCAACTCCCTCGTTTTCCTCACTGCCGATTCCTGAAATTGCCACCAAACATGATACTAAAGAAATTGCCATCAAACATGATACTTTTAGTTTTCTTTTTCTGGGAAGGAGGAGGGGGTTCTTCTTATGCTATCCCAAGGTCCCTTCCATAACCCTTTAGTTTTTTAAACTTAACCCATAACCATTTAGTTTTTTAAACTTAACCCTATTTTCTCTCCATTTCTTACAATGCTTTCCTTTTTTATTTAAAATAATTGAATTCTTCGTCAAATTCCAAAAACAATAATATGTTTTCAAAATATACTTTTTCTAGTTTTCAAGCTTATGCTTTGGTTTTTTAATAACATTGGTATTGGTAAGAAGTAGATGACAATTTAAGAAATCTAGAAGTGGAAAGAGTGTGTATAGACTTAATTTTTAAAAACCGAGAAAACCCAAAACTCAAATGGTCAATCAACCAAGCTTAAACTACTTGTAATATTCTACAGAGTATAAAATACCATTAGATAAAAGAAAGAAAAATAAGTTGGAAATTTTAGATGGTAAATGTCTTCTCCTGCAGAGGAAAGACAGGTACTCGAGTAGTAAAATGGAACAAGAATTGGTAGAGAGAGGAAGAAGATAGTTGGGTGTGCATTAAGTTACAAGTTATAAAAGTAAAATAAAACAAAAAATTAAAACAAAAGCTTATGCCTTCTTAAAATTAGATATTGTAATTCTCTTCGTATTGCATCGTTATTACTTGAACATTTTTTAACTCGAACAATATGTGAGTGGAGAAGATTCGAACTTTTGACATCTTAGTCCACACTATATGCCAAAACAAAATTAGTTGAGCTATGCTTGAATTGGCATTTAGAGGTTAAATCTCTCGTACAATGCCCTCACTATGGATTGAACTTACAATTTTACCCATTTAATATACTACCACTATTCTCAAATACCCCTAATAGGATCCTCACAGATTATTCAACTTCCAGAAAGCTTACATCTTCCAGAAAGCTTACATGCAAACATGACCCGCAAAGCAAAAATTTGGAAAGATGAATATCAAAAAGACTATTGGATTCTCCATTGGGGTATTTAGTGACATAAGCATAAACAATCATGATGTCGTTCAGACAAGGATCTACTCCCTCGCCCTCGTATCAAATTATTGTGTTGTGTGCAAAGGGAATGTGAAACTCAAAGGCCATTTGTTTGTTACAAGCACCTTGGTAACAGATTAAATTGGAATTTGTTATTAGTTATTATTATTGAAAGTAACAACAAATAACTAACAGATTTACATGGAAACCCTAGTATTGGGAGAAATATCACAATAGAGAGTTTTCATATTATTTTCTTATGCAACAAATGTTACAGGAGGAAACAAGAGCCTAAATAAAAAAGGAAAAAGTAATTAGGATAACATAAATTACAAAACTACCATTGGCTTTCGACACACAACAAGCCCACTATTTCTAACACCCCCTCAAGTTGGGACATAAATGTCAATAAGACCCAACTTGCTAACACAAGAATCAAAAGTCTGTCTAAGGAGCCCCTTAGTGAGAATATCAACAACTTGTTGACTTGAGGGAACGAAGGAATGCATGCATATGCTACCATTGTCCAGTCTTTCGATAATAAAGTGTATCGATCTCCACATGTTTGGTTCTATCATGTTGAACTGGGGATGCTAACAGCAGCTTTATTATCGCAGAATAATTTCACAGGCACCTTATAGTCCAGACGAAGATCAAATAAAACCTTATGTAGCCAAATATCCTTACATATCTCCAAACTCATAGTACTATACTCAGCTTCAGCACTGCTTTTGGTCACAACCCCTTCCTTCTTACTCCTCCAAAGTTACGAGCTTGCCCCACACAAAAGTACACTATCCAGAGGTGGATTTTCTGTTAATGATAGACTCTGCCCAGTTAGATTCAGTATAGCCCTCAATACACCTTTTGTTAGTCTTCCTGAACATCAACCCTTTACCGGGAGTTGTTTTCAAATACCTCATAATTCTGTTAATTGCCTCCATGTTTTCCTCGTAAAGAGTCTGCATGAACTGACTAACAGTACTTACAACATAAGAAATATCTAGTCTGGTGTGAGATAAGTAGATCAACTTCCCCACTAGACGCTGATATTTTTCTTTATCAACTAGAACTTTATCAACTTATTTTCCCAATTTAGCATTAAACTCAATAGGCGTATCAACATGTCAACATCCTATTATACTTGTTTCAGTCAACAAATCAAGAGTGTACTTTCTTTGAGATACAGAGATACTTTCTTTTGATCTAGCTACCTCCATCCCAAGGAAGTACTGTAAGTTCCCCAAGTCTTTAATTTCAAATTCATCCCATCTTTTTTTTTCAGTCAGACGATTTCAACTGTATCATCTCCACACAACACAATATCATCAATGTAGACAATCAACACAACAATCTTTCCAGCCTTTGAGACTTTCGTAAATAGGGTGTAGTGCCCCTAACTATACCTTAAGGACTTGACGAAAGTGGTAAACCTGTCAAACCATGCTCTCAGCGACTGTTTCAACCCATACAAAGATTTCTGAAGCTTACAAATCCGATGGCTAAATTGGGCTTCAAATCCTGGAGGAGGAACATATAGACTTCCTCTTCTAAATCTCAATTCAAGAACGCGTTCTTAACCTAGTTGATATAGGGATTAATCTTTATTCACAGCAACAGACAAAAAAACCCTAACAGTGTTCAACTTTGCAACAAAAGAAAAAGTTTCAGAGTAATTGATCCCATAAGTTTGAGTAAACTCGTTTGCAACTAACGTGGTCTTGTGTCTGTCTAGAGTTCCATCTGCTTTGTACTTGAGTGCAAACACCAATTTACATCCCACGGATTTATGCCCTTTAGAGAGAGCACAGAGCTCCCAATCTTGTTCTTTTCAAGATCTCTCATCTCTTTCATGACTGCAATTTTCCACTCGGGACACTCCAAGGCAATGTGGATATTCTTAGGTATCAGGGTGGAGTTAAGGCTGGTTGTAAAGGCTCTGAACTGGGGTGATAGGTATCACGAGCATTCTTGTCCAGGGCGTTGTTTGCCTATGGCCGCATGCCTAAATACCCCCAAACCACCTTGTCTTTATGTCTTGTACTTAGTTTAATCTATTGCTTTCCTTTTTATGTCATAGACCAAGGGTGTGATGTTTCGCACTTTTTCATATGCAAGTCTGTCAAAGCTACTATAGATGAGATCCACTAATTGAATTCCCAACCAAGTCCTGTCGTACTCTTTGCAATTGACACTCTTCAATGCTTACTTAATTATGTTTTCAATGCTTTTCTTTCTCTCTCACATTTCATAAAACAATTTTCTCAAGAACATAAAGGGAGGCTACACGCGAGTTTGTCCGCGATTTTCGGATTTTGCACAATTCTAAACAGAACAAGTGCCGCACGATCGCCCATCTCGTTTTGGAAAGATTGCAATGGTGACAATAGGTTCTTGTAAGAATAGTTACAAATGGAGTGTTTCGTGCAAGACCTAGTATTTTTCCACAATGCAATAGGTATGTTGAGCGACGAATCATACTCATCAAGATTACCTGAATGATCCTGTTTAGCCTCATTACCTGCAACTGCTTCCATGAACTCAATCTCATCTACATTGCCCTCTTCACCCATATCTTCATAAACAACTATATCGGACTTGTCATTCTCACCCATTTTACTGTCAATATATTTAATCATACCTTGATCTCGTGATGGTTTAGAATATTGGATCGAAGTCAATTGAGCGGTAGGGGACACAACTTCCTTTATGAGATTTCTCCTATAGTAAGTTATCTAGGGAACTTGGTTTGTTGGAAAAACTATCTTATAAGGATCGGGGTTAGGTAAGGTAACAAGAGTAGGAATGGTTGACTCTAAAGGAACAACATAGTTAGTCTCTTCACTTACACTCTCCCCCTAAAGCGGGCTAACGGGAAAGAAAGGACAATCCTCAAGGAAAGTGACATCCATGGAGACAAAGTACTTACAAAAAGAAGATGGCAACATTTTCTTTTGAAAAGGAGACAAGCTTCTTTATTATTAATAAAATCAAAGTACAAGAGAGCTATACAATGAGAATAATAGGGAAGCCAAGAAATGGGGGAGAGAGAGAGGATCAGAAGGTGCACCCAGACAACTCAACTAGGTTGACACCCCCATATCACCCTCATCATATCCAAAATACAAAGAACAAGAACAAGAACAATACTAAGGTCATGAAAAGACCAAAGTAACAACCTGATAACAATAGAAGCTACCTACGGTAGACAAAATCAAGGCTGAAAAGTAAAAACATAACGGCAGAAATACATATTAAAGTCCATCCAAACTACAGAAGCATTAATTCTGAACTGGAAATCGGGGGAAACTACATTGGGACTCATCAGATGAAGGCAGTCCAATTGAGGCAGATGTCCTGTATAGATAAATCTTTGAATTCTGCATTTGAAGAACACCAAACCGCTGCGTTTCTTTTAGAAATCTCTACGATGTCAACCCAATCCCTTTTTTTTTATCATGGAAGATGCGTTGCGTTGGTTACGTTCAAACCAAATCTCAGCTAGAAGCGCTTTTATCAAATTAACCCAAATTAGAAAAGGTTTTTTTTATAAATAAGGCCCCCTCAATAATTGGAGTACATTGGCGCTAAACGAACCATCAAAGACCCAAACTGATTTGAGCATAGAAAAGATGCTAAACCAACAATTAGGTGAGAAGGGACAGAAAATGAAGAAGTGTATTAAGAGATCACTGTTTTCCAAGCAAAGGGGGCACACTGAAGGCAGTAAACACGTATTGGGAAGCTTCCTTTGCATAGTTTCGGAACAGTTTAGAGAACCCACTGCCATAATCCAAACCAAGACATTTATTCTCCTTGGACTGCTGGTTTTCCAAAGTGCTTTAAAGTAATCTTTTTCCAAAGGTAAAGAGGGAGAAAGGTGCTTTGAAAGGGACTTAATGGAAAAATGGCCTGAGGATTCTAATGACCAAACTCTTCTAGCATTCAGACCAACACTTTCCGCAAGCCCATCACTGATTTCTAACTCTCTCAAAAGCCTTTGCTTTAAGAAAATGCTCTAATTAGTCTAGATCAAGGTTCAATCAAGGATCACATAAGGGGAGAAGGGGTGTGGCAGCCGTTGGGATCTTTCCACCTCAAGTTTGAAAAATGGAATAAAATTAAACACAGCAGACCAATAGTCACAAAAGGATTTGGAGGTTGGCTAAAAATTTATAATCTTCCTTTAGATTATTGGAGTAGAAGAACTTTTGAGGTCATAGGAGATCACTTTGGGGGGCTTGAATCCATTGCTTCATAGACTATCAATCTCCTTAATTGTAGAGAAGCAAAAATTAAAGTAAAAAATAATTTATGTGGCTTCATACCCTCAACAATAGAAATAAAAGACCCAAGAAGAGGTAAAAAATTTCTGCATTTTGGGGATATTCAACAGATGGATCCGCCAAAGTTCATAAAAAGAAAAAAATTAGAGGTTGAGGATATTAAAAATTCAATCGATCTTTTTCGCATTGGAACAGTGTTATTTGATGAAGAGAAAGATCTCACAGGATTCCCACCAGTCCAAAAGGTTCCTAAATCCACCTTCGAAGCACTATCTTTAGCAAGAAACCCATTTGAAGCCTTGCAGATTTTCTCCGATCAGTTGCCAGCGCCGGAAAAGGAGAGGGAGACGTTTAGGTATGCAGATGCAGCATTAATGGAGCCGTTATTGGAATAGCCACACCTAATTAATCTCACCAAGTCCAATACAGACAACTGATGCTTTAAGTTGGCGGGCCCCACTGTTTTCAAAAAACAGAAATATGAAGAGTCAAGAAAAGAAAAGATCTCTTCTGCCTCTAATAATTCGGCCCATATTGCCAGCTCATATCAGATTCCCAAATATCCCTCCAACAAAATTAATGATACAGTTGGAGCTGCCTTTTCTTCGACCACTGAAGGAACCCCAAATAGTTTCAGTTCAAGCAAAGGAAAGAAGATTAAAACTGCCCCAAAAGTACAGTTGAAACAATTTATTAGAAAGCACACTTCATTTGATAATGCTTGGACAGCTTTACTAAAGTTTGAAGCTATTGCAGCATGCTCCTTCAAAGATCTGGAAAAAGATTTTAAAAAGAATCTGCCAAGTAAGGCCTCCTTATCAGAAGAAAATCCAGATTTTTAGGAAATTTGTACCTCCAAAATACAATCAATTTCAGATAATATCGGGTCTGTCTCTCCCCGCCCCGCTGCGGCTCGTTTTAATTACTCAAGCTTCACTGATCCTAACACTAAAGTCACTTTATTACGAGGATCTCCATGCCATTCTGTCGAGTCGGTGCAAAAGCTATCAAATACTGAAATTATCTCCCCTTAAAGTGTAAGCAGTGAAGACTCTCCGGGTTTAACTCACATTTAAGATGATAATGCAAATGTTGAAATTGAAGCAGTGGATCTAATTTCCCTTTTCGAAGTGGAAGGTGATGTTTCAGTAATTTCCCTTGCTCCTCCCCAATCAAATCAGCAGAAATTCCAAAGGAATTGTTGCCAATTATTAAAGACTGTGAAGTGATGTTGGTTTGAGTAAGTCTGAAATTCATATGCATAAAATTTTCACCCATGAAGATCATCTCTTGGAACAGAAGAGGCCTAAAAAATCCAAATAAACGTTCCGCTCTTAAGAAGTTTATAAAAAATCATCACCCGGACGTGGTACTAATCCAAGAATCAAAAATGGAAATTCTGGAAGTAAATTTCATTAAAACAATTTGGAGTTCTATGGATATAGGATGGGAATCAGTGGAATCTTATGGCGCAACCGGAGGCATTCTTACTTTAAGGGATAAAAGTAAAATCACAGTGGTGGAAACCATAGGAGGACGTTATTCCCTCTCAATAAAAGTAACTTTGTGCAAGAAGTGTTGTTGGGTTACCAATGTTTATGGTCCGTTTGGTTATAGAGAGAGGAAACTTGTTTGGCCAGAATTATTAACTATTACAGAATGCGGAGAAGAGGCTTGGTGTTTGGGAGGAGATTTTACCATCACTAGATGGGTTTATGAGAGGTTTCCAGTTGGTAGAAGCACAAGAGGGTTGAGACAGTTTAATGCCTTTATAGATTCTGCCAATCTAATCGAAATTCTCCTTCAAAATGGCAAATTTACTTGGTCAAGAGAGGGTGGCACTGCTGCAAGATCTTTGTTGGACAGATTTTTTATTAACAGTATATGGGATGATGAATTTGAAAACTCAAGAGTGACCCGTAAAGCAAAAATCTTCTCCGATCACTTTCTTTTATTATTAGAGGCAGGTGCAATATTATGGGTCATCCCCATTCAGATTTTGCAATAGTTGGTTGTTGATAAAAGAGTGCAACAAGGTCATTGAGGAAGTCTTGAAAAGCGCCCCCCACGCATTGGGTGGGCTGGTTTCATTCTTCATGAGCAGCTTCGTAAAGTGAAACTTGCTGTAAAAAATTGCATGCTACTCTTGATTGATATAAAGAAGAAAGAGGAAAGGCATTTAAGAAGATGGTAACATTTAGAACCCTGTTGATGAAGAGGGTACCTAACAAACACACAAGCCTGAACCCGAGAGGTAACTTGGTCTGGTTAGGGCCATGGCTATGAACATAAGTCGCGCACCTAAACATTCGAAGAGGAACCTCAAGAATGAGATAGGTAGAAGGGTAAGACTCCTCGAGAGATTCTAAGGGGGTCAGAGGTGGAGGACACGAGAGGGCATCCGATTAATAAGATGAGCTGCAGTGAGAATAGTATTGCCCCACAAATAAGAGGGAAGGAAAGCAGAATACATAAGAGAACGGACTACTACCATAAAGTGACGGTTTTTCGCTCGGCAACCCCATTTTGTTGGGGGTGTACGCACAGGAACTCTGGTGCTGGAGGACAGAAACTCATTAAGGGTATGGTTTTGGAAACTCATGACCATAGTCACTTCGTAGAATTGCAATTTTTGCATTAAACTATGTTTATACAGTGTGATAGAAGTCCCAGAATATGGAAGTGACCTCGGATTTGTCAGAGATGAGAAAGACACAGTTAAGACGGGTATGATATCAATGAAGGTCACAAACCACCGTTTCCTAGAAAAGGTAGTAACCTTAGACGGCCCCAAACATCACCATGAATAAGGCTAAAAGGTTATGTTGGTTTATATGGTTGTGAGGGAAAGGAGACCCAATGTTGTTTAGCCCGAATACACACATCATAAGGTAAGGTGGAAACACCAACTTAGAGAAGAGATGGGGCGATAAATATTGCATATATTGAAAGTTTGGGTGGCACAGACAAAAATGCCACAACATACCGTCTTTTTCAGAATTTTTAGTAAAGTACGATGACAAAAAAATAGTCCTAGAATACTACTAGAGGAAGCATCGTCGAGGAGGTAGAGTCCTCTACTGTGCCGAGTCGTGTCAATCATCCTCCCAGAGCTCAAGTCTTGAAAAGAAACAGAATCAAGTAAGAAAGTTGCTTTGCAGTTCAACTCACGGTAATCTTGCTTATGAATAAAAATTATAAGAAATTTTGGGCACATGCAACACATTTTGTAGGGGTAGTCCTTCAAAGGGAAAATTTTGCCTCTTCCTAGCAATTGGGACCATGGAACAATCTGCAATTCTGATTTTCTCATTACCGGCACAAGAAATATAGGAAACAAAACTCTAAAAAAAACCTGTCAAATAATCTGTAGCACCGGAATCCAGAATCCAAAGATTCTTCTCATCAACACTAATAAGACTGAGGGACTGAGACATAACTGACTAAGCAATCGCTCCTAGTATGGACGAATTAAGGTTGTTCTAGCTTCTAACAAACTCACTCACATAAGCTCACCCTGAATTTTGTTTGTCGTTCTGAGGGCGTTTCTTAGCTCCTGGGGGACGACCATGTAATTTCCAACACTGTTCTTTGGTGTGCCACTATTACTTGCAATGCTCACAGATGGGAACTTGTTTTCTGTTGTGCTCTCACTGTCATGAGTAGAGGACCTCGCACTAAAGGCAGCAAAATCAATGGTAGAAGTAGTCAAAATGTGCATGGCACTCGTAATGTCTCCTCAAGGAGGACTTCTTAACAAACTTCCATCAAGGAGGAAAAAGGTCTCTGGCCCAGTATACGACCACGAACTATATCAAACTTCGAGTTGAGGCCAGCAAGAAAGTCATATATTTTTTCAACCTCTTCAAGTCTAGAGTGTTGTATACCATCACAAGGGCAGTTCCAGACAATTTCTCTACAAATATCCATTTCCTGTCAAATAAGGGGTGGTTTGTTAAAATAGGATATTACATCTATAGTCCCCTACTTGCATTCATGGACTTCTTTTCTTAGCGTGTAGAGGCAGAAATCATTCTGACGCTTCGAATAAAGTTTTCGAGTTGTATTCCATATATCCTTAGAAGTCGTAGCATACAACACGGGCTTGCCAATCTGTGGCTCCATTGATTAACATGGCCCGAATGAGAGAACCCTCTCCTTTCCAAAAAGGTTCTGGGGGGCTGGGAATCACCTAGTGAAGGGCAATATACCTCTTCTGTCAGAAAGCCAAATTTGTGGCGCCCATCAATGATCATTTTAACAGACTGTGACCACGAGAAGTAGTTCTAGCCATTCAACTTCTCCTCAGTAGTTTGTGCCAAAGAACCAAACATGTAAGTAGAAAACAAATTAGAGAACGAAGTTACTGGGATCTCGGAATACATCAGCAAGGTGGTCGGAAGGCTAGGACTAGGTGTGTGGGTAGAAGTTCCTAAAGCTGTCTCAAATTCCACAATTTGCAGTTTAAACATGGCCAGTTGCTGTTGGATGGTACCCTAAGAAAAGTCCTACACATTGGGTTTGGACTGAGCCAAGCATTCATCGGTTTCAAAGTTTGTGTGGGCATGCAGATTAGTAACCCTAGGATGACAATTGGATAGATTTTCCAGTGTGGTATAGGTGTCAGTCGAGTAGTGGTAAAAGGTCTCATGGCTTGGATGGTGCAAGGGATGTATTAAGGTTTCCAGCAAGGTGGTGGCCGGCAGCTGGTTAGGGTTTGCAGCAAGGGTAGGTTGGAGCTGGAAGTGAGCGGCTGTATAGTGGGCGGTGGCTGGAAGGGAGTGGTCAGCGACGTGTGGGGCTGAAGAGGAATACTTGTCAGCATGGTCTGAAGGCAGCGAAACAGATTGTCCATGGTGAGGGTGGTGCTGATCCTAGTAGCTGCCTCGCGGACAGTGAAGTTCTACTCCGTTCGGGTTCCATCAAGGTTAGTGTTTAGGGTTTCGTCGTTATCCTTCTTTGATACCATATTGAAAGTAACGACAAAGAACTAACACACAGATTTACATAGAAACCCTAGTACACGAAGAAAAATCACGGTAGAGAGTTTTCTTATTCAACAAATGATACAAGAGCGTAAATAAAAAAGGAAAGAATAATTAGGGTAACATAAATTACAAAACTACCCTTGGGCTTTCAACACATAACAAGCCCATTAATTCTAACAGTTATCTTCCTTCAAGTAACAAACCCCTCTTGCAACCAATATGGAAGCCCTGCCTTCTTTCATATATTTAGATGGTTACACCATTAAAAGAAGCATATTAATTCTCTGGCTACAACTAGTTAGAGCTCTCTTTTTGCTAAACCCTCAACCCTAAACTTCTTTTTTTTTTTTGGTGATAATGTTTTCTCGCACCATGTACAAATTATAGTTTAAATGATCCTCTGCCCAACTAGAAGGCTTTTATGTAGCTTCCATCAGCCTATGGCAGGTTTTCCCCCTTTTGTATATTTGGTATTATCGTTGAAACATAATGTTTTATGACTAAATTAAAATTGAGTAAAAAAGGAAGAAAAACTGAACTGAACTAAAATACATAAATAAGTTAAAAGGAAGAGAACTTACCTGTTTTGGCCAAAATGAAGCAAGTGAATTTTGCAGCTCCATGCGCTTGGCAGCCAACTCCTTTAACCCTTCCTTTAGTTTCACTTCACGTTGCTTCTTTTCCTCTAGTGTACTAACTAATCTCTCTAGAAATCTAAAATCAAAGTTCACATCAGTTTACCTGAGAATGATCCATTTTATAGAATTGGAAGAAAAAAGAAGAAGCGGTTAGAGAAAATGCAAAGGATAGAGGTGCTTCATTCTACTTTTACAATGAAATATTATCAAATATAGTTTTATTAATATAATACATAATCTTTTCAACTAGCTGTACCATGCTACATCGTCTAAATTTCATATAAAGAGTGCTACTTCTGTGTATTTCTAACCAACATTCATGGTCAAGACTAAAACATAAGTAGAATTCAAAATCTATACTGTATATGTAACTAAAAGTTTTTAAGTAGACATAATACTTGCAAAGGCCCAAAAATTGAACTTAATCTAATAATTAGAAGGTTCAAATATGCAACTGTAGATTGTAGTATTAGAATCAAACAGTTTCTAAGATAGCAGAACTTATTTTGATATGATTTAAGAAGTGCAGGTACAGATTATCATAATTGCAAAGTTTATTAAACAAAGAGTTAGAAGTCTAACAATGGTAATTCATCAATCAAAAGATGTTACAACAAAAACTAAATATTAGCACCAAAGAAAATGCTAATACATGAGAAGTTAGAATAGTAAACTAAGTGGGATAGTACTTCATTGAAAATGTGGTTGAAATTGAGTAACATGTAACTTCATTTTATTTGCATTTCTCAAGAAATTTGTGAATTGAAATCTGGAAAATTCCTACGAGAGGTGGTTTTAACAAATAAGAAAACAATGACCTAGTAATTGTAGTACCTTTTAGAATTGAGAATCATAATTAAATCTTGAGTTTTCCTACTTGACATTAATGATATAGCCAAGGAAACATCTGATAGCATCGTTTCAATGGCATCAGAAGTATATTGCTGCAGCACAAAGGGAGCCACTGCCTGGACTTGATGTTGCAAAGACAGTGTTTCATCATTCTTCAACTCATTCAAACCTTGAGTTAGAAATGCCTTAACCTGAAATTGTAAATAGATATAGCCATTGCACCTTCATCTAAGTATTTTGATTTGGTGATAGATTATGCCGCTCAAGTTTTGTACCAAAGTAATGATATACCTCATATAGATCGTCAAGAATCTTATTCCTGTACTCGGTCTCCAAAAGCTGACTCCTAACTTCAGTGATTTCTCCAGACTGAGTTGAAGGGATGAATGTATTATGATCCACCTCTATATCAGGCAAGGTTACATCATCAATGATATCAACTTGCGGTGTTTCAACACTGACATCCCATGATATCTCAGACACAGTAGTCTCAGGCAATGTAGTACAACCCTCCTTGTTAGATTCCATTTGGTATGATTCCACAGCTTCACTTGCATGAACTATTTCATAAGGTCCCAAACCATTTCCTGTATCCTCAGTTTCTTCCAATGCACCTATATCCCAATCAATTTGAGCATTTTCCATTGATATATCCCAGTCAATATTATCGGCAGCAATTCCTGTTTGTCCAATAGCATCTGGTTCTATGTAGCTTGACTGAACATTTACAGAATCAACATTCTCAAAGCCCACAGACACGTGTAAAGAAGGAGGATGCTCATGTATATGCCGTAGGTTTGGTAATACAGTCAAGTGTTTCTGTACACATGTATGGAATGTCAGACTCAAAATTAGCATACCACATCACAATAACGTAGAAGCCAACAACATCAGGAAATAAAATTCTCTACTCATCACTATGACACTTATGACCATCAAACAATGTTCATAACATTATTTCCTTACATCCTTATCCGAGTGAGCATCCCTTACAAAATTGGAATAGTATTCAATAGCACATGACACAGAATCATCATTTATAACTTCCAATATTCTGCTAAATGTGCTTGGAAGGGACCTTGCAGTCTCCAGAAGTTCAGCTCTAACATTTTTTCCCTGCAAGATGAAGAAGATGAAGAAGCTTGTTTTCAAATTAAATATATATATATGAAGAAATCCATGCAATAAGAAAAATACAGAAAGAGTCTCCAAAAATTTGGAAAAATATGGAGCAGATCATAACCTGCAAACCGAGATCCTGACAAGCCTCGACATATTTTGCTGCTGATAGAGAGGCATTTCTTTTAGTATCAGATTCTTTACGTTCCAGCTCAGCTAGCTGTTGATGAATCTTTTGGACCTGTTTCTTCTGATATGGGCTTCACATTAAATATAAAAATAGCATGAAAATTGAGCTCTTCAATATTCATCGGTTACTACACAAAGTTCATAAAAGACACTTACATTTCATAATTCACATTCTGAACAATTATTTGAGCAGCCTCGCCAAGAAAAATATGATCCTTCTCATAAGCTCTTACAATCACCTCCCAAGCACCCTGCAAAAAAAAATATTTTTTATTTAGAAAACAAACTTAACTAAAGCTCTACAACAATTCAAGCGTATCAATGTATAGTGGAGACTAAGAAAAGGACAGGAAAAGACAAGTCTTACAGCAGCACCTGATAGCCGGCCAAATATATTCCGGCTTTCTGGGGTTGACTCTAGAAGAATATTATAAATTTTCTTTGCCTCTAAATAACCAATATCTGAGAAAAAACCAGACGACCAGTTTACAAGTTACTGATGAGGTATAAAATATATACTCAAAGTAAACAAACTGAACAACAAGGTGTGGCATATTTGATGCACAAGATGGAGAAAGATTACATCAATCAGAATTCAGAAATATTAATCGAACTACGATAAAGAACCTCTGTATTGATTCAACGGGGAGAGCTACATTGCACTAACTCTCCTGGATGATGCCAAGCTAGTCAAAGAGAACCTATCTCTATGCACAATCCCTGCTAAATACTATTAATGTCACACCTTTTCTCAAATTTGATCATTGCCAGTGAACCCCATATCCCTCCACATAAATACTCCCTGCCTCCCTGACCACTATATGCCAATATCTTTCATGAATCTATATTTAGTTGGTTGAAAAGTTATAGGAAAATTCTTTTTAATCCAAACCAGCTTACAACTAATCTCCCTAGACAAGTTATCAAGAAACTCATATCATTTTAATATCTCAGATTAAGCTCGTTCTTTTCTACAATCCAAGCTTGATTCTTAGCTTTGCAGCAGCGTCAATTAAAGATTTCACTCCAGCAATTGAAGTACTACTTTTTTTTAACAAGAAACAAACTCAATTCCAGTACTACTAATAAAAATGCTCTCTCGTCTTTTGTTAATCGAATTTCTCTAAAAAAAACAAACACTGGTAAACTCCACTACATGCCAGTAAATTAAACGATAATAATTGGTTTAAAAAAATTGAAAAGTTGAATCCAACCTTCAGGGTCTAAGGTATGGAAATAGGGATCGGCATCTTTGGGGAGGGACAAGAGCTCCTTGGTGATGCGAACTTTCAACGCAGCTAAACGCTTACGCCAATCAGAAGGGATTCTTTTCCGATCGACGAGCCATTCTTCAGAATCACGAATGCGCAAAAATCAACTCCAATCAAATAGTTGAAAAAATAAACAAGAACAGTTCAAACAAACAATAAATGAAGTATGAAATGAAACAAAATCACAGATTGAACGAGAATCGGAGATGGTAAATGAAATCATTACCACCAAGACGGGAGAATGTGATGTCGATTGGAAGATTACGAATATCATCGGGGGCCTGCATTGTTTTTGCATAAAATTTCGTTGCTTAATGCTTATTGTGTCAGAGTTTTGTTCCGGCTCTTGAGAGATTATACTTAAAATAATAATAATAATAATAACAAAAATCAGGAAAGTATTGTTAAATAGGAAGAATTGTCGTGGTTTGAAAAAAAATGAATATTTACAAAGGACGGCTATAAAAACTCATGGAACAAAAATTTGATAGATTTTGTTATATTTTGTAAATAGTTTTAGTTTTTTTTTTTTTTTTCTATATGTGAAAATGCTCTTTCTAAACATTATAAATATATGTGTTAAATAGATGTCCAACATTTTAATTGCATCAAAATATAATTGATCCATTTTTTACTCTTTTGTCAATGTGACATATCATTAGTGTCCATGTAATACACCACTTACTTGTTATTTTTCTCTTAGGTGAATATTGTAATACACATATTTGTTGAATTTCAAAACAAATTGGAGATAGTTGAGAACTTTGGACAATTTTTTTTCTCAATTTATTATTTGTTTTGTTTTATTTACATATTATATTTTAATATTTTAATAATATATTTTCTCCATATCTATGTTCTTGTTGTGCCTCATTTTTACAACAGGGTTACCAGCACGAGCTTCAACTCCTCTGTCGAAGGTAGAGTTGAATTTTCTCTTACTATATTATAATTAATAAAATAAATTTTATTTTGCATATTTGATGTATATTAAATTTCTAATATGACAATGATATTTTACGATAGTGTTACATGACAAATCTTGCAAAACTAGAATTTACGGTATTCACATTAACAGTAGCAATTGTTTTACTGTGGGTTTTGATGTTGAGATACATCTCGATCCCATGAATCTCAGAGATACAATTAAAGAAGGAAATACAACGATCAATAAAAAAAAAAAAAAAAAAAGCAAAAGTCATGATTTTCTTTCGTCATCACATTCATGAGTATTTGAAGTCATAATATTTAACAATAAAAGGTCCTAGAACAAACTAAAAGAAATGTTTGATCATTTTACATTTAAAATTAGTTCATATTTCCCAAGTATGTTATTATTGGATACATTTGAGGCTACAAGATTTTAAATCAATAAGTGATTCAATTATGAATTATTTAGAATTAGTTCAAAATTGTTGTTATGTGGAGAAAGAATTAGTGATGCGGACATGTTTGATACAAACATTTTCTACTTTTCATATCTCAAATATGCTCCTACAGCAGCAATATCAAAAGAAAGATTTTTAAAAATATTTTGAACTCGTCTCATTTCTTCTTGTTGTCAAACAAAATAACGAGTTGTTAATGAAAACCCACAAAATTTCAACCAATTGGAACAACATCATTCTTTAAAGTGAATGTTGTAAATTTTAATCATGGATGGGGTCATGGTCTTGGTTGGGGTCAAGCTAGAGACAGTGGCAGTGAAAGAAATATTTATTATTTTCGTAGTGGTCGTTCTAATAATTTAAATTTCAAAAGAACCACACGGAACGATGATTATAAAAGGAAGGCTCCACAAAATAAAAATTCAAAAGGTGATGAAGAAGTATGCTACCGATGAGGTATGGTTGGACATTGATCACATCTTTATCGTATATCAAAACATTTAGTTGACTTATATCAAGTCTCCCTAGAGAAGAAAAAGAGGAAAAGTGTAGAAGCCAATTATGCCTATCAAGATAATGATATATTTAATTCATCCAACCTGAATAACTTGGATGTGATCGACTTCTTTGAAACTTCTGAAGAGAAAATCATCACAATTGATGGAACAACAAATATTTATTTTGAATTTGAAAATATCTAGAATAATAATATTGTCTTTTTGTTATCTATCTTCATGTTTTGTTTGACCTTGTACAACTCAAATGTTGTTTTACTTATTGCAATTATTTCTTTTTAATAAAGAAACGTGAATCATTTTCATACATTGAGTGATTAAAAAATGAGCAAACAATATCTATGTTTGGCCAAAAGTACAACCATTCAAATAATACTTATGAGCAAAGAAGATTTATGTATGGCAGATAGTGCAACCATACACACAATACTTACAAGTAAAAATAGTTTTCCAAATTGACAATGTTCAACGCAAAAGTAAATATAATATCAGGTTCTGCAAGCCTGATTTAAGGCTATGGAAAAATAGATGTTATTGTGCCTAGACAAACAAAATTTACCATTAACAATGCATTATTTTCTAGTCAATCAAAGAGAAATCTACTTAGTTTTAAATATATACATTGCAATGGTTATCATATTGAGACTAATGGAAAGAATGAGATAGAATATCTTTCTAAAATATCTACTGTCTTAAATGAAAAATGTTTTCTGGAAAATTTCCATGCTTTATCTTCTGGATCATATTATACTCATATACGAGTAATTGAAACATATGCAACAATGAACCTGAAGTTCATGAATTCAGATACATTTACAATTTGGCATAATTGGAGTGGGTCATCAAAGATCTATAATGATGGAAATAATTATTAAGAATTCCAATGGATAGTCATTAAAAGACCAAAAGATTCTTCAATTTAATGAATTATCATGTGATGCTTGCTGTCAAGAAAAATTAATAATTAAATCATCACCTACTAAAGTGGAAATCAAATCATCTACATTTTAGAACAAATTTATGGTGATATATGTGGACCTATAAACCCACCAAGTGAACCATTTAAATGTTTTATGGTATTAATATACACATCCAACATATAGTCACATGCATGCTTATTATCAAGTTGAAATCTTCCATTTGCAAGATTACTTACTCAAATAATTAGGTTAAGTTCACAATTTTTTTATTATACAATTAAGAACATTTGACTTAATAATGCTAGTGAATTTACATCTCAAACATTTGATAATTGTTGTATGTCAATCGAGATAAGTATTGATCAACCTATGGTAGCTCATGTTCATACACTAAAAACGTTTAGCATAATCATTTATACAATGTTTGCAATTAATTGTTAGACCATTGCCTATGCGAGCTAAGCTTCCTACATCTGTATGGGAACATGCTATTTTGCATGTTGCATCGTTTGTGTGTATTAGGCCAAAATTTTATCACAAGTACTCACCATTACAATTAACATATACGGTCATGCATCAAATATTTCTCATTTGAGAATTTTTGGATGTGTAGTATATGTTTCAATTGCTCCACCATAACACACTAAAATGGGTCCTCAAGGAAGGTTAGGAATATATATTGAATTTAATTCTCTATATATTATTAGATATCTTGATGAAGGAACAAGTATACATGCGGATCAATTTACCCTTTATTGCATCTAAACATTTTAGAAACTAACATGCAACAATTATCCTAATTAAATGATATTAAGGTTAATAGAAAACATACCTTCCAAGTTTTTTCAATCCTCGTAATCTCCTCACGAACAGGAAGTTTGAACCACCACTAGAGTTGACCCGCTATTCTTCAGAATTAAAATCAGGTTGTGGGACCCGATAAGTGAAGAAATTTGAGGAGAGAGATATGGAATTTTGAGGTGAGATTTAAGGTTGAGAGTTAAGAGAGAAAATTAATTTTGATATAAATTTGTAAGTCAAAATTACAAAAATTTAGCAAAAGTCTTCAAATATTTGAAATGATGCCTTTAAATAACCTAATTACAAAATTTGGGTCATTCAAAATCTATAATGATGGAAAGAATTATTAAGACATGCCTAGTAAAGACTGTAAAATACCTAAAGATAATCATGAGATTTCAATAAACTATGTCATGACAGAAAAATGATGGAATCGAACTAATGTAGTTGTTGACAACATTTTTCAAATACTGTTGCTTTGATATTATATATGAAAAATGAGGATCTTGAACCAAAATCTGTTGACGAATGTCGACAAAGAAAATATTTATTTATGGAAAGAAGCAATTGAGGGAGAATTAAACTCACTTTCAAAACATCAAGTTTTTTTATTGGTAGTCTAAACACCAGAAGGTGTCAAACTTGGGATAGAAATGGGAATTTGTGAAAAAAAGAAATGAAAATATTGAGGAAACAAGATATAAAGCAAGATTACTTGCATAGAGTTTTTCACAAAGACTTGCTATTAATTATGAAAAGACATATTCTTCAGTGGTGAATCCAATCACATTAAGATTTTTAATTGGCCCGACTGTATATGAAAGTCTGGACATGCATCTTATGAATGTAGTCACAGCAATCATATTAATACAATGTTTACTTATACATTTTTCAATCCTTTCATCTATGTACTGTTCATTTATCTTTGTGTTATTCATAGTTTATGTTTATGATGCATGCTTGATAAGAAGTTTTACTTATAATTCTTATTGTGTTAGTCGAGCTATTTTCATCACTTGGCATGTGTATATTGCCAACTACTCGAGAGGTAAGTATCAAGGACGTGGCTGACACGTGTAAGAAAGAGCTTTTTTGTCTTAGCGAGCTGACTTCTATCATTTGTATCCTGAAAGGTGAGCAAGTATGGACAATAGGCGTCGAGAGGTTGTTGTCCTTAAATGCGAAGCTCTATAAATCATATAAGTAAACACAACTAGATATATCTTATTTAACTAGGTTTAGTTATTTGGATCCCGAAAGGAGACCGAGTGTGGCGTTCAATGACTTTGAGAGGAGCATGTCTTAATCATAAGCTAGTTTAATGTGTTATATCACATTGATGTGGTTGTATAGCTTATTTGCATGATTGCCTTGGACCTTCCCTCACCCTTTCCTCAATACAAGTTAGTTCACACCCCATTTGCACCTTCTTCTTTCTATCAACCACCTTCATTAAGTCACCTTTACAACATCTCTAATAAACTTAAGTAGTTATAATTCTTTTTACATTCTTTTACTCTATTTGTCATATAACCTAATTGATGAGTAGACCCTAGAACTAAGCTTTGATATCAATTCCCTGTGTTCGACCCTGGTTCATCCGGAAAAACTATCGTTTCACTTACACTTGGACAAGCAATAGAAAAAACTTGTACAACGAGGACTTAGAAATAAGTGGTGGGGACATTGGGAGCATTTTGCATGCAATGATCCTTATTCAGTGACATGTCATAAGAAGTTAAACATTGACTCCAACAAGGTCGTACAATGTTGGTCTGGCTAATTAAGTTTATATGCCTTAATTTAAGACAAGTTTTCTAGAATATTGTTCTCAAAACGAAAAGCAAGCACCAAGTATGTTAGGTTGTAGGTGTGGTTAAGTGGGATTGAGTGGTTCAAACCCTCAAACCAAACAAACAAACAGCCTACAACCAGGTGAAATAAACCATGTTGAGCGAGATTAACTCTCAACAAACATTAATCTCATCAGTATTACGCAACATACTCCACCTTAAGTCCCATGAAACACAATGCCAATTTCAAAACAATCACGTCCAACAAGTAACATATTTTGAGCAAGTGTTTCATAAAACAACAAGCAATAGGCCAAGGATTTAGCTACTATCTGAAAGTGACAAAAATGAGTTTGAATGGTGATTTCTAAACATGTTTTACTAGCTAAATGTATGCTTTGAACTTAAAGCGTTTGATTTATATGCTATTTTAGATTTTAAAGCATAAGGTTTAAGTCTAGAAAGAGTTTAAAGGCATGAATTTATAGAAGTTACTAAGCTAGTTCTTAAAACATGAGATTTATGAGCAAACATGTGTCTACTAAGTTTCTAAAGATTGAGTTCAATTTAAGCGAAGCATGAGCTATGGATTTAAGACTTGCTGAATGCAAGAGTTTGTTTTAAACATGCTTCTCTAGTTTGAAATAAAGTTTTAAGCTTAAGATTTATTGAAGCATGTTTTAGGCTATATCTGAGATATCTAGAGATTTATAGTAACCCTACGAGGGAGTTACTTATGGAAATAGGTCATGTGATGAGGGCATTTTCTAGATGTCTAGAGTTTCAATCAGAAAGAATAGGTAGAGATGAAAGCCTCTACGAATCCCTAGTTTCCCATTTAAGAGCAGTTATATTGAGATAAGGGTACTATTAATGCCTAGATTTCCATCTCAAGAGTTATACAAAGATTCAAGGTATAGCAAGAGAAAGAGAAAAGTTTGAGGAAATATTTAGTTTAAGAAACTATTTACCGCTTTGCTATGTTTACTACTCACTAATTTTCTAAGCATGTTTAGTTTTAAAAGCTAGTCACTCACTGACCTTTAGCTCACCCTTTCCAAAAATGTTTTACTACTTTACAGGTAGAGATCGTGGACGTGGAGCCTAATTACCACTGCCTATCTGTTAGATAGTCTAGCGTTTCATTTCAGTACGTTGTGTATCTTGTTTGTGCATATTGTATGTATACAAGCTCATAGCTACATTATGAGTAAGTTTGTGGATTGGTTAGAGTTAGGCTTTTGAGTTATCTGAACTTTAGCCTGTATATATTGTCTATATCAGACTTATTAAAAGTTGGATGTTCTTAGTATGGGTTGCACTGCCATATTATAATAAGGCTTGTTTTTCTTGAGTAAGCATGTATACGATTTATGTTTTTTAGCATGAGTTTAGGTTCTAGTATTAGTTAAGAGTTAGCATGTATTGTTAGAGAATAACAATATTTGTTGGTTTCACGTAGCCTCTCAGGTTAAGAGTATGCGGTGTGGGAGGGGGTGTGATAGTTCCCACTCACATGCTCTTAAAAAAATTCCCATGAGACTCTATCTCACATGCTTTGTCCTTACATTCATAGGCTATTATTTGGTTCTCTAGTGCTTATGTTTTAGAACTTGTTGTAAAATTCTTCCAGGCTTATGTTTGAGAACTCTTTACTATTTGTGTTGTTACTTCTAATTCTATATGTTGTTAAATTCAATTTGTTTGGGTGTTTGTGGTTGGAGAAGATGAAAAATGGTTGTGGAAAGAATATAATGGAAGAATTTTCTATATATTAATAGTATCTAAAAAAATTTCTCCAATTTTTGGATTCATGGTCAGTCGACATGAAGGATGGGAAATCAACAAAGACTAATATAATTTTCAGTTACAACATCAAAACGACCACTGTTTAAGTTGGCTAAATTGTTCAAGCTAGAGACTTCATGGCATAACTTTTCATAAACTCAGTAGCTCTCTTCTTAATTATATACTTCACTTTAATGTTCCCGATAGAAATCCTAACAATTGTCTCTATTTTATTAGGGTTATAGAGATGAAACCTAATTTATTGGTTTAGTTCAAGCTTGCTCTTGTGTTTGAAATAATTTTAAATTTAATATGCTAAAACAAGCTCATATATGTAAATAGGAACAAAATGTCCATCAGAAGATAAGAAACAGAACATCGTTGATTAAAAAGATCTCCATTTAAAGGTTTGAAAATAATTATTTGAGTGTAAGAAATAAAATGGAAAGCAACAACATTAGAAATTTTTCAGCATCTAAACACAAAATTAAATCATTCTCAACAAACCAAATAAGAAGAAAGACATCACAAGATGATTCTATTTTTTTGGCATATTTTGTTACCATATGCAGGACTAAAGAAAATATGTAGCTAAAATGTGGATGATTTCTTGAGGTAAAAATAATCCATGGAGCTCCCCATGATCACCACCATCCTTTCTTGTGTTTCAATTTTATGTTTTATGGATAAATTGATCGAATAGTGTTTTACTTCTAGTATAAGGAGGGAAAAAGAAAAGAAAAGAATTCATTTGAGTATTCTCAAGGGTGTTTATGTTTTGTCGAATTTGCTCGGGTGAAAATCCAAAGAGATCAGGTTGGTGAATGTAGCTCTCATAAATGTTTTTTTTCCTTCAGTGGTGGCGAATTTGTGTTCACGAGCAATCTACTTTATTTATGCTTTCTTTGAATTTGTTCTTATTTATATTTATGTTCTTGAATGGATTGACGCTCCTCCCCTCGAATGTATTTCTTAGCTAAACAATTTTAGTCTTGTGTGTTGCTTGTTTGTTTATGTGCATATATTTTGACACTCATAAACTTGGAGAAAATTTTAATTGAGTGACTATTAGGCGACTGATAAAAGGTGCAATCCTATTCATGCGTTACAATTTCTAAAGATACGCATCTAGTACAAGTTTTCCTCTCTATCGCCCAAGTGCAAGCAAAGAGAGGTTTCCTAGTAAGTCCAGGGTCGAACACAGGAAATTTAACACTCATAAACTTCTTATTGCACAGCTAAAATCATGTGGTATAATCTATACAGTATTGTCATGAACAATATAATTCATCATAGCTATTTATACTACGATGCTTTAATGGTGCAAGGCGAGCATGGCGATGAAGTGAGATGGAAAGTAAACTCAGTTCTAGACATGGCAAGGAAGGAAAGTCTAATTGTCTAATCCCAATAAATTGTGCTTTAATAGTTCAAGTTGATACAAAGCATATATTAACTTCGAATTAGAGTGTGCGACCTCTCGACGCCTTCTCCATTCTTGCTCGCCTCTTGGGACCCAAATACTCAAAGTTAAGCAATGATTTATATCTAATCATCTTGTTTGCATTATTAGTAATTTATCCTTGATTAAGGCAAGCAACCTTTTGTGATTTTGACGCGCAAGTTGGCTTTTCTACAACTTATGTGAAGGACGAATTTGACAACAAGATTGTATTGCTACAACCTTCTTGCTACTTGCTTAGCTAAATGCATGTTCTCACTTGTTAGGTGATTGCGATCAATACCATTGTTCTTCTTTTGAATACACAAAGCTTTGACATCTGCGTTTAATGCAACAAAACTCACAACGCATACACTAGGATTCTCTAATATTAAAAATACATTTCATTACTCGCAAACGAATCAAACAGATTGAACATGAATAGTAAAAGAAAAATGGGAGAATGGTAGAAGAAATGCATTGTTGTTATAAATATAACTTTAGGTCTCTCAGCCATAGCGTACATACTACAAAATAATACAATAAAAAGAGAAAATGGAATACAAAGAATAGTGGCAAGCCTCATATTATGATTTTTCATACTCTTTGGCTCTGATTTTTGCCAATTTGTGAATCTCTCTCTCTATTTTTGTTCTAGACTTTCACCTAAAACTCAAGGGAATGGAGATGAGGAACAATATAAGCTTGCTCTCTAGCCAAGAATGCACACCCATTTCTAAAGTAGGAGCCTCTATTTATAGGCGAAGACTGAAGTTGACAGGACATTCCACACATCATTGATGCCTCTAAAAAAGCTGCATCAGCTTCGTGCAGACGTCCTTCTGTCATTTTTTTTAATTTCGCACCAACCAATTTTGTCTGCTAGTGCATCAGATTGCCTAGTTTGGTTACTTGTCATCGTGTTGGTTGAACACGTGGCCTTGCATAGTACTCTTATCGCCGAGCTTTACTTCTTTTACCTATTATCATGCAATAAAAACACTGAAAACACAATAAAATAGAAATGTAGGTTCTTTTGCAAGATGTGATCAACAAGTTAATCAAATCGCCTACTTTTTTCTTTGTTTTCTTCTATTCTTATGGGATAAAACGTCATTATTTTACAGAAAAGAACATAATAACTTGTATTTCTACAAGTTTTCATGCGTTTCTTTATGTTCGTCATTGCTTGAAATCAACTAATTAGCAACTATTGGAACTTGGATGCTAGGAATTATAGCTTTTTAGGGTTCAAATAATAATTGGTTAGTTAATTAGACTTTTACTAATAATTTGTAACAATCATATGTGAAGAAAATTGACATGAAGAATGACATGATGAAATAAGAGAAACGAGAGTTGTAAATACATAGGAGCGGCTAGGCGTTCAACTATTAAGAGAAGTTAGAGAGTTTAAAATAGTCTTGTTAATGAGTAAGACTAAGAAGTTGTTAGAATTAGTGGTATTTGAAAGTCCAAGGGTAGTTTTGTAATTTATGTTACCCTAATTATTCTTTCCTCTTTTTTTTAGGCTTTTGTTGCCTATTAATCTTTTGTTCTAGCATTTTTTGTCACATAAGAAAATAATAAGAAAACTCTCTACCGTGGTTTCTCTCTTATACTAGGGTTTCTATATAAATTTATGTATTAGTTCTTTGTCGTTACTTTCAATAGAAGTTAATGTAGAAGTAGCTAGGCATTGAGCGAAGTTGGTAGCAATTCAAAATTAAGAAATATAAGTTTTGGGTACATAATACCAGGCGTCGAGGATAGATGTGTTGAGAAAATAATTTTGGAAGTAGGTCTTAGGCGTTATGTTTGTTTAAGCAGCAAGGTGGTAGGTAGGAAGTGGGTGTGTGGCATATAACTGAATGAATTGGTTTTAAAGTGGAAAAACTGGGAGGAGTTTATGATTAAGTAAGTCAGGTTAATAGAAGGTGGTTGAAGATTAGGAGGTTAGGACATGCCTAACCTAGTTTTGGGAAATTATAAATACAAAAGGGAACCTTCACATTTCAAAGGGTTGAAAATTAAAGAGAAGGATAAAGTGATGCTAAGGTACTGAGGAACTACGAAGACATTGAGAAGTTGAAGGAAGAAGATGAGTTGGAAGAAGAACATGGAGTTAGTGATCTTTCAAAAATTTAGCATTTTTTAGAATGTTGAATCATTCATGTTTATGAATTATGATGTATTTTTACTAAAACATTTTCTAAAAGCTTGCATTTGAACTATTAAGCGCGTTTTCTTGAAAATTGATGTTTTGATAAAGTGTTTTCATACCATCAATCCCGATAAAGTGCCTAAGCAAGAAAATATTTTCCAAATTTGTTTTCCCATGCTTTGGAAATTGATTTTAATAAAATATTTTTGTCATTCACTAAGCAATTGGCTTCAATTTCTTTTTTCATATATTTTCAATTTCGTAAATACTTTAGAAAAATTCGAAATGAACCAATTTCTTCATCCAATGCGTGTGCATCCATCCCATAAGCGGTTATCTCCATTTCTTTTCTATTAAACCTAATTTCCCCCTAATTTCTCATCAATACATCAATTCTCCAATTCAACTCAATCTTTCACCAAAAACTCTCTCCAAATCATTTTTTTTAGAATTTTTCCTCTCTTTTCTGTCATATTTTCTCCCAAATTAATTCAAAATTATTTTTCAAGGATGAGTGAGCATAATTGAGGCAAGAGATTTGGGTTGGAAATTTCTTTTGAGGGATGATTTTTTTTTTACAAGAATTATATGTAATTTTCTTTCTTTCTTCAAGAATTTGTATCTTGATCTCTTGATTAAATATTGATCTCAATTTTTCTTAATATTAATTCTTGATTAATTTTAGCAATCTTGCCTTGTATGCAAGGTACAAATCTCAAGAAATATAGAATTAAATTTTTCTTCATATTTCTTGATCTATTTTAATTCTTAATTCAAATCTTGATTGAGATTGCTTGATCCACTTTGATTTCTCTACAATCTTTCTTGGTCAAATTTATTCTCTTGAATGCAATTTGTAATCTCATACATAAGCATGCAATGTGCCTTTCTTTTTGTGAAATTAAAGAAATCTTGCTAATTGATCTTCATTCCAATTCTAAGCATAAATTTCTTGGCGTCATAATTTCGCAATCTATTATTTTGTCAAAATTCTTGGACAGAAGTCCATGCCCTGATTCCTTTTTTTTTTAATGAAATGCATAATTGAAGCAATTTCTCCATGCATTATCTCCATTCTTAATTTGTAAAGAGGCATGACTCTTGATCAATATCTGGAACAAGGAGAAGTTTCAATATGGAATGACTTGATTGAAAAATTTATGAAGAAACTTTTTCCAACCATTGATAACGTAAGGAGAAGGCAGGACCTGATGACCTTCCAACAAAGAGATAGAGAGAATTTGATAGACGTGAGAAGACGATTTAAGATGATGGTGAAAGAATGCCCCCACCACGGCATTCCTGAATGTGTTCTTATCGAACTGTTTTATTTTGGTTTAAGTGAGGATACAGAGCAGACTGTCGATGATGTGTTTATAAGCAGGGTATTAAGAAAGTTCATATAACCAGATCAAAACTACGCTGGATGCTATGGCCAACAACAGTCAAGAGTGGCGAGATGATGGTTTCATATTGCAAGAAGAGAATCAAGTGACCCAAGGAGACAGAGAGAGAATAGAAGAGGGAATATACAGAAATACAATGGTGGCACTACAAGGCCAAGTCACCGAGATGAAGCTCTTACAATCCATGGCTTTATCGCAAGTCAACGCCATTGGAAGCTCTGTTCAAGCGGTGCACCAAGTGGCTAAAATGGGTTGTGTGGGATGCGGAGGTCCCTATACCACTGACACATGCCAGCTCAACACTGAGACTATCGTCTACGTAAAAAATGACCCCTACTTAAATACCTATAACGCAAGGTGGAGAGATCACCTAAACTTTAGTTGAGAGGTCAAAAGCAAAATGCTCAACAACAACAGGGTGGCCAAGGCAACTATGGAGGCGAAACACTTGCTATCGCCAAAGGCAATATAATGATAGGCCACACCATTCAGTCCAGCACCACCAACAAAACAACCCTACTTCTTCTTCTTTCCAATCAATAGAATCCCTTTTTCGTGAGTATATGCGGATAAAAGATGACCTTCTGCAAAGTCAAGCCTTATCCATTAAAAATATGTAGTCACAACTAGCGTAGTTAGCCAACGAATTCTCTGAAAGACCTAAAGGATCTCTTCAGAGTAACACCAAAATGCCTAATCAGACGAGAGGATCTAAAAAATCGAAGTTTAAAGATGCCCTTCTACAAAGTCAAGCCTCGTGCATTAAAAATATGTAGTTACAACTAGCGCAGTTAGCTAGCGAATTCTCTAAAAGACCTAAAGGATCTCTCCGGAGTAACACCAAAATGCCTAATCAGGCGAGAGGATCTAGCAAAGAGAAGTTTCAAGCTGTGACACTTAGAAGCGGAAGGAATCTAACCATCCGCGAATCTGAATCCAAACGTAGAAACCCCACTTCTACTTCTACTGTCGAGATCAGCAACTCAAGTAATAATTCTCACGCTTTAAATTTCTCTTTAACAAATGATGCTTCTTCCTTGCAGAATAATAACGTCTCAAACAAAAAGGTGGAAAGCACTAGGAGAGAAAAACAAAGTAGAATGATGTCTAACCAGACGACGAGCTCTAACCCTTTACCACCTCATCTATTTCTTGGTCATCTGAAGAAGAAAAGCGCACCAACAATTTGCGAAGTTTTTTTACGTTTTAAAGCAGTTGCAAATCAACATCCTGTTTGCTGATGCATTAGAACAAATGTTGTTCTTATGTCAAGTTCCTGAAAGACATCTTGGCAAAGAAGAGAAGGATGAATGACTGTGAAAATGTCGCTCTAATGCAGGCAACAAGCGAGATCTTTAAAAATGGATACCTAAGAAGATGACGACTTTGAAAGCCTCACGCTGCCTTGCTCAATTTTCATAATGGATCTAGGTCGTGCTCTATGCTGGGGCGAGCATTAATTTAATGCCTCTTTCTATATTAAAAAAAGTTGGAGATAGGGGAGGTGCAACCAACTCATATGAGGCTCTAATTTCCTGATAAATCAATTGCCACGCCTAAGGGCAATGTTGAAGACATTTTAGTGAAGGTGGATACATTTTATTCTCCGTAGACATCATCATTCTCGATTACAAAGATGATCCGGAGGTTCCTATCATCTTGGGACTACCATTCTTGTCAACTGATCACGCCCTTACTGATGTCCACCAAGGGGAATGTACAATGTGTTTCAATGATGAAGAAATCAAGTTTAATATTGTCAATGCAATAAAGTTTTCTGTTGATGAAGAGAGTTGCAGTGCAATAGAGTCCATTGGTTGGGACTATTGAGAGGAAGAAGCCTATTTTGAATTGTTCAGCCCTGAAGAATTCTTCGAAGAAAAGAACCTTGAGTATGAATTTAAAAAAGTTAATGTCGTATCTGGCGCAAGGAAGTTGGAGTTTTAGATCTGCAAACCAAAGGCGAGAAGAAATTCAAGAAATTAGTTGAAGAACCACTAGAATTAGAACTCAAGCCATTATCCAACCATTTGAAGTATGCATATTTTGGGGAGAATGACACTCTTTCCACATAATCTCCACCCACTTGAACGTTGTAGAAGAAGAGGCGTTATTGAAAATGTTAAAATGCCACAAGAAGTCAATATGATGGACCTTGACGGGCATTCAAGGAATAAGCACATCATATTGCATGCATAAACTAGGTTGGAAGAGGGTCATGAGGGCACCATTCAATTCTAGAGGTGATTAAACCCCACGATGAAAGAGGTTGCAAAGAAATAAATTATTAAGTGACTAGGTACGAGGGTGATATATCCAATCGTAGACAGTGAATGGGTTAGCCCAGTGCAATGCATTCCTCATAAAGGTGGGATGACTGTCGTCAAGAATGAGAATAATGAACTGATCCAAATGCAAATAGTCATCGGGTGGAGGATTTGTATGGATTACCTCAAGCTGAATGCGGCAACTAAGAAAAACCACTTCCCCATTCCTTTCATTGACCATATGTTGGACCAACTTGTAGGAAAGGAATATTATTGCTTTTTTGGATGGTTACTCTGGTTATAACTAGATCACAATTGCACCTGAAGACCAGCACAAGACAACGTTCACTTGTCCTTATGACACATTTGCATTTCGTCGATGCTTTTTGGCTTATGCAATGCGCTAGGGACATTCTAGAGATGCATGATGGCTATCTTCTCAAACTTCCTAGAGAGGTCAGTAGAGATTTTCATGGATGACTTCTTAGTATTCGGGGACTTCTTTGAAGAATATATGAGCAGTTTAGAAGAAGTTTTAGACAAATGTGAAGAGACACGACTCGATTTGAATTGGGAGAAGTGTCACTTCATGGTCCTAGAGAGAATTGTGCTTGGACACAAGATCTCCAGTGTGGGATTAGAAGTGGATCCCACAAAAAATGACATGGTAAGCAACTTGCCACTACCTTCATATGTAAAGGCTTTGAAGAGCTTGTTGGGACATGCAAGCTTTTATAGAAGATTTATCAGATGATTTTCCCAAATCGTCAAGCCTCTCAGTAACCTACTATGCGCATATCAACCTTATATCTTTAATGAAAAATGCAACCAGGTGACCTTGACAGACACGTTAACCTCAGCGCCTATCCCCATCACGCTAGATTGGTCACAACCCTTTGAACAAATGTGTGACGCGAGTGATGTGGTGGTAGGGACTATGTTGGGTCAAAAGAAAGATAAAATGATCTGTCTCATCTACTACGCGAGCAAGACTCTCAAGGAAGCCCAGGAGAACAACGCTACCACTGAGAAGGAGTTGCTTGCAATAGTTTTTGCGATTGAAAAGTTTAGAAGTTACATTGTTGGCTCCAAAGTTACAGTACACTCTGATCAGTCTATGATCAGATATTTAATGGCCAAGAAGGATGCCAAGTTACTATTGAAAAGATGGGTGTTATTGCTCCAAAAGTTTGATTTGGAGATTATAGATCACAAAGGTACCGAGAACCAGGTGGCAGGTCACTTGTCGCGTCTTAATCACAGGAAGTTCCAACGCGAGAATAGAGAAATCGAAGATGGATTTCTTGATGAGCAACTCTCCCGCTGAAACAAGAGAACCCTAGTATATTGACATAGTCAATTATCTGGTATGCAAGACATAGTTGTAGGACTTTAACAACCAACAAAGAAAGATTTTGTTTCATTAATGTCGTTTCTATAGATGAGATGAGTCATTTCTCTACAAGTTGGGGCCAGACCGAATATTGAGGCAGTGTGTCCCTGAATATGAAACAACTAAAATACTTGCCATGTGTCATGAAGCACCCTATGGAGGGCACTTTGGCGTACAAAAGACGGCTGCAAAGGTTTTGTAGAGTGGGTATTTTTTGCCTACTCTATTTCAAGATACAAGGAGTTTTGTGGTTAAGTGTGACCGGTGCCAGAGGACAGGAAATATCTCTCATCACAATGAAATGCCACGCAACCCATCTTGGAAATCGAACTCTTTGATGTGTGGAGAATTGATTTTATAGGGTTGTTTCCTCAATCTGGTGGCCATATCTACATCTTGTTGGTAGTAGACTATGTCTCAAAGTGTGTTGAAGCCATATCCTGTGCAAAGAACGATGTAGTTATAGTTAGCAAATTTCTGAAGACAAACATTTTCACACGATTTGGGACATCTAGAGCCCTTATCAGTGATGAAGGATCTCATTTCTTCAATCGCATCATGGCTAAATTTAACCCATAAAGTTTCCACCGCCTACCGCCCTCAGACAAATGGTGAGGCAGAAGTTTCCAAGAGGGAAATCAATAAAATATTGGAGAAAGTGGTAAATTCATCCTACAAGGACTGGGCGGATCACCTGGATTTCGTGTTATGGGCATACTGCACCGTGTACAAGACACCTATTGGGATGTCTTCATATGTGTTAGTCTTTGCAAAGGTCTGCCACTTACCATTGGAGTTGGAGCATAAGGCACTATGGGCATGCAAAAAGTTGAATTTCGATGACCAATCCACAGGAGAGGCAAGGTTGTTGCAATTGAATGAGCTTCAAGAATGGAGTTCTCAAGCCTATGAAAACGCCAAAATGTACAAAGAAAAGACGAATGTGTGGCATGACAACCGCATTCGTAGACGTGAATTGCAAGTCGGACAAATGGTATTACTTTTCAATTTGCGTTTACGTCAGTTTTCGGGCAAGCTTCGTTCGCAATGGTCATGACCATTTTTGGTCAAGCAAATCTTCCCACATGGTGTTGTGTAGATCACTTCACAGGACAGGACCAACGCGTTTAAGGTAAGTGGTCAAAGACTCAAGCGTACCTTGAAGATGAAGAACATGTTAAATTTTCTATGAATTTAATGTAAAACGCCTTCGTAAACACAACCTTAAAACGCATTGATGCATTTGTATTGTATCCCATGATTTATTTGTTATGTAGAACGCATCATTTATACCATCTTCATCGCTTTGTTTCTTTCTTTCTTTTACCTTTGTTATTTTATTTATTTGTTTTATCGTAATTTACTGCTTTCATTTATTGCTTTCTTTACCGTTTTCTAGCTTAACTTAGTTCAATCCATCCATTTTTTCAGTCCAACTCGGGTTGCTGCTCATCTCCACTCCTTGTCCTTCTATGCCACCATTTCCTTTTCCATAGTCTGGAAACGAAGGTAAAATTTAAAGGTATGAAAACAAATTAAAAGTTTGAAAGTTTGACCCATACAAAAATCCACACAACTTTGTATAAAAGTTTTTTGTTTTTGTTTTGTTTTGTTCCAAATAATGTATAAAGAAATTAAAGCATTATTGAAAAGTCAAAGACCGACTATAATATAAAAAAAATAACCAAAACAACTCTATAAGTCCTTTTTTTTCTTTTAAGTCAATATATTTCACAAGTCCTTCAAATTTCGACTCCTTTCTTGAAGAGATTATGTAAGAAATAGAATCAAATTCTCCCACCAAAAGTTGAATTGTTGGATTACAACATATAACAATTAAATGATAAGAATGAATCTCACTCCAAATTCTTCCAAATATTATTTAATCCATAATGTGTCAAAGAGGCAAAGACCATTTCATAATTATAATAATATTTCTCTTTTGCTCCAACTATCATATTGTTCCAAAGCAAAATTTTTACAAGATGCTAGTGTCTATGGTTTCAATTAACTCTTTCTTTTAATTGTAAACCTTAGTCATATACGTTTGGTGTAGGTGTTATCATCAACTAACCAATTTTATTGTTTTATAGCCATCATCACAATGAGTAATGATTCCAATGATGATATTATTGAGATGCCTCCACCACCCAATCAAAGAGATGAGATGGTTTCAAATACTACAAAGCGAAGAAAGAGAAAAAATCCATCTATGATATGGGATCACTTTCCTAGATGTTCTGAATGTAGTGATGATGATCCACATGCTAAATGTAATTACTGTGGTATGGTTTATGCATGACATCCTAGAAGGGATGGAAATTCAAATATGAAAATGCATATTGAAAACTACTGGAAAAAAAAATCCTTAACGGATTAAGAAGAATAAGTTAGATGTAACACAAACTAAGTTGATCTTTAAGAACAAGGAGAGTGTTGGAGATATTTCACATTCAATCGTTAGTTATAAGATGTTTACTATTGAGAGTGCTCGACAACTAATTGTTGAGATGATTGTGATTGATGAATTATTATTTAAATTCCTAGAGAATCAGGGATTTAAGAGATTTGTGAATGGGACTGTGTCGTTAGTAGAACCAAACTTTGTTCTTCCTTCTCGAAAAACAATTGCTACATATATTTTGGGAATATATGATATCTTGAAAGAGAAGATGAAAGAAATGTTTGTGGATCAAGGATATAGGGTGTCACTCACACCGATACTTGGTCGTTAATTCAAAATATATATTTTTTTGTTTTGACTGCACACTATATTGATAGAAATTGGAAGTTACAAAAGAGAATTCTTAATTTCACTCAAATTAATAACCGTAGAGGGGAGATAATAGGAAAAGAGATTGAGAAATGTCTAAAACAATGAGTGTTGAAAGGATTTTAACATTGGCAATTGATAATGTTGGAAAAAAAATTGTTGATCATAGTTGTGCCGTGTCAAAACACTGCCCTGAAAGCAAAATTCGGCGCGACCTCGGTGCTAAATCGCTTATGTCGGTTGCTTCCCAAGGTTAACACAACTTTCTTAACTCATGCGTGCACTCGTCGTAGTTAAGAATGGAATCAAAAGGAAAAGGATTGCTCAGAAGAATTAGAGGAAAATCTAGGGTTTTGGCCAGAAGAATAAATTAACGCCCTCTAAACTTTCTTTACGCAATATATATATATATATAGAAAGAATAATTATTAGAATTACAAAATAAATTAAATAATAGTAATTATCAGTTTCCAATTGAAATATCAATTAGAAAACACTACAATGATGGTCATTCCCAACAAATAATGCTTTATCAAATGATACTGTCATTGCTTACCTGAAGAAGCGTTTTAAACATGGGTTGATGTTAGACAGCGAGTTCTTGCATGTTTGATATTGTGCACATATAATGAACTTAATTGTATGTGATAGACTACAAGATGTGAATGATTCATTGGTTTGAATTCGAGATGTTGTGAGGTTTGTTAGACCCTTCTCCAACTCGATTTGCTACATTTAAAAAGTGAATTCAAGAGGAGAACATAAAAAGTAAAAGCACGTTGTGTCTTGATGTTCCAACTAAATGGAACTTTACTTACTTGATGCTTGAGGCAGTTGTAAAATTTTAAAAAGCATTTGAGAGGTTAGAAGACTATGACACAGTCTACATAGACAAGGAGGAAAGACCGACCATTCAAGATTGAAAAATTGTTAGAATATTTACTAAATTCTTGTCTATGTTCTATGGAGTAACTGTTAGGCTTTCAGGGTCACTTTATGTTACTACTAGTTGATCTTACATGAGATTAGTATTGTTTAGAACTGCACTAAAAAATATTCAAGTGTAACTGGTCCTAGTGATGTGCTTTTGCATCAAATGGCGACAAAAATGAAAGAAAAGTTTGATAAGCATTGGGGAAAACAAGAAAGAACAAATTTCTTTTTGTATGTTGCCTTTGTTTTGGACACTCTGTTACAAGATGAAACCTCTTTTGTATTGCTTAAACCAGTTATTTGATGTTATGTGACAAAAGCTATAGGAAGTAGGATAGATAGTGTTTTGAGAGCATTGTTCAATTAATATACTTTCACACTGTCATTTTCTAATAAGGATAAATCTTCATGTAACACTAAAGTTGTTTCATCTACAACTACTAGCACACTGACAAATATAAGTGCTTCAGAGCTTTTTCATATTGATTTGGAAGATATAGAAGAAGATGATTGGTAGAATGTGAATGCAAAAGCTGATATTTACTTATTAGAACCTCGTGTTAAACGTAATGATAACTTTGATATCTTAGAGTGGTGGGAGGAGAATTCTTCTTCTAAATACAAGGTTCTTAGCAAAATTGCACGAGACCTTTTAGTAGTTTTGGTATCCGCAATTTCTTCTAAATCTGCATTCAACACTAGTGAGAGAATAATTTATCCTTTCTATACCTCGTTATCTCCAACCTCAATTAAGGCACTTGTACGTGCACACAATTGTTTGCTTTCAGAAAAAAGAATTGATTTACGACAATACTTGGAGGAAATCATAGAATTAAAGAAAGAAATGTATTTATGTTTATATGTTTTTTTAACATATTTATTTATATATTTATTATGGTACCAACTTGCCTCTTGTAACGGGTTTGGAAGAATTAACGAAGATAAGGAACAAGGAGAAGGAGAAAGGAGGCTCATGCAACAAATGTGTGATGTGAAAGACAAAGGAAAAAAATTATTTGTAGAGACTTGTAATAGGTTACTATGTTATTATTATGTGTTTGACTTGTTATTTGCTTCTATGTAAGCTAAAACTTTGAAGCCGGTTATTTGAAATTTGTATGTTGTTATTGTGTAAGGTGTATTTTCATATTCATACTTTGTAGAATTCTCTGTTGATGGTTGTGTATGTTGGGAATGACTATCATCATGCTCATTTGTTTGAGTTGGAAATTAATATTAATTATTATTTATTATATTTTATAATTCTAAAACCATTATTCTTTATTTATGTATATATATATATATATTAAAGAAAACTCCCGCGAGTGCACGCTTTTGAGTAGAAAGTTATGTTAACTTTGGGGAGCAACCAACATATGCAATTTAGCACCGAGGTAGTGTCGAATTTTGCTTTTAAGGCCGTGGTTCAACACGACACAACAACATCAATTGACATTTGATTCCAACAGTGTAATAGTTATTTTTATTGTAGTCATTTAAAATTTTGATGTTGTAATGTGTACTCATTACTTTGTCATTTAAAATTATTACTGTAGTCATTTAAATTTTTGATGTTGTAATGTTTTTGTTGCAGTGGAAAGAAGGAAGAAAGAAAAATCAAAAGAAAGAAAACAAAAAATGATAATTAAAAAAATTGATTTTAGTCCAAACCGAACCAAATAGAACAGTTTTCACCCATACCTTGGATCTTAGTTTATTGGATTGAATTAATGTTGTCTAAATGTCAAATAAAATACTCCTTATTTTATTAGATTAGTCATTTGTGTTATCAAACTACAAACCACGAGATTTAAGACACAAATTCTCTGTTTTTGGTGAATAAATTCAAAGGATAAAAGTGAATATTATGCTTTAACTAGAGAAGAAAAATTCAATGGAGAAAGTGAATACCTTTGCATACCACTTCTTCAATCTTCTCCAATTTCTTCACTGATGAACGAGTAATCTCCAATTCTTCTTGAATCTCAAACCGGACACCACTACCAAGTCTTTCTTGCTATTCTATCAAAAGGCTAAAAGAAGAAGAAACAAAAATTACAAAGAAATATTTTCTCTGTTTTTGTGTGAGAGAGATGAGAGATGTTTTTTTTCTCGTTAAAGAACAATTCTTCTAAGAAAACCCCTCAATGTAGAACAGTTTTGCAAGTCAATGGGAGTTAACTCCCTTCCCACCACCCTAGGAAAGGTATGGTTTAATTTATGGAGTATTTTTAAATATAACATAACAAACCAAAATATTTATAAAATATAGAAAAAATTCATATTCTATCAATGACAGACACTTCTATCTGTCATCTATTGGTTCATTGATAGAATATAAAATTTTACCATATTTGTAAATTTTTTAATAGTTTTCCATTTTACAATAATTTACCTTATTTTAATTTTAAATTTAATTTAATTATATAATTATTAATTAGTCAAATATGAAAGTCTTTTCACAAGAGCTTCATAATCTAGAAGAATGTTTGTGGGCCCAAGAACAAATAGACTTTTTAATTTTATCCTTTAGTGATTATTTACATTATGGGTCTTATGAGTCCACAATTTTTTTAACTCTTGGCTCAAAATTGTCTAAAGAGATTGCTGGCATTATATTGAGTTGAGTTGATAACTATTATAAAAATAAATGGTCTATTTGGTTGAGAATTTGAAAACAAGGGATTCAATTAAAACAAAGTTGTATTTTATGTTTTCATATATGTGTTTGGTGGCAGATTAAAAATTGGATTCTTGTTTTATAAATTGTTTAAATGTGTTTCATATCGTATATTTATAAATCATAAAATTGTCTTGCTTATCCACTAAAATCACTTGATAATAAGCTATTATTAATTTATTTATCAATATAACTTATGTTTTAAAAATTGGTTAAATTACAATTTTAGTCCCTATTGTTTGGAGAAAGTTAGAGTTTAGCTTATAGTTTGATAAAATTTCATATATAGTCCTTATGATTTTATAACCTTTATAAATAGTTCCTACAAACGAGACTATTTCCTATGATTTTATCAAACCAAAAGACTAAATTCTAGTTATAAACCATAGAGGCAAAATTCTTTCATTTTAAAATTATAGGGACCAAATTTGTAACTTAATCTAAAAATTTATATAATTATTATTTTGTATTATGATATGATTTCAAATACATATTATATTTAAAAATATGAATTGAGTTTGTAACATAACATTCTCCATTTTTTGTCGAAGGACTTCTTTAATTTCGTCTTCTATACCAAATATAAAGTTGAAAGCAAAAATGACTATGGGTTAGTTGACATAAAACTTTGTTCTATCAATATCAATATGAAAGTTAGACATTTGATTTTACCATTTTATTGTCCAAAGAAAAAAAAATAGAAAACAAAGATAAGCCTGCTTATCTAGCATAAAGTTTGACTAAATTATTTAAAAAAGATTCAAATACCATTTAGGTTCTCATACTTTGAAGCTTCTTCATTTTTAGTTCACTTTCATTGATAACTTTTAGGTATGTTACCTTTCTAATCCCCAAGGTTTGAAGAATATGTGCATTTGGTCCCTAAATTTTAAAAATATATTTACACCACATGTAATAAAATCAAAAAGTCCATGAAGTCGATAAAATATTTTCATAAATTTCATATTTGCCCTTGATATTACAAACGATTAATTTGTCACTTCCCTTTTCTTCTTATTCTTTGTGATTTATTCATCTTCTCTTCCAGACTTCTTTAGCTCCTCTTCTATATTTTCTTTCTTCTATTTTTAAACGATTTATTCTTTTGTTTAAATCTCAAGAATATTCAAGATCTTCAAAAAGAATATTGAACTTCATCTTTCTCATATTCAAGAATATCAAGATCGTTTAAATATAGCTTTGACATGATCTAAATGATCGCTTACCTAGTCGACACGCTTGTTTAGCATGGTTAACACGATCGTTTAGATTTGAAGTATTTTTCTCATTGTTTAAAAAGAACTACACGATAGTGTGGATATGATCTAAATGATCGCTTAGCATGGTCAACACGATCGTTTAGATTTCAAGCTTTTTTCTCATTGTTTAAAAAGAACTACACGATCGTGTGAATATGATCTAAACAATCGCATACCTAGTCAACACGATCGTTTAGCATAGTCAACAAGATCATTTAGATTTGAAGCCCTTTTGTCGTCGTTTAAAAAGAACTACACGATCTTGAGTAGGTTTGGTAAGGAGTCAAAAGATACTACTTGAGTCTTTAAACTAGTGAGTATGTTGGCTTTTCTACTAAGAGCATCCACCACCTCATTGGTACTACCAGCCTTATGTTTTATAATGAAATGGAAATATTGGATAAAAAAAAGACATCTAGCATGCATCCTACTAATATAGTTTTTTGGGTTTGTTAATATTTGAGGATAGATGGTTGGAATATAAAATGAATTCTTGGCCTGACAAATAATGTTCCCAAACCTTTAAAGCTCTTACAAACGTGTAAAGTTCTTGGTCGTAAGTGCTCACTTTGTCTTGCTTCACTTAGTTTTTCACTAAAATATTCAATTGGGTGAGTGTGTTGAGACAAAATCGCTCCAATTTCGTAACCACAAGCATCAATTGTCAATTCAAACGGTTGAGAGAAATCTAATAGAGCATGAACGGGCGTGTTGGACCACCTATCTTTCAAAAGCACAAAACTTTGTGTTTGGTGTTGAGGCCAAGAAAGCTTTCTTCTCTTTAAACATTCTGTTGGCGGGGATGCTATAGTACTATTTTTTTTTTTATCAATTTTCTATAGAAGGATGCAAGCCCTAGGAAACTTTGTAAATCTTTTACTGTTTTAAGTTGTGGCCAATCTTTTATTGTCTTAATTTTGTTAGGATCTACGGATATTTCAAATTCATTAATGATAAAACCTAAAAAAATATATTTTGTGAACTAATAATGTCACACCCCGTCCCGCATGCGTTCTTAACCTTACTATACGGAATAGAACGCGACTAGAAACTTTAAACTTTAAACAATTAAGTAATTTAAAATCTAACTTAAGCAATAGAACTATAATAATTTTAATTTCACAAACCACTTCTCGTAACTTAAAACCATGAGTTCTACAAATATCTTTTTACAAACAAACTTACTACATGAATTATACCAAACTTAAACGCCTTGCTTAGCTTCCTCACCTAGCAATTCATCTCATCCTTCCTTACTTGGCCTTAACGCTTGATCACTTGGGAGTGAAAACTTAAAACGTAAGTCGATGACTTAGTGAGTGATACTTTGAAACCTTTTTTAGGAAAGCAATGAAATCACATTAATCATTTTCATTCCATAAACACAGGCTCAACATTTCATTTCAATAAATCACAAATTGCATAACACATATTAGTCACCCATATTCCTTTTCGCCAAGAACATGAATCACTTTCACGCATAGACTACTATGATGACCGTATCATCATCAGCATCTCCTTGGATCTCACTGATTCACTTCTTGTTGCTCATGCCACTAACAAAACCACATTGGTTAGTCTATCACCGCCATGTGGTCTGCTCACCCCATGGTTACCTTGACTCATTATGTGCACATAATTAGCTACCTCATTGATAGAAATATGATTAATGGTTTACTCTCAACCAAAGCATACAATACAATCACATAAAACATGAACTTTAACTCTGAAACATAATACTAAAACTTTCTTCATAAATCATGCTTTTCCGAAATTGATGTTCAACATAAATATGCATAATATAATAACATGCTTTCTACTATGCATAATATAACATGATTCAATTAAAGAAAGAGCTTCAGAAAATTTTTCTTTTTCTTTGAAAATCACTTGCGGTACTAAGTTTTCCTTTTTTTCTCAGAATGCCTTGCTTCTTCTTATTCTTGCCTTACACCTTCACCGAAGCACAACACTCAACCCTTTCTCTTAGTGAAATCTCATAATAACACACTTTTCTTCTAACCTCTTCCCTTACTTATACTAATCCTAAGTTGGATTAGTCATCCTTAAGCTCTTATAAACTTACCAGCTCCTACTTACCTAAATTATAAGTCTTGCATGTCTAAACACCTGGATTCCAACTCCATCGAACACTTAACCCTTAGTGATCCTGACCGAAATCAGCTCGAGATCACCCCAAAAACCTCACCAAAACATTCTCAGTCTCCAGTCTAGGCTGACACAACCCCGAGATTGCCCGAGATCCTTTCGATTTCCTTTTTTTACCTTCAATCTTAGTCGTACTTGTGTTCGAGATTGCACAAGATCTCCTTAGACTTGCTTCTCTACATCCAATCTTGGTCGAACAAGCACCGAGACTTCCCCAAGATGAACCTTTTGTCTTCAATCTTCCTCGGGATTCCACATGACTGCCTAAGATCTTTAATAGTTTCCTTTATGCTTTCAGTTCCCATCGAATAATACCCCAAGATGACCCTAGACCTAATTCTAAAAGCCTTATATTTTTCATCTTGATAGTCTTGCATCGAGATGCCCCTACCATAAAATTAGGATTTTCTCTCTGTTTTCCATCTTACCCGAGATTACTCAAGGTTGCCCCAAGATTCCCTTTCTTTTTTAGGCTCGAGTCTCACAAATAAAGAACGCTTACTGAAATTAATAGTAATTAAGTTGGTTTTCTTGAAGCATTTTAAAAAGTTTATGAAAGTGTGCAAGATGCTCTTTATGTCATGCCTCCACCCAGAACGTCTTCTTCTTGTGTCCTAAATGTGGTCGCGACTTGGATAACTCCAATGCTTCTAAATGAAATGCTAGAATGCCTATACTTAAACCTTAAACTTTAACTTAAGAGGAACATGTTTGTAGTATAAACACAATACTTATAATTGGAAAAGACTTAACAACTTTATTTTCTTTAAGAAACTTGTTATAAATAGAAATCTTTACTTTAACAAAAACGAATACTAAACCATGAGCTCTTAACGCCTTGCATTAGCTCTTAACACATATCTTAATGCCTAGCTTACAACAACTCACCTTCTCTTAATGGCCTCAACGTCTTGCTTACCTCGAGAAGAAAAACTTAAAGCATAAGCCTAATGCTTAACGAGTGACATTTAGGAAAACCTTTTTGATAAATCAATTGCATACAATAAAAGCTTTCTCATTTTTAGAAACATCTTAACGCCTCATTATTCATTTAACAATATGATAAACACGTTAGACTATTGTGATGTCTCATTACACCAACAACATCTATGTGGACCCTCGTTCAACTCCAGTTGCTCAAGCGATAAATTTGAACATGGACCACTCAACGCGTTCAACCATCCTTCTAAGCGAACCACACAACACAAGGTATCTTCTACTCTTATGTTCACATAATAGCTAGCTCTTAATAGGAATAAAGCTAATGGTTTGCTCACATACAAACACCATAAGAAATACATGTTTTAACTCATAAATACTTTCAAACAGTTATGCTTTTCATATAAGTGATAAATCATATTACAACATGTAATATACTTTGCATCATTACATGACATGACTTGACTTTGAAAGGATACTTTAAAAAAATGTCTTTTTTTTGGAAGAGTCACTCACAGAGCTAAACTCTTTCTTCCCCTCTACTTCCTTTTTAACGCCTAGTACAAAGTCTTCTCTTTTTGCCTTATCTCTCCTTGACAAAGCTTTAGTACTTAAGCTTCCTTGTACTGTTTTTTTTTAGTTTACAAGCCTAAATTTATACTAATCTAAAACCAAATTAGTCATCCTTAAGCTCACCTTAGCTTGCCAGCTCTTTCTTCATGACTTACACATGTAGGTTTAATATCTCCTCTAACCATGCTTAACCTTAACCTTGCACGTAACATGTTGGCTAATCTAGATTAATAAGACTAGCCTTCTTCAATTTTCCCAACTTTTTCCTTACATGGCCTTTCCTCTCGTCGCCTCGTTAGAACACTGAACTTTTCTTCGTGTTACCTAGCTAGAGCACATAATTACACCTTTGCATTGAATAGTTAGAATGGATATCTTCTTCAAAATGCCTAAAATCTATACTTAGTACTTACACCTCCTTCAACCCTTACGTGTTCCAGAACGCGGGTTTCACAATTTATATAAAGTGTATATACTAAAATTTCATCAAAATAGACTACCAAAACTTTATTAAGATAATAGTGTAGAACTTGGGTCATTAACCTCATGAACACGCTAGGCGCATTGGAAAGTCCAAAAGACATTACTAACCACTCAAAGAGACCCTCGTTAGTCTTGAATGTTGTCTTCCATTCATCACCAAATCAGGTCCTTATTTGGTGGCACCTCTTTCTAAGTCGATCTTAGAGAAAAATTTTGCTCCTCTAAGTTGATCAAATAGGTCGAACAACCTTGAAATGTGAAACAGTATTTAATTGTAATTTTGTTAATGGCCCAACTATCCACGCACATACTCCATAATTTGTCTTTCTTGGTAGTTAGGAGAATGGGCACGACGCAAGGACTTAGGGTTGGTCTAATGTGCCCTTTCTCTAGAAGTTCATTTACTTGTTCTTGAAGGATCTCGTATTCTTTTGGACTCATTTTGTAGTGGGGTAGATTTGGAAGTGTTCAACCCGAGGTGAGATCAATGTTGTGTAGGATATCTTTCAATGGTGGTAAATTAGTGGAAGCTTCCAACACTTGGTGAAATTCTTCTAGCAATTTTTGGAAGAACTTGGTGAAAGCTTCCAATATCTTTTCTTGCAAGAACGAAGTTGTTACTTGATCTTTTACTAACAAGGCCCACACTTCTTTGTCTTCCTTGTCAATGATCCTTTTACGTCCATGGATGTAAAAAAGCTACTTCTTTGTTTCTGTCTTGTTCTTGGTACGTTTTTATCCATTGGGTTTGTAGAAGGTAGAAGCTTCACTTTTTGTCCATCTAAGTGAATTCATAAGTGTTTTCTCTTCCTCAGTATATTGCTTGTAAGTCGTATTGCCAAGGTCGTCCTAGAAAAATATGACAAACATCCATGTCAAGAACATCATAAATGATTTGATCTTTATAAAAGTTACTGATAGAGAGAGGGATTGTGCAAGTTGAACTTATCTGTGCTTTGCTGCTTTTTTTGATGCAACTTTGTACAAATACAGATCTAGTTTGAGATTTAATGCTCGCAAAAGATTTGAGGAGACAATGTGTTCTCGGTACTCCAACTATCAATTATGACGTTGCAAACCTTGCCAATATTGGTTGTACATGTTCAAAATAATGAATATCGTTGTGGATGAGTCTCAGTTTTCAGTGTGAGTAGAATTCGTTGAATCATCCAAGAAAGTTTTTCCCACTCATCTGGTGCTAACTTGTTAACTTCTTCTTCGAAATTTGGTGTCATAGAGCCTTCTTGTCTTTCTTCCCCTTCAACATATGATACCATCTTCTGTTGTGAGCATTGGTTAGACAAGTGTCCTGTTTGGTTGCATCAGTGGAAAAATAAAAAATTTGGTCTTGTAAGTATTGGATCCTCCTTTCTTGTTTGTAAGTTTTTTCTTTTTTTAACTTTGACCTGCTTTGGGAAGTTAATCTTCTTTACTTCTTGGTTGACTTGAGTTTTGACCATATTTGGTATTTTTGAATCCCTTTCGTTGATACGAAGCACTCGGTTTGTCCCATGGTTCTTCATGCTAAAGTTTTTTTTTCTTCTTTCCACCTTGATCTCCACTTTGTAAGCCATCGAGATTTTTGTTGAATGGGTGCTGATCGATTTGTAAAGACCTAACTCTTTATACTAAACTACTGCATTATTCAATAAACCAATAATAAAATACACTTTATTGAAATGAGGAAAACTAAAGTTCTTATAAATAAGACAAAACCTTAAATAAAATGTCTATAAATTTAACACTGAAAAACTTAAAAATGGATGCAAAAGGAGAATTGTGTGCCCATATGACATGTCACAGATCCTTCCTGTTGCTCGCCAACTTTCAAGATCCTCTATTTTTACCTGAAATATTAAACATAGGAAAGAGGGAGTATATAAAATATACCCAGTAAGGGACCCAATACTGATCCCGTTATGTGTATGTTAACTTTCCAGTAAGATTCTGTAAGGAGATACTCGAAACTATCATGTGTCCGATGGAACACACGCAATCTAGTGATCTCGAAGGAACACTCTCATCTGTCGCTGAATCCGAAAGAACACCTATGATATCGAGCTATAATGATCCCATCGAACCACTCATAAACATAACATGACAGACTGGTGGTTGACTCACATAGTCATAAATTTATGAAAAGGTGGTGATCCCTGAGGGACACTCATATGGGTACAACCCTAATAGACAAAGTTAACAGAACACGCATCCATAGCATGTAACATCATTATAAACATCATAAACATGACATGAATATTAATCATAACGTCCTTAATCACGTGATTAATATTTCATGTATCATAAACATCATAAATATATCAGTCGTCATCATTAACATAATATCAGTCGTCATCATCAACGTCACATTATGCATTTTAGCTACCATCAATACATAATCGTAAACACATGCAAGATCTTAAATTCATGTTCAAAGGTCCAGTAGTAGAATCTTTTATCTCGAGATTAGCTACAATCTTGGTTGACAGTTAAAATTCAAATAACCCAATAAAAAAAACAAAGAAAAAATTAAATCAATAATTTTGTCAACAAAACCAACCAAAAGTTTATTTAAGGTTTTCAAACTTACCAACAAAAGAGATTGAAACCAATTTAACATTTATTGGAAAAAAATTCACAGATCAGTCATCCAATTAAAACTTACCAAACCTTCAGGCAAAATTCCAACATAAATTCAACATTAACTTATTTAGAATAAAAAATTACACTTGATGGTTAAAAACCAAAACCCACACCAAACTCACCAATAATTGGCTACAAGGCTCAAATGGTTGCAAGGAAGGGCATGAAGCTCATTGATGGCTTCGCTTGAAGGAAAGGATAACAGATTCGGCTTGGCTTAAAACTAGAGGAGGACGATTGGAGCTTGGCTGGGGATTGCATGAGAAGATCGGCTAGAAGGGAAAGGTTTGTCTCAGATTTCTCACCTAAGATCGAGAGGAACAGAGACAAATGGATGGTCGATGGATGATGACCGTTCGATTTCACCTGAGATAGAGAGAGGGCCAGCGGACGGAGGAAGAGACGGCGGGGATGGAAACGATGAACGCGAATGGAGAGGTCATAAAGACTTGGACGTTGACTGACGATGGTTGCGGCTTTGAACAACGTCAGACGTGAATGGAAAGAGACAACAACGACGAACTGATGTGCGACAGAGAGGGATTGACGATCGGTTGAAGATGGTGGAAGGACGACGGTGGCTAGGGTTTTTGTGTGGCGAAGAAGAAGATGATTAGTGGTTGCACGCTGAACGAGGTGGTTCTTATTTAAATTAAATGATAATAATATCCTATTATTATTAATATTTTCTTTTCCTTCTCCAATTAATGAAACCAAAACTCTCTCTTCATTAAATCTATTCCATCAAATCAACTTTTTTTCTATTCCCAACAATAATGATCTTTTTCAAATAATTATAATTTTCCACAATATAATTATTTTCTCTTTTTTCTCAATAAATATATTTTCTTCAAATAATTACCCTTCCACAAATAATTTATCTTTATATCATTTCCAAAACACAATATATTTTTCTTAAATAATCATATTTTCATAAATAACAAATTATTCACTTCTATAAAAAAATTTATATATATATACACACACTTCATATAGTTAACCAAAGTTCCAAATCCTTTAATTAAATATTAATCCAACAAATATTTAATTAACTCAAATTTTCACAAAATCGAATATTTCTCACTAAATGAATTCAAAGTAATGCCCAATAAAGTAAACCTAATTAAACAGACTAAGATAATTAACTCCAAAATTATCTTAGTTTTTGAGGCGTTACAGGATTGGAGGTCCATTTGCTCTTGGATCTCTTCTTTAAGGTCATCGACAAATTTTGTAATTTGGTAGTTTTCACTTTTGTTGATTCTTATTCTTACGTTAAGTGGGTGAAATTCTTCTGCATATTCAGTTATGCTTCGTTTACCTTATTTGCATCTTTGATATTGTTGGTACAATATTTGTTCATAATCCACTAACAAAAATATTTCTTTCATTAGTTTCTTCATTCGAGGCCAATTCTTGATGGGTTTTTTTTCCAATCAATCTTCAATTCACTTTGAATTTGGTCCCACCATGCTGAGGCTCCTGACTTGAGTTTGAGGGCGACGAGTTTTACCTTCTTGTCTACAGAGGTGTCCATGTATTAAAAAAGTTCTCCACGTTATTAATCCAATTAAGAAATTCCTCAACATCTAATTTTCCATTGAATGAGGGTAAATCCACCTTCATTTTAAATTTTTGTTGGTAATCCCTCGTGCTCGCCCTTCTCTATGATAAAACAAAGAATTTTGGCCTTATTTGTTTTGTTGTCTGCACCGATGTCTTTCAAATTGGTGGTCAATTCTCTCTTATTCTTTCAATGATGTGTTCAAATCTGGTTGTATTTCAATGGTTCTTTGTAGTTGACAATTTATGGGTTCTCTTGAGGCTTTATCGGTAGTTTCTAAGGTGTCCCTATCGGTTCTTGGTTCTTGCAGGTGGTCGACGGACTATTCTTGGCCTTGTCTTCTTCCATTTCCAGTGCCAATTATTTGTCAATGAGGTAAGGTGTTTGCACCCACTTTCAATTTGTGAGCCACCCTTTCAATCGTTCATTTTTTCCACCGTTCCTTCAATGGCCAACGATCGTGCGATTGAAGTCTTCAGCAAAAGGATTTCCAGCTCTAAGGGTTGCTCGTTGACACCCTTGCCTTTACCGGTGTTGGTTGGGTTTCTTACACCCTTGCCTTTACCGGTGTTGGTTGGGTTTCTTTCCACCATGAGTTAGCAACCTAGATATAACGCCCTAAGTTTAGGAGGGGGACAAGGAGGTCTCCCCACATAGAATTGTTAGAACGTGCTGTATTCTCACTTTTTAGGAATAATTTCAAGAGGTCACCCAACATAGAATTGCTCCAAGCTAAATACACTTAACTTTGGAGTTCCTATGATCGAGCCACCGAAAGGTGCACATGGTTGGTATAGGAATTAACTTTTAAGTCTTTCCTAACATTACTTTCATGTCCTCAGGATCCCTCTCATTCAGATATGATGCCGATTCATTCATGTCTCCCTCCTAATCTTGTGCGTTACACTCTTGGTATGATAGTGAAGTTCTGGTAGGGGGTAGGGAACATGATAGTGACTCTTCTAATACATTACAGAGTAGTAATTTCTCGTTATGATCTACGTTTGTTCCGAAAGTGCTTTTATGTAAGAAAATAAAATAAATAGAATTTAAAAGAAAAAAGAAAAAAAGAAAAAAAGAAAAAAGAAATGGTTGGTTTCATCTTTCATGGTTTGGGTGATGAAATTCCGGAGAAGGAATGAAGTGTAGAAACTGTGGATCCGACCGCAGGGAATCCCAACACATCCCTTCTCGTTTGGTTATTGTTATTGATCTCTGAAAGGATCTGCCATCTCCACAAAGCTGTGTGTTGCGCTTCACACACACTCTCTCTCTCTCTGTTTCTCCATCGCCATGACCGAACCCACTGACCAATCTCCTTCACCTTCTTCTTCCTCATTGCCACCCAAAGATCCAATCTCTCTGATCCATCCACGTCGTGAACCCTTCGAACATGGCCTCCTTCCCATTCCCAAGCTCATCTTCTCCGACCCCATCCAAACCCTAATCCCACTCAAGCAAAAACTCCTCCAATCTTCTTCCCCTTCCAATCGCCTCAACTCTTCCGTCATTTCCGAATCCCTTCAGATCTCCATCGACCATGCTCGCCTTGTCCTCGACACCCTCGCTTCCGTTCTCCACTCCGACTCCGACCCCCTCGTCAATGCTACTCCTCACGATGTCGACTCTGTTGGCGTCGATGTTCTTGATCTTCTTCTCTTTTTGTATATTCAGTCTTACAAGAGACTTCTCCCCAGATCGCATAAGGATTCCGCTGCTGTTGCCGATGTCTGGCCTTCCACTTCTGCTTTCGATGGCTACTTGTCCGCCCTTTCCCCTTTGCAGGTAACTCAAAACTCCTTTCTGGGGTGGCTTGCTGATTCTTTATTGCTCGCGATTCAAAGTTTTTATGATGGTTTCTTTTTGCGTCTTTGGTGGTTTCTGCATTGGTAGTGAATGACCCTAAGGAAATCTATATAATGTAATGTGGTGGGAATTAAGAGCTTCAGTTTACTGGATTGATATCTTCAATTTTATTAACTCAGAATATGTATTATTTTGACATATAGATTTCCCGTTTGGTGCTTGGTTACAGTGGTTTGTGGGTTAACACTAGAGAATTATTTTCATAACAGACTGGTTTCATTTTTCTCTATTGGGTTAGAGTGTTTTTTTCCCTTTCTTAGCAGGTTTCACTTTTAACTTGTTTGCTGAACCAGAGATTGAATCACTTGCTTTCAACCATTGATGTTTTCTTGTGATTAATCTTTTTCTGGACATGGCTCTGTTAGTATCATTTGTTTGTCTTTGTTCTTCTGAGTTTTTCTTGTTGACAGTAATACTTCTGCACTGTAGAAATAGTGCTCCCTCTCACTTTCCATGCATACGAGCAGGTGTTTAGATATGCAAAGTAACTGAGGGAAGTTAATTGTTCACTTTTAGATGCTTTACCATTCAGGTTCATTGTACCTGCACATCTTTTAGAATTATCTTTATTTTTGTATGGTAGAAATGTTTACAGCACACCGATCACTTTATTATCAGCGTACTGCTATAATAGGCTTAAATTTTGTTCTTTACACTGCAGCTTGTGCGCAGCAATAGCCGTCGATTCATGCCATCACAGGCTGATGAAGAGGCTCACCAATTATCATATTTACAAAAGCACTTGGGTAACATTCTCTCTCTCTTGGCAGAGACCGTGGAGGGGGAAGGCGAGGAATCTTTGGTTAGTAATGTTAGGCTACTTCTCTCACTTTAGCTAAATCTACTTGTTATTTTAATTGTTTTCCTTTGTTACTTTTTAAAAAGTAGAAATTTACCATGATGAAGCTGGAGAAATTAGATAAATAATACTGGTGTTTGATAATGAATCAATGTAACTCTTCACCTTTAGTTTAATTTATGTTTTGTGTTTTTTTTTTTTTTATTGGTTCCAATTTTTCCTTTAATGGGCACATAACTGTATTGTAACTTGTAAGCTATCTCTAAATGAAAAGGAGTCTGGTAATCTAATTGTTTCGAAATGCAGTTAGTTTACTGCTGTTGCATTGTGCGGTCAAGAAATATAATTTTGTGCACTCTGCAGATGTAATATTTCACCCTTATAGTCGGACTTGAGTGGCTTCATCAATGCAATTATTAGTTGAACTTGCTCATGCACTTGTGAGGTTGAAATATTGCTTTGATATTTGGTTGGTTCATCCTTGGATTCCTTGGTAATCCGCAAGATTGTGAAGTGTACACTGGGGGGGGGGGGGGGGGGGTGGGGGTGGATAAATGTTAAAACTGTGATGTGCTGTGACAATATTTAGAGAAAAAAAAACTATACTAAGTTATAATCATTATTTTTGGTTGTGCCATGTCAATATTTTTCTTGTTTTTAAATGTGGTTATAAGTTATCCATTAATTAATTGATGTGTCTAATGTAGATTGTCTTAATATTTTGTATTTGGCTTAATTTTATAACTTGCTTGTGAGTTTTGGTTTAACTTTTAATTTAAGCGTGCTACAACTTTGATGCATTTCCTATGTACTGCAGTTGCCTTCCCTAATATGTTACAGGCACCAAAGTACTTCATAGCTGATTCCAATTGATTTAGAATATAATTTATACACAAGAATTTGGAAAAGAGATTGGCCTCATTATTTGCATGCTTGTTAAGTCTTGATACCTTTGTTAGTTTGTATTCTCTCATTAGTAATTTTAATAATTTTTTATCATTAGGGTGAATTTTTATTTGTTTATTATGGCCGTTGGCTGGTGTACCTGAAAATAGTCTACCATCTTAATTTTTTGTGATAGGAATGCTATTAGAGTCTTATTAGGACATTGAGGCTATAGTAGTTCTTAGAGAAGAGAGATGTTTCTTTTGGTCAAAGAGTTAGGGCTTTGGAGTGATTTCTTGAGGGAGGGTGTACCTTGAAATACTTGGTTTGTGTTGTAAATTTTCATCTATTATATTTCAATGTGGTTTAATTCTGTTTTGGTTCCTACCATTTTGCTTTCACTTACAAGTTTCAAAATATCTTCTTCTTTGCTAACTGTATGCAATCTTGTAGGTTTTATCTGTGGAAAGATTTGAGCACCTTGGGTTTTTGGTTCATTTTGGTGATAAGGGATCTGATGGAATTCAACTGAGCCAACATGCTCCATTTTTTGCTAACTCAGATCCCGATATGCCTGCTGTTCCTGTGCCAGCAGCTCAAGTGTTGGACTGGATTTTGCAAAACATTGCGTCTTCTTTAGAAAACATTTCAGAGAGAGCTTCTCTTAAAGAAAATGGACCATCTGGTGCATCAGACCCAGATGTTGCTATGGCTGATGCATCCACAAGTTCAGTCACTAAGACTAGCATCAGCAGGGGTCCTAGTTATATTGAGGGAATTTCCAAGTCTTCTATTGTGAAGCAAGCATCTGATCTCAAAGGTTCTTCTGTGAAGGTTTGTCATTGAATTGTTTTGTTGCTGCTGCTTCTGTATAATAATAATCTGATGTAGAGTAAGCTTTTTTTCTGTATTGTAAGGTTATTTTATTTTCAAGTGAGTATTGATCACTGGATCTGTCATTCTTTACTTTTGAGTGTATGGATTGTGGTGTGCTGACAAGTAGATTCAGAATCTGGCTACTATGGGCCGAATTATTTGTGAATGTTTCATATTACTTGCTAGTGTTGTTAATTCTAGGTGTTCTACTTGTTCCTCACTTATATCTTCCGGGAAGAAAACTGATATCTGAACTCTACATCATATATGGGAACACAGATAATTTGTTTTAGGCAGAGAATCTATTTAGTATTTCCAAACTCTCTTCATCATATATGGGAGAGTTGAAATGCTCTATGAAACATAAGTACTTTTTATTTGAAGAAGGGAATCTATGTCGGGCATGTGGTGGGCACGAATATGTCCATATAATGCTTTGGACACGTGTCTGCTATACTAGTTTGCATATCCATTTGTTTTTTAATTTTTACTTTTTAGATACATGTATCCTAGTAAAACATATATTAAGCGACACACTAGAAAATTTTTCTCCTCAGTTTTTGTGCAGATTTTAAAAGTTTAGATAAAAGAAAAATAGAGGAAAGAAAAGAAAAAAAGATAATGATGATAAAGTTACCCTAAAACTAGTTCACTCCACTTCACTTGTTTCTGCTGTTCTGCGTACTAAACCTACCCAAATATCACAAATGTTGACTGGCTACACACGAACAGCAAGTTCCTTTCTCAGTCCACACCTCGAGTCACTACAGGCATATCTCCTCTCATCCATCTTCCTTTGCCATTGGGTCAGCCTCACCATCGGTGTTCAGGGTTTGTTTATTCCTTTTTGTTTTCTTATCTTTTTTAAGCTAACTTAGTTGGTTTCAAGTTGAAGTTAAATTTAATTTCAGATTTAGAAGTAGTGTCAGCTAAATTAATAATTAGCGTACAATGTGCTAAATTTGGATAGTCTTTTGTACTATTGTGAATTAACTTGACTTTTATGGTGTTATCTTATGTTATTTACACATCCTAAAAGAAAACATAACAAAATAATGTATTCACAAGGTATTTGTATCCCTTTTTTTTGTTTTTTGGAAATTGACTTGTTGTTAATTGCATTTATGAGTGCTTTTTAGGTAATTCCAATTGGTATTTGATTGGAATCAATGTAGGCAATGCAAGACAAAGTAGAAGGAAAAAATCTTAAAGTTGGCAGTGTTAATATTTTTGTTTTTACCAGTGAGTCATTTCTGGTTGTGATATCATTGTATGTTTACAACAATATGTTAGGTGTTTCTCTCTTTACTATTTCTTTATGAAATCAAACAACCTTGGGATTTCTTCATGAGTTGCTACTATTTTGTCGCTTACCTACATGAGGTAGTCAAGTCTCCAGCGTTGTAGATTTGAACTTCAATTTTTGACGTACTAGTTAATATACCAATCATCTTTGTTTATTTGGTCTACTGATGACTGTGAATGATTGTTTGGCTTGCTTTGTTTCTCTCTATTCAAGTGTGAAATGCAGTTTAAACCAAGGAGTTACTCTGTACTTTTTTTTTTTTAGTGCTTTGTGAAATTGAACTATATTTTTTAATATTTTATTTGTGTTTACAGGTGCTTAACAGCCATGAATCTGTCATTTACATATTAGCACCTTTGAGATATGCCACAATATATGGATGTTCTGATACTACCATTGTTCTTGGAGCAGTTGGAAAGGTAATAATTAGTGGTTTCGTATTAATTTCATTGTGCCATTGAATTCTGTTTGTTGATTGTGTATGTATAATATTAGGTGGAGAGCTATATCATTGTTTTCATTAAGGGAACAGATTGCTAGCATATTTTGTTGGTTTGGATTTGATTATGCACTAGGCGAGTAATGTGATTGTATCAATTAATCTCTATTTAGAGTGAGTTTGGCATGCTTGTCTCTGAGGACAAGAGAACCCACAAATATTCCCACAATGGCATGACATTGTCCACTTTGAGCATAAGCTCTTGTGGCTTATTTTTGGTTCATCTGAAAGGCTTTGTATCAATGGAGATAACTACCCTTCTTTTATTCCATGGATGTCTTCCTTTCTCAGGTCAGAGGGATTTTGTTCGCACTCTTAACATGTATTTCTCTAGTTCTACTCAAATATCTCCTTGAATAGTCATTCATTCACTCACTCTCAATTGTTTATTAGAGCTTGATATTATCCAAGCTAATGGCAGCCATAGGTAGAACACAACTATGAATATCATTGTGAGACATATTTGGTAGTGGTTACTTTTGCGCTCTTCATCCCACCCCCTTGAACAAAGATATATCCTTTCATATCAGTCTACCAAACTTGTTCGGATTACTCTTCATCTTTCTGTCAATTTAATCTTCTTTGATATTAATTGACTTGTCTTTGATATTACTTTACTTGCATGCCACTTGGGCATGTTCTTTATAAAATTGTCCACTTTGAGTAGGAGCTCTCAGGATAATTGTCTTTCACTTATGTTCCATAGTTCTCTTCCTTCTCCAATATAGAGATTTGTTTGTCCTCCTAACACCTATTAGTTTAAAAAAAATGGTTTAAATAAAACAATTATACGGCATATAATTGTCTTTACTATAGCCAAAATAATCAAAGTTTGTTAAAGTCATTCATCCTTAATGGTGTATTTTCACTAAGGAGAATGAGAAGTATATAGAACTGTCTCATGGTTGGTCACTTGGCCATATGACAGTAAAATTTCATTCATTTTGCTCAATATCTCAAGTCTTGAGCATTGTTTCCTCTAGAATACCTTAAAGGTATGTTAGGTATCCTTCTCCTTGCAAACAGGATATCCCAACAAGTCACAAATATCCAACAAAATTCACGATGAAACACCCTTTTGTTATATATTTACTTCAAGGAAAATCAACAACAGTAATGTCAAGCTAAGAACAATTACAAGAAAGGAAAGATGAACCAAAACTCCTCGGCACATTCTAGAGGGTTGAGTAGCCTCTCTCAAGAGATCAAATGGTCACCAAATTCTTCACCCCCAGTAGCATTCAAATCCCTACTCCTTGACAGTGGTTCTCTTATCAGGCTCCAACTCATCATTCTTTCTCTAATAGTTTTGCTTTTGTCCCATGGCCACCCTTGCTGGTAATCCCTTTCTTACTCGTTCTCTTATATACAGTAATTGTTAGAGGCCTTATAAAGTGATTGATGACTAACTTCTTTTCACCTCCTTTGGAAGAATGCTAAAATTATGTGTCTTAACTCTATTTCACAAAATGTTTTTAAAGCTTGGGTTGGAAATGTATCCTTGGAGATTCTCTCTATTCCTCCCTTTTCTCTTTGTGATAAGAAACAATTTCATCAATGTATGAATTTTACAAGATAATCTATGATACAAAAGGCTTTCCCAATTGGGCAAAAAAGAATCATCCTAACTATTTCAATTAAAAATGTTTGGAAATTTACACCAAGAGATAGCATTGCCGTCAGCAAAATCAAAGAACTCTTCAAAATTGTACTCTTTATTCAAGAAAGCTCTTGACCCAAAAGAAGCCCCTGTTGATGCAGACCTGTACATAGCTTTGACTTTTTCAAAGGAGTGGCCCGATAAGACAAGAGTGAGGATATTCTCAACATCTCTAGAGGAAGCCATAGGCCAACCAGAAGTGTTGACAATTCTGTCCCAGTATTGGGAGTGAAGGAGCATTGAATGGAAAATGTGGAACAAAATTTGTCTTCTGATTTTCGGAGAGAGCACCAGCTTGGTGTAATGGTGGCATGCGCCTTTGGAGGAAATCATTAAGGAACAATTTGATATTTTTGAGATCTTCCTGACTCCTTTACCTAATGTCTAATCCAAGAGCCGTTGTTAGCTAACAAACATTTGGTGGTGAAGGACCCACTAGGGTGTGGCATCCATATTCAAATGTCCTCCCATTATGAGAGAAGAATTGGTGCAAGTTCAATGCTAAGACTTGTTCATTTCACTCACTGCATAATCGGAGGATCTTTTCAAGAGAATTTTGAGTTATTGGACGCTGTAAAATTCAATAGCTCTAATTCTCTCTCTATTCTTTTGAAATCATGTTTCTCATTTGATTCATGCCAACTAGGGCAATTCTTAGTAATTTGTGGAGGCTACCATTAGTGGAAAACATCTTTCGTCTAAAGAGATCCAACAAAAGAAAACATCAATTGACCTTAATCATAACGGGACATTTATACACACTTGGGAGAGTAATTAAAAAAGCCAAATGAATGTGGATGGGTATGGAGATGGGATCTTCTAGTTCTCTGTGAGGATTTGATTTGGGTTTATGTGTTTTTTTAAAAGGATAAATTATAAAGAATGCTTCTCAACCTTGTGGTTTGTACAAAAAATGCCCTTAAACTTTTGAAAGTTTAAGACTTTCAAAAGTTCCAAGATGCCGGTAAAGTTTTGAAAAGGATTAAAAAATACTCTTACCGTTGGTTTTTCAAACATACCCCTAAACTATTGAAAAGTCTCATAAATACCCTTAAACTTAAAAAAAATTCAAAAATACTTTAATTAATCCAATTTTTACATCAAATTTCTTAGCACTTAAAATAAAAATAAAAATTTTAAGTTAAAACCATAATTCAACTTTACATCGATATGTCGATATTTCTATTGATATTTGCACATTTCCATGGGTTTTTGATATCGACAGAAGGGGTGAATTGTTATTTTCATTACATTGTAGAAAAATCCACAAATAACTGGAAATAAACATCAAAATAACACTAATATAAATATAATATAAATGATAGACATGTTTACTTATTTGAAAGTAATAAAATATTTATTTACACTAACTTAAATTTATTTTTTTGATTTTTTTATAATTTTTCCATAAATATCCATTTGAATCAAACTTTCTATAAAATTAAGACTTCGATATATCCATAACATCGATATTTTAAACCTTGGTTAAAACATAAAATTCATCAAAATTTCACAAAATTCCAAAATAAAAATTTCTTCTTAAAAAAATACTAAAACAATTAGTCAATTAAAAAAGATCTCACACTGATAGATCTATCAGACTATCACGGTGTGTTAATAGTAGAATACATTTTTCTATTTGACAATTAATTGTATGTTAATTACAACAATAACTATGGACATTGGTTGTGTACATGATCTATGATTATGTGTTAATAGTCAAATAAACTATGGTTTTAACTTAAAATTTTAGTTGGTGAGAAAATTTGTGTAAAATTTGGATCAATGAGAGCATTTTTTAAAACTTTTTTTAAGCTCAGTGGTATTTATAAAACTTTTCAATAGTTTAGGGTCTTTGAAACAAAAACTTAACGGTTTCCATCCGAAACTAACTCTAAGGGTATTCTTGAACCCTTTTTTGAAAGTTTAAGGGCAGTTTTGAAAATTTTGAAAATTTAGGGGTATTTTTAATCCAAACTACAAAGTCTAGGAGCATCTTTTGTAATTTATCTTTTCTAAAATATATGTGAGAGTCTGGGCCAGCTTGTGCAACCTTGATTAATCTCACGGGACAACCTGCCTAACCCTACGGCATTTGGGTATCAAAGAAACTCGTTGAAAATTAGTTCCTTGGTAGGGGGCCACAATGAATTGGACCCGTGACCTCTTAGCCATTTATCAAAACTTTGTCTTCTTTTTACCACTAGGCCTACCCATGATGGTTGGGTTTGAGTGTTTTATCCATCATTTTTATTCATCTTTTTGAGCCGTAGTTCCAGGACAGGATCTTTCAGGGACGCTTTTGGATTACACTCTTCGTGCTTTTGACAGAAATGATATGGTATAGCTGGTCCTCTTCCTGTAGTGGGACCCTGTTTTTTGTGGGGCTTGATTTTTTGTGTGCCCGTGTATTCTTCCAATTTTTCTCAATGAAAGCCATTTATTTCAATAAAAAATGATATGGTATTATTATTTTTATTCTAGACGCCTTTCAAATTAGAAAGGTCTTTTGAAATCTATTTGTTGGGGCTTCCATTTCTTTCGATTTCATATAATCAATGAGTTTATAAAAAAAGCTATTATTATTTTTTAAAATTTTGCATCAGATATAAGGGTTGGACTCTTGGTCCTCTTTTCTTGTTAATGCTACAGGTGACTATTTATCTCCCACAAGATAAATTATCTAACCTTTCTTAATAAATATATTATTTTTCTTTTTCAGGCTGTTAGAGTTGAACATTGTGAGCGAGTTCAGTTAATTACAGTTGCAAAAAGAGTTTGCATTGCAAACTGTCGAGAGTGTTTGTTTTTTTTGGGGGTGAATCAACGACCACTGATTGTTGGTGATAATCACAAATTGCAGGCAAGTTATTATTAATATCATTCATTAGAAAATAGGACTACCTTAAATTTTCATTAAGTTGGACATTTTATATCTCATTGCAGGTGGCACCGTATAATACATTTTACTCTCAATTGGGAGAACACATGAGTGAAGTTGGGGTCGAGGCAGCTCTGAACAGATGGGATGAACCACTTGCCCTTGGGGTTGTAGATCCACACGATTCATTATCTCATCCTGCGGGTGTTTCTGATGTACAAACTGAGACTGCTACATGTCTGGATCCTGACCAGTTCACAAATTTTTTGGTAGGCCTTCAACTTTTTTAAGGAGAAAATGTTATGGGGGCAGTATTTTTATTTAATGTTTCACGCAATTGCTGGAGTTTTTTTGGTCTGTTTATCTATAACGTGATATAATTAAGCCAAGTGGTGTGGTGGATCTTTCATGGATACTTCCATGTGAGAAAAAAACATGAGGTTGTTTCAACTTTCAAGGGTGTGCGACTCTTGCTTTGAGGAGTTAAGGATCAAGTCAGACTGCTTTTCTGTTATGCAAATTTATACCAATTGGGATATCCACTTGGCTAGTTGGGGATACATCACCATTTTGTTATATCACCTTTTTTAATTATTGAATTCGTTTACTTCCTATCAAGTAATAAATAAATATTAATAGATAAATGACACAAGACAGATCTTGTTTTTACCTTATGATGCAGCCTACTAGAGTTGGTAAATTAAGATTCAAAATTCTATTATTCTGGCACTGCAGTTTCTTATGGTGCTGTGTCTTCTGTTGCAGATTCCGAACTGGGTTTCTGGTGAATTTCCTGGAGATACTGACTGCAATCCATTCCCATTGCCAGATGCTTATTTGGCATCTCTTGAGAGGAATGTATGACCAACGAACCTTGCTGATTAGATTTAAGCATGCAATGTGTGCATGTTTGTCAAACACTTTCATTCAGCTTTTGAATGCCTTTATTTGAACTCATTTTAGATTTTGTTGGTTTCAATTACTTACCTCATATAGTGGACTGACTATTTTCTTTACCCTCAGAAAAAGACTTTGGGGGAAGTAAAGCAAATACTAAGAGAAACCCCACTTGAAGAGAACCGCAAACGAGAATTATCTTCTGCCCTACATGTATACTTCAAAGATTGGTTATATGGTAATGATCTTTTCTTTTCTTTGCATGTATTTTATGTATACATAAAAGTTGTCCTGGCGCAGGTTGCGCCAAGCTTTAGAATAATATACATAGAAGTTATGATTGATGCAAGTCCATTTCTTATCATTTTCATTTAAAAGACTTATTTTTTTTACTGCAAAGCTGACCTGATAGATGATTGATAACATAGAAAAAAGTATAACACTTCTTGGAAGCAACATATATTTTTCTATTGATTTATTGAAAAGCTTACAAAGTAATCCACAAACTGTACAGCGCTTAACTATTCCAACTTGAATTAACCTTAAATATAAACAATTACATACATAATAATTGGATGATCAAAATGTAGAATCTTAAAACATCGCTAGGTCTATTTGGCTTTAATAGCCTCATGACTAGCCAATAATCTATTCAAACTCTTTAGTTCCCATCTTCTTGTTCATCAACTAGGATAAAATAACAGTAAATTGAACAATTTAAGTGGGGAAGATTTTGTTAGGATTCTTCAACCTGAAACTCAGAAAAACCCAACAATGGCAAAACAAAAGGCAGCACTTCGCTATAGTATATTGCAATGGAACTCCAATGTTCACAAGATAATCAAAATATGAACTAATAACAAAGGAAATTACAGACAAAATGGAAATAACACCAGCTCTTTCGAGAGGGCTGGAAACTTCTCCCCTAAAAGCTCACAGCAGCTCTTACCAAAATAAAACCTACCTACAGCAATCCTCAAAACATTCCTCAAGTATTATCATCTCTCATGGGCCCCTCATCTTTTTCTTCATCTCCATATTCTCTCAAATAGCTGTCTTAGTGTCTTGTGTGCAAAGTCCCTCTTACCCTTGCGTTTATATGTGTGGATAATTGGAGGTTAACACTAACACTCGACTTGAAATTCACCTTGTCCTCAAGGGACAAGGTGAAATGTAGGAAACTGTTGGTTCATTTGATATATTGATTCCTATGTAGCTTCATTGTTGGGCAATCCCTTCTATTTCACCAACCATTCATTAGCTCCCAGTTCACTACTCCACCTAACCCCTAACAAAATCTCGAGCGAGACTTAGGAGTTCAAATACCTCATTTAAAGCTGGTAGTATGCATTGCAAATGTTGAGCTTGACCTAACTTAAGTTTCAGTTGGGAAATATGTAAAACATTATCGATAGCTGCTTCTGGAGGAAGTTTCAACCCATATGCAACTTCTCCTACTTCCTCTATCATCTGATAGGGTCCATAACTTTGGGAGACAACTTTTTACTTCGTTTTTCTCGCTCATGAACGTTGCCGATATGACCTCAATCTTAAATACAGTTCCTCCCCCACTTTAAATTTTTCCTCCCCCGCTTTAAATTTTTCCTCCCCCGCTTTAAATTTAAAGCCCCTTCGATGTAGATCTGCTTGTTTTTTCTTTCTACCTAGTGCTATTGTAGAGTTCTCCCTCACAGAGCCCTTTCTTTCTGCACTGTAACATTATTTTTAGTTTATTTCCTTTCACCATATGATATCAATGGAGGTGGAGGTCTACCGAAAACGAATTGGAATGGAGTGGTCTTTACCAAGGCATGGAAAGTCGTATTGTACCACAATTCTGCCCATGGTATTCATCAATGCAACTTGGTCGTTCATTGCAGAAGCATTGAAGATAAGTTTCCACACATTTGTTGACCCGCCTGGTTTGATTGTCAGCTTGGGGGTGGAAAGCCGTGCTTCGTTTCAAAACCGTACCTTGAAAAAAAGTTCCTTCCAGGAGTTGCTTAGAAATATCTTATCTTTATATGTAATAATGGATTTTGGAATCCCATGCTTGCTCCCTACCTTATCAATAAAGATCTCGGCTACTTGCTTGGCTGTGAAGGGATGTTTGAGAGTGATGAAATGTGTAAATTTACGCAAACAGTCCACCACAACCATGATAACATCTCCTCCCCTTGCCTTTGGAAGTACTTCAATGATATCCATGGTCTAGTCTTCTTGTATCAACTTCGACAAAGGGAGAAGTTGTAGTAGACTTGTCGGGGATAAGGATTCAGTCTTATTTTGTTGGCAAATATCACATTGTTCCACATGTTTCTTTATATTAGACTTTATTCCCACTCAATACAATTCCCCATTCATCCTCTTGTACGTCCTCAGAAAGCTCGAATGTTCGGTCAAAATTGATTTGTGAAAAGTGTATGATAGTACTGGGTTTACCCTTGCAAAACAAATGATTATTTGCCCATTGATTGTTGGGTTTCCCTTCAGATATTTTTTCAGGGTGTTGTAATTCTTCATCTTCCTCGACTTCCTTTAAAACAACCTCCATATCGACTATCCCTGGTGCAGTCAATACTGACAACTTCACTGGGCGATCAACTCTCAACAATGCATTTGATGCCTTATTTTGTAGGAATGGTACAATGTCTCAAAGTCATACCATAGTAATTTGGTCAACCACCTCTGAAATTGGATTGTACCTCTCTGTTTGATTAAGAATTTCAACTTCTTCTGATTTGATATAATTGTGAATTTCCTCCCTGACAAGTATGCCTCGACTTTTTAACTGCTAATACCATTGCCATCAATTCCCTCTCGTATATTGATTTAGGCAGCTCTTGCATAGCCAACTTTTGACTGAAATAAGCTATGGGACGAGAATTTTGAGTTAAAACCGCTCCCAATCCCACTCCTGACGCATCAGTCTCAATAATGAGTGGTAGGGAAAAATCTGGAAGGGCCAGCACTGACACAGACACCATAACTTGCTTCAACTGTTTGAGCTTTTGTAGCTTCCTCACTTTACCTAAAGGCATTCTTTTGTAAAAGTTTGGTGAGGTGCCAGAATGTTTCCATGCCTTTTTACAAAATGTCTACAATAGCCAATCAAGCCTAGGAATCCTCGAAGATCTGACACATCCTTTGGCTAAGGCCAATTTACCATAGCTTGGACCTTCTCCCCATCAACCTCTACTCCTTGGCTAGAGATCCAATGGCTCAAGTACTGTATCCTTGAGTACCCTATCACACATTTCTTTCGAATAGGAGACAATTTATTGTCCCTTATGATCCCTAACACCACTCTTAGGTGCCTCTTGTGTTTCGTAATGTCCGTGCTATCACCAAGATATCTTCAAAACACACTAGTACAAACTGTCTCAAGAAAGGCCAAAATACTTGATTCATTAGGGATTGGAAAGTAGCGGGGGCGTTGGTTAACCCAAATGACACAAAGAACTCATAGTCTCTTTCGTGCATTCGGAAAGTCGTCTTCTCATTGTCCTTCTCCCTCATTCTCATCTGGCTTGAACGCGAGTCTTATTTAGGAAATACTAATGCCCCATGTAACTCATCGAGTAACTCCTCAATCAATGGGACTGGAACCTTGTCAACTATGGTTACTTGATTTAGCTTGCAGTAATCTACACAGAATTCCCATCCCACATCCTTTTTCTTCACTAAGAGTACCGGACTTGAATATGGACTCGACTCGGCCAAATGATTCTAGCTTGTAACATCTCCATGACCAGCTTTTCAATTTCTTCCTTTTAGATGTATCCATATTCATATGGCCTTATGTTAATGGGTTTTTGTCCCTTCATGGTAAGAATGACAAATCCACAACTCTCTTCCGTTGTAAGTCTTTTGGAGTATCAAATATTTCCTTATATTGTTTCAACAAGAATTTGATAATGGGCAAATCTTCCTCCCCTTTTTCTTCGATCTCTTCTTCAGGCTATGGTGTCTCATCAATCTCTACATTTTGGAATTCTACGAGGAATCCTTGATCATCTGCATCCCATGTTTTTGTAATAGTTTTCAACGAACATTCAACTTTAGTTAATGATGAATACCCCCTGAGTATAATTGGAGTGTTACCTACCACAATTATGAACCCCATTGTCATAGGGGTCCAATGAACTCCCATAAATCCCATAGTGCACAACCATTGCATGCCAAGAATGACGTCCATCTTCCCTAGTTCGATGGCCAAAAAGTCAGCAATAACAGTCAGTTCCGGTAAATTAACTTCAACCCTTTTGCACACCCCTCGACCCTCACGTGCGGTTCCATCCCGAATGGTGACCCTGAAATTTGATTCCTTGGAAATTGTAAGTCAGCAATAACAGTCAGTTCCGGTAAATTAACTTCAACCCTTTTGCACACCCCTCGACCCTCACGTGCGGTTCCATCCCGAATGGTGACCCTGAAATTTGATTCCTTGGAAATTGTAAGTTTCAACTCATCTACTAACCTCTGGTGAATGAAGTTGTGAGTTGCACCACTATCGATCAATATAATAACTTCCTTGCCCTTAACCCCGTCACAAATGCATCCATCAAGACACCTTCGGCCATCTTTGGCAATAGTGCTTAGTAATTCAAAAATTTCTTCACAACCCGTGTGAGCGTATGAGCCTTGTTCCCAAAATTTTTTCTCCATACGAAAATGTTCAAACATCCTACTCTTCAAGTCTTTCCACGACGAGATCGTCTGGTTATTGCTCTACCTAAACCAGTTAACTTCGTCCTGAACGAAACTGACCGCAGCAACCTTTACCTTCTTTTTTTCGGCTAGATCGTTGATCTCAAAAAAAATGCTCCGCTCAATAAACCCACAACTTGGGATTTTCTTCAGTGAAAATAGGCATTTCCAGCTTCTTATATTTACTCTTGTCTAAAGCTCCCATTCATGCCCTTGTTGAGGTATCCATCTCTTCCATTTTCCCTTTTACTTTAAGTCCCGAACTGTTCAAAGTACACGACTCTTCCCTTTGTTGGCTTGTGTTGCTTTCCTTCATGTCTTCAGCTATTCTCTCCACCACTTTCTTTAAATCAAGCACTATTTCCTTCAGTCCCAGAATCTCCTTCTCCATTGATTCCACCCTTTCTTCTAGCTGTTTTTGTGCCATCGATCGTGTTCTTGTCACCGGGTTTTATGGCTCTGATACCAATTTGTGATTCTTCTACTTGAAACTTAGAAAAACAGAGGCAGCAGTCTGCTATAGTATAGTATATTGTAATGAAACTCCATGTTCACAAGATAATCAAAAGATGAACTAATAACAAAGAAAATTAGACAAAATGGAAATAACACCAGCTCCTTCGAGAAGGCTGGAAACTTATCCTCTAAAAGCTTACAGCTGCTTTTACCAAAATAAAACTTACCCACAGCAATCCCCAAAACACTCCTTAAATACCTCTCACGTGGGTCCCTCATCTTTTTCTCCATCTTGATCTCGGTTGTGAATTTCATTCTACTCAGAGGTATGCCCCTACAGTTGGGATGTTGACATGTGTGGATTCTTCTTTGACATGCTAACTGCAATATTTTTGTTCCTTCTCTCGCTCTAGTCTTGAACCAATAATATCCTCATTTCCTTATTCTAGCTCATGGTGCTATGTAGATCAAAAGCATACCCCCTTACATTTTACGCTGTAACTCAGCACGCATTTAACAACCTTTTGAATGAGGACTCACTTAAGAGCTACTGTTGACTTTCATTCTGTGGTATTACTCCAGTACCTTGTTCTAGACATTCTTTAGGTTGTAACTATTTTGTTGATGTGGAAGAGAGGTTTGCCCAAAAACATTTGCCCATCCTCAGCCTGTATCTCTTGGAAGAATATTCAGTCTTTGTTGTTATGCTCCGATCTTCTGCCAATTGGTTGATTTCCATTACAGCACCCAGTCTCACAAGCTCAAGCGTTCTTAATTTCACTCCGGTCTTCATCTTCATCGCTTTAATGAAAATTCTCTTTAATACAAAGTCGAAAATCTTTAGTAAGGAAGCTGCTGAGTTATGTTTCACGTTGCTCTCATGATGAAGTGCAAAATTACTGGAGTGGCCTCTTGCTTAGATTTAATTGAATAATCAATGTCAGCTAGAAATTGTCCAACAAATGCAATTGCCACCTCCTTTCTACCCATAAAAAATCTTGCTAGAGCTTCCCTGATCGTGCACAAACCTACTGGAGAGATTGGTAATTGTTAATTAACAAAGTATTGACTTGATCAAACCATCCATTGGGTTGCTGCCATTGCATAATGGACCAGCGATAGCTTTATCCCATAAACCAGCCTCCCTCTTCTAGTCTTCTTAGCTTGTCATAGCTTTTACACTTTTGAATTTGTTTCCACTTGGATTTTGCATATCAGTAGAGGATTGGTAGTAACAAGTAATATAATTCTATCAGCATGAGTTCTATTGATCCTATCCAATTATCTGCGATGGAAGTAGAAGGGATAAAAGTTAGTGAAAATTGAGCAGGGAGAGGACGAGTTTCTCAAACTCCTGAGGTAGTCATTGGAGGCATTGGATAAAGGAGATATGACTAGACTAGCTAGATTACTAGGGGTACAGACGCTTATCAATCCAAGGTTCTCTTGTAGTGTTGAATGGCTTATATTTTAACCTTTAATAGGTTATGCAGGTTTTGTTAGTGCTACATGATATCGACATATAGTTAAAATCCTAATTTTGGTTTCTTTTTATTCCTGCAGCTTCAGGAAACATCCGTCAGCTTTACTGCTTGCAAGGTGACTAATTGAATTGGGACTGAAAAAGGTGGGTTTTACAGTCAAATATATGATGGTGGTAAAAGCAGGGTTCCTTCTTTTTTTTTTTTTAATGGTTTCTTTATTCAATTGTCAACTAGTTGTTTCCGCCAATTCCTTTTTGGTACTCTACTTGCTCTAAGTAGTTGAGAGCTAAACGCTCTGCACGTCGTGGTGGGATCAGGGAAAGAAAAAGGAAAAGAAAAAAAAAGATCATTTGCTAATCTCTCGATTGTAATTTTTATGGGGAAAAAGAAACGAATAATGTCTCTGTAATATTTTAATTTATCCCATGCTTCCTTTCTTCCCTCCAGCTTTTCCCTTATTGATTTTTAAGCTAACAGTTGAGTTTTGGTTGTCGTTTGAGTCCTTAGTTTTCGTTTTCCTCCCAAAATTCAATGGTATTGAGTTGTAAAATGTAGGCTCTGATGAAGCTGAGAATTTAATTGAAAGCATGCGTGGTTGTCTGTAAAATATAATATGTATTATTGTAATTGAGTTCCGTTGTCAGTGTTATTATTCCAACCAAAGCTACAGTTTCTATTTTCAACATCATTCAGGTTTTAGTCCCCATTTATTCTCTTGGATAAGTTTACAATCCACTTTTTGTTCTCTGCCATTGAAAAAGGAAAAAAAATACAAACGGTCCCCGATCTACGGAAATTTGATAATCTTCAAACTGTATTAGACAATTTATAAATCTAGATGTTCTAGGGTGATTGTCTCTCTTCATTCTCTTTGCTTCAACTCAAACACTATATTTATTGACGACCGATTTTTTTTCCTCTTAGTATGAGGATAGGGATTGAGCCCCAGCTGCTAGGGTAGAGTATTATGGTGAGTTAAGCTTATTGATATGATGCATACATTTTATTTTTACCTCATTTCTTTTTTAATTTAATATAATTTTCAAAGGAAGTATAATGGTTTGGTTCACGAAACCTTCTAAATTACCAATAAGTTAGGAACATATGTAAAGGATAAGATGACTCATTTTTTTCCGTTGCAATTTGAAAATTGCTTTATAATTCGAAAATGTGATGCTAAATTTTAGTTTTATTGATGGAGTTGGACAACTGCACTTTATTATCACGTCAAATCCTCAAAACTTGAATTACTGGACATGGGCGCGAGAAATACACTCAAGGCTTAAACATGGGCTCATGATGTTGTGGTATGTGGGTGGTAGCGAGGGGTTAGTGTGAAACAAGGCATGTGGGTAGTTCACACGTGTTAAGAGGTTAAACTGACACTTGGTGCGTAGGAGGTGCATATGAGATTGCTAAGAAATGTACTCATGAAGGTGAACAAGGCATGTGGCACAATAGGTTAGTGAAGCACCTACGTGTGCATCTCACAAGAGAATCATTAGCATTTCGTGAAAGTGAACAAGACGTGGCACAATAGGTTAGTGAAGCACTTTAATGCAAATCTCACCAAAAAAAATTATACAGACGAACACCAACCATCCAAAGAAGAGGGGTGTTGGGTGTCACAATCGCAATTTGGGATGGACGATTGTGTAGCACTTGTTCTGTATAGTAAAAAAATCAACCAGTCAAAATTCGAAAATCGCAGACAGACTTGCAGTACGATGTAGCTTTCCTTTACGTTTTTGAAAAAATGTTTTACAAAACGTGAGAGAAAGAAATTCATTGAAAACATTGTTAAAGAAAGCATGGAAGACTCTCAATTGCAAAGAAAAACTTTGATTGTAAAGAATGAGACAATGCTTGGTTGAGGATTCAACTATTATGCCTCCTCTATAATACATTTTGAACATTTTTAGCTTTGGTATGCTTGCATATGAAAAAATGGAAATGTCACACCATAAGTTTATGACATAAAAAGGAAAGCAACAAGCTAAACTAAATACAAGACATAAAGACAAAGTAAATTGGGGATATTTGGGCATGCGGTCATAGGCAAACAACCCCCTGGACAAGCATGCTTGTTACATTCTCCTCCATGTAAATAGTTGACGTCCCTGTCGACTGGTGAAGCTTGAACTCTTCGATCTTCTACGTTAAGGCTTCTAAGTCTTTGACACATTCCCAACTAGTTTCTTCAACAGGAAGGTTCTTCCACTTCACTAAGTACTCGTGGATCCTTCTTGTGGGTCTTCGGCCTTTCCTCACTCACTCGGCCAGGATTTCTTCATCGTCTTGATATTCTTTATAACTGAGGTCGATGGTTGATCAGACTATAACATTGCGATGCATGTCATCAGGATCTTGATGGCAGGCCTTCAAGTTACTCACATGAATTAGTGGGTGAGATTTCATCCATGTGGGCAACGACACTCTGTAAGATGTATTCTCCACCCTTTTCAACACTTCTACTGGTCCTTCGTATTTTTTCACGAGGCGTTGGTCTTTGCATCCTCTAAACTGAATCTATTCAGGTCGTAGTTTGATGAGGACCCGATCTCCCGTCCGAAACTCAAGGAGGCAACGCTTCTTAACGATGTCTGTTGTCTGTTTCCATTCCTTGATAAAGTTGTGAGCCTGAGGATTCTTCTCTGCATAGGGTTGATCAACAAGGTACGACAATACATGTTGCTGCCACAAACAATCTCAAATGGGCTTCTCCCCGTTGACGAACTCGCCTGAGCATTAAAACAAAATTGGACTACATCCAACAGTTGAACCCAATTCTTTTGTCTCGCATCCATAAAATGATGCAAATATTCTTTGAGCATATAGTTGAATCGCTCGGTCTGGTCGTCTGTTTGAGGATGGTAGCTTGAGGACATATTCAGACTTGTCCTCAAGAAGGTAAATAGTTATGTTTAGAAGGTACCAATGAATCTACCATCTCTGTTACTCACAATATTTGTCGGGACTCCCCATAACTTGACAACATGTCTAAAGAATAGCTGAGTTTTCAATTCGACTGAACACAATTTGGTAGTGGGAATGAAGGCGACATACTTTGAAAATCGATCGATGATGACCAAGATGACCTCAAAGTAGCCTACTTTAGGAAGATGGGTGATGAAGTCCATAGAAATACTCTCCCAAGGACTTGTTGGAATTGGCAGAGGTTTGAGAAGTCCAACAACGTTCGCTATCTCGATTTTATCCTGTTGACAAACGAGACATGTCTTCGTGTACTTCATGACTTCGTCTCTCATATTAGGTCAAAAGTAGCTCATTTTCAGTAAAGCGTATGTTGTCTGCCATCCAGGGTGGCTAGCCTATAGTGTCGTGACACTCGTGTAGTAGATTCTTCCTCAGGTCCCCTGTTCTGGGACATACAACCGTTTTTTCTTGGTTACTAGTAAGCCATCTTCAACCCAAAACTATTTTGTCTTAACGACTTTAGCCAAACTCATGACATTCTGAGCAGCATAATCTTTCTGTAGGGATTCTCTCAAAACTTCGCACATTGGGCCATTAATCTTACTCGTCTGAAGATGAGCTAACATGTACAGAGTCGCATGTTCGATTTTTTGACTCAGTGCATCACCTGTCCAGTTGCTCGCTCATTTCCTATGTTCGAATTCAAAATCAAACTTGACCAAGAATTCTTGCCACCTTGCTTGTTTCGAAGTCAATTTCGACTGAATAAAGAAGTGGCAGGTATCACTGTTATTCGTCTTCACAACAAAAGGAGATCCCAATAAATACTGTCTCCAAGCCCTCAGACAATGTACCACGAAAAGCATTTCTTTTTCAGATAATGTATATATCTTTCATGCGACATTCAGTTTTTGACTCTCGTATGCGATGAGGTGTCCATTTTGCAAGAGCATACCGCCCAACACATAATCAGACGCATCGGTCTCAACTTCAAAAGGTTGGCTCACATTAGCGATCCCAAGAACTAGCTCCTCAATCATGGCTTGCTTCAAACCATCGAAGGCGGCTTGACATTCAGAGGTCCAACCCCATGGATTGTCCTTTTTCAACAACTCAGTCAGCGGGCTCACTCTTTTGGAGAATCCTTCTACAAATAGCCTGTAATAGTAATTAGCTAATATGAGAAAGGAGCGTAAGTCCGTGACTGACTTTGGTATTTGATAACTTGTAAAAATATAAGTTATTGTAGCCTTTTAAGTAAAATAATGAAGTCTTACAGCATGAAAATAGAAGAAAACAGAGAAAAAAAGTAGGCAATTTGATTACTCAATGGAAAGCTTAACGAAAAAGAACTTCATCCAAGTTTTACTATGTTTCAGTGTTCTTATCGCATGGTTCTAAGCGAAGAAGAGTGAAGCTCAGCGAATAGCACATTGCACGAGAGGAGACCCAACCAACATCTTTAGCGTGAGGAAGTACATGTTAGGCGATTAAGCTGCTAGCAAACAAAAGAGATTGGCGAGAAAGTCAGAAAAGGACGACTAGGACATGCTGCGCAACATAGCTACAACTTTTTAGAGATCTTAATGGTGCGTGCCGCCCTATCAACATCAATCCTTGTATATAAATAGAGCCTCTCACTCCAGAACAAAGTGTGCACATTTTTCTGGAAAAGCAAGCTCCTCACATCGTCCATTCTTCTCCTTTACCTTGAGTTTTAGGTGAGAGCATAAAGCAAAAGAGAAAGAGATTCATCCCTTCCATTGTCTCCCTCAGCTATAGAAAAAAATCAGAGCCAAAGAGTATGAGAGATCAAAGTCTAAGGCGTAACACATCTGTTGTATTTCCATTTTGTAATTCTTATATTGTGTTGTTTTGTAAGTAGAACCCCATGAATGAAAAGCTTAACATATTATCTAAGAAAGCAATGCATTCTTCTTCCATTCTCCCATATTTCTTGTCTACTCCATGTTTACGTATTTGGTCAAACAGGTCAGTTCTTATGGGAAGAGGATATTTGTTGCGAATCGTGAGCTTGTTTAAGGCACGGTTGTTGATACACAATCATAAACTTTCATCCTTCTTCTTTTGGAAAAGGATTGGGGCCCCATACAGAGCTTTTGCAGGTCTAATAAATTCTGTACTCAACAATTCATCCAATTATTTTTGAAGTTCAGTTAACTTCGATGGTGCCATATGATAAATATTCTTTGCAGGCGGTTTTGCCCCTAGTAGCAGTTTAATTTCATGGTCAATCATTCTTTGTGGCGGTAGAGACTTGGGCAAACTATCATGCATCACATCGCTATACTTCTCTAAGACATATAGAATGTCTTTGGAAACTGTCTCTCTCAGGTTTTTCAACAACTCAAGCGGGATGGCCATGAACATTGGTTCATCTTGAGCGTGACCCTTCTTCAATTGCATGGTCAAAATCATTTTCAATGCATTAGGTTGGCAAAGATCTGTCTGAACAACAGTGGGGTAGATCCAGTGATCACTTGACATTTGGCTAAAGGCATTGGTATCATCTGATGTTGAAGGAGGAATTCCATTTCGAGTATACGTCAAAGTCATCCACTCTTACAACCCCAAAGTCTACGAGGCTGCTCCATCCTCTTAACTTTATCATTGTTCGTTTCACTAGTTTGACGATGGGTAAAACCACAGAATTCACGACCTACATTTTTTCTGTATCCTTCTCCCAACGAAGATTCAGTCGTCTGGCTTCTGCCTTAATTATAAATTTATGGGTTGCACCGGAGTCAATCATAGTGCTCTTTATTGATATCTGGTTGACCCAATGTTAACATACATTAGACCCCTTTCCATAAGTCTACTTGTCTTCCCCACTTTCTTCTAGAGAGATGACTAGAATTTCAAGGCCTCCATTCTAGGATTGTCACCTTCCTCCGCCTGACCAACTTCACCTTCTGTTTGACTCAACTTATCATTTGAGTTTGAGGCTAAAGAAACCTGAAAGGCATTGAAGGCATTTCAATTTAGACATTCTCTAGCCAGGTGTGGTCCCTTACATATGGAACAGTTGAGAGGACAATTTGGTGTGTTATGATTATTAGGTCCTCACCATATGTGTTTCCCGTGTTGGATTGGAAAGGCTTGCGGTCTCCGCTAGGATGTCTGTCTCCACAGTCAACTTTGGGAGAACTCAGCCAGTTACTCTTATTTTCTCTCAGATGAGGAATTTTGATGACGTCTCACATCTTGAGAGTCACTAGATAAATCAAACAACCGTTCAGACACTGCATAGGCTGATGCAAGATCTTGAACCCTCTGTTCATATAACATAGTCCTTGCCCACGGTTTCAGCCCTTCGACAAAATAGAAGACTTTGTCTTTTTTTGACATATCACGTATGTCTAGCACCAGCCCTGCAAATTGCTTCACATACGCCTTAATGTTGCCAGTGTATTTTCATTCCTGCAGTTTCCGTCGAGCCAAGGTTTCGAGATTCTCAAGTAAAAATTTTGAGCTGAGTTCTTTCTTTAAAGTTTTCCAGGTGTCTATCATGCAACGTTCTTCTTGAATACCAACATATTGGGACCTCCACCATAACTTTGCATCTTCAGATAAATGCATGGTCGCCAACGTCACTTTGGCCTCTTCTGTAACTGTACTTGTGACCTTGAAGTATTGCTCGAGGTCAAAGATGAAGTTCTCTAAGGCCTTTGCATCCCTTACCCCACAGAAGGGCTTGGGTTTAGGAATCTTTACCTTGCTTACCGAGACTGCTCCTTCTGCTGGAGCTTGGTTTCCTTCTGCTGGAGCTTGGTTTACCATTGCTTGCATCGTGAGGTTCACCTTCGTGTTCATTTCTGCGAGTTCATTCCTAACGACATCGAGGGTAGCTCGAAAATCCTCTGACATGTCGTTTATCATTTTCAAAATCGTCTTTTGAGAGCTATCTAGCTCAATAACACGTTCTTCTATATGGACAACCGAGCTCGTTGAACTGTCCTCACGCTCATAGTTAACGTTGTCAGTTCTTATAACTTTTGTTTATAGAGTGTCAACTTTTGTCAATAACAATTGTATGGGTAATCCGTTGAGAAGACTGATCATTGCGTTAATAGCATTGGCTTTCTAAAAAATTTCATCAAGTCGGGACTCCAAGAAATAGATGGAGTCAGAAACTTCCACTAGGTAAAGCATCTGCTCTTCAAGCCCTACTAGTCGATCTACATGGGCCTTGCCCGATTGTTTCGTGATCGTCATCTTTTTGTCTTAACTGTCAATAAGTCAACTTGGCTCTAATAGCAACTGTCACAATCACAAACTTTCAAACTCGAGATGGGTGATTGTGCGTCATTTGTTCTGCTCAGTCAACAAGTCAGCTTGTCAAAATCTAAAGATCGCGAACAAACTCGTGATGTAGCCTCCCTTCACGTTCTTGAGAAAATGTTTTATAAAACGTGAGGGAGAAAGAAATTCATTGAAAACATCGTTAAAGAAAGCATAGAAGACTATCAATTGCAAAGAAACACTTTGATTGCAAAGAGTGCGACAATGCTTGGTCCAAGATTCAACTACTATGCCTCCCCTATAATACATTTTGAACATTTTTAGCTCTGGTAGGCTTGCATATGAAAAAGTCGAAACGTCACACCCTAGGTTTATGACATAAAAAAGAAAGCAACAAGCTAAGCTAAATACAAGACATAAAGGCGAAGTAAATTAGGGATATTTGGGCATGCGGCCATAGACAAACAATGCCCTGGACAAGCATTTTCGCTATATTGGGCACGCACTGTGCTAGATTAGCACAAACGTCATGAATAACACTTGTTCATGGGAGGCTTAACTTTAGTGCCATCCATCAAGCAAATCACTTGAGTGCAAGTGGCATGTTTGATCCTAGGTGAGTAAAAGTGTTTACTCAACAAGTTTGGAAGTTGACTTAGTACGGAGCATGCTACATGGTATGAAGTTTTGAGAGGCACTTGAAGGTAAAAAAATCATCATTGTATGCACTTATTCAACACATGTTGACAAGGGCGCTTGGAAGAGTGTGATGAAGTGACTAAGAAGGCGACTGGCAAAGTGGATGATTATTTATGATCGTGAGTGGTTTCTCAAAACCATGGATGGTTACTTTAAATGTGGGTAGTTACCTAGGTTATAAGCGATTGTGCTTAGATATGGGTAGTTAGTCTTGAATGAGCCAAGAATGCGGGATAATGTCTAAAATATAAGGCATTTACTTGATCACGAAGAGTGAGCTATTCAATGGATGGGAAGTGGATAGTTAATGTTCTGAGCATACTTGTCTAGAGTGTTGTTTGCATATGGCCATTTGCCCAAATACTCTCAAACCATCTTGTCTTTATATCTTGTACTTAGTTTAATCTATTGCTTTCTTTTTTATGTCGCCAACCTAGGGTGTGACATTTTGGCATTTTCATATGCAACCCTGTCAAAGCTAAAAATGTTCAAAATGTACTATAGGGGAGGCATAGTAGTTAAATCCCTAACCAAGCCTTGTTGCACTCTTTGCAATTAAGCTTTCTTTGCAATTGATAGTCTTCAATGTTTTTTTTATGATGTTTTGAATGAATTTCTTTCTCTCTCATGTTTTGTAAAACAATTTTCTGAAGAACGTGGAGGAAGGCTTCATCATACCTGGAGTTTGTTTGTAACTTCTGAATTTTGATTGATTGACTTGTTGACTTAGTAGAAAAAGTGTCGCACAATCGCCCGTCCTGTGTTTGAAAGATTGTGATTGTGACAATTAGTATAAGATCTAGGTTAACTTATTGACGATTAACACACAAACATGTGTACAATGAAACAATCAGGTAAGGCCCATGTAGACTGACCAATAGAGCTTGAAGAGTAGATGCTCTACCTAGTTGAAGTTCTTAACTCCATCCGTTTGTTGGAGCCTCGACTTGAAGAAATTTGTGAGAAAGACGATGCTATTGACGTGGTGATCGGTCGTCTCGACGGATTACCCATGCTAGAGTTGTTGACAAGAGTTGACATTTTAGAGACAAAAGTTGTAATAACAAGAAACTATGAGTGTGGGGACAATTCATCGGGCTCTGTTGCCCATATAGAAGAATGCGTGGTTGAGCTATAGTGCTTAGAAGACCATAATGAAAATGATAAACAATATTTCAGAGGATTTTTGAGTTGTCCTCGATGTCGTAAAAGGTGAAATGCAGACGTGAACACGAGGGTGAATCTCATGATGTGAGCAATGACAAATCAAACTCCTGATGGAGGTACAATCCTGGTGAGCAGAATAAAGATCTCTGAACCTAAGCCCTTCTGTGAGGCAAGGGATGCAAATGCCTTAGAGAACTTCATTTTTGATCTTGAGTTGTACTTCAAGGTCATAAATACTGTCGCAGAAGAAGCCAAAGTGACATTGTCTACTATGTATCTATCTGAAGATACCAAATTATGGTGGAGATCCCGATACGTTGACATTAAGGAAGGACATTGCACAATAGACACTTGAGAAGCTTTAAAGAAAGAACTCCGCTCACAGTTATTCCCCGAGAATGTTGAAATCCTGGCTCGACGAAAACTGCATGAACTAAAGTACATCGATAACATTTGAGAGTATGCGAGGTTGATGTTGGACATACGCGATATTTCAGAGTAAGAAAAAGTTTTCTGTTTTGTGGAGGGTCTGAAGCCATGGACTAATATCAAATTATATGAATAAAGGGTCCAAGACCTTACATCAACATACGTTGAGGTCGAACAATTGTTTGATCTGTCCAATGACTCTCAAGATGTGAGACGTCATCAAAATTTCTCATATGAAGGAAACATTAATAACTGTCTGAGTTCTCCCAAATCTGCAGGGGGAGACAAACGTCTTAGTGGAGACCACAAGCCTTTCCAAACAAATAAAGGGAACACCTGGCAAGGACCCAACAATAAGAACACATCGAATCATCCTCTTAGTTGTTTTATATATATGTAAAGGACCACATTTGGCTAGAGAATGTTCCAACTGAATCACCTTCAATGTCTTTCGAGCCCCGTTAGCCTCAAATTTAGATGATAGATCGAGTCAAGTATAAGGCAAAGTTGGCCAAATAGATGAAGGTGAAAATCCTAGAATGAGAGCCTCGAAATTATTACCGCCTCTCCAGAAGAAGGTAGGGGAGACAAGTGGGCCGGTGGAAATGAGTCTAATCGTGGACACCTAGATCAACCAGAAACCAACCAAGAGCACTATGGTTGATTCTGGTGCAACCCATAATTTCATAACAGAGGCAGAAGCCAGACGACTGAGTCTCCGTTGGAAGAAGGATATAAAAAAAATGAAGGCCGTGAATTCTGTTGAATGGCAATAAAGTTGGGAGTATGGAATGACCTCATAGAATTTGTGGTTTTAAAGATGGGTGACTTTGATGTGGTACTGGAAATGAAATTTCTAGTTGAACATTAGGTTATACTAATGCCTTTAGCCAAATGTCTAGTGATCATTGGATCTGCCCCACCGTTGTACAAACATACATTCACTAGCCTAGCTGAGTAAAAATGATTTCAGCCACGCAATTGAAGAAAGGCCTCATCCGAGATGAACCAACGTTTATGGCAATCCCACTTGAGTCGGTGGAAAACTCAGGGGAGACAATCCCTAAAGAAATTGTGTCTTAGAGAAAATAGTGATGTATGCCCGATAGTTTGTCTAAATCTTTGCCATCGCGAAGAATGATTGACTATGAGATTGAATTGCTGCCTGGGGCAAAGCCGCCTACGAATAATGCCTATCGTATGGCACCACCGGAGTTAGCTCAACTTTGAAAAAAGTTGGATGAGTTACTGAGTGCGAGATTTATTAGACTTGCAACAGCTTCGTATGGGGCCCTAGTCCTTAGGGTTGTGTATCGAATACCGTGCCTTGAACAAGCTCATGATTTACAACAAATATTCGTTTCCTATAATCACTGTTATGTTTAACTGCCTACATAGGGTGAAATATTTCTTGAAGTTAGACCTAGGGTCGGGATATTATCAAGTAAGAATTGCAAAGGGAGATGGGGCCAAGATAACCTTTGTCACAAGATATGGAGAGTTCGAATTCCTCGTAATGCCATTTGGTTTTACCAACGCCTCTACAACCTCTTATTCACTAATGAACCAGGTCTTTCATGAATACCTTGACAAGTTTGTCGTGGTCTACCTAGATGATATAGTGGTATTTATCTCTACAATGGAAGAACACAAGGACCACCTTCGAAGAATTTTTCAGAAACTAAAGGAAAATAAATTGTATGTCAAGAGAGAAAAATGCTCCTTTGCGCAACAACAGATAAACTTTCTGGGTCATGTAATAGAGTGTGGCTGAATTGGTAAAGAACTGAAAGATTGTTCCAATACGTGATTGGAGAATACCGAAATCAGCCACAAAATTACGCTCCTTCCTCGGATTAGCCAATTACTACAGACCATTCGTGGAAGGATTCTCCAAGAGAGTAAGCCCGCTGACTGAGTTGTTGAAATAGGATACCCAATGGGTTTGGACCCTCGAGTGTGAGGCCATCTTCGATGGTCTAAAGTAAGGCATGCTTGAGGGGCTAATGCTTGGGATCACTGATGTGACCAAACCTTTTAAAGTTAAGACCTACGCGTCAGATTATGTGTTGGGCGGTGTTCTCTTATAGAATGGACACTCTATCGCATACGAGAGCTGAAAACTGAATGCAACAGAAAAGAGATATACTGTGTCTGAAAAAGAAATGCTTGTTGTGGTACACTGCCTAAGGTCTTGGAGACAATATTTACTGGGCTCTACATTTGTTGTGAAGATAGACAACAATGTTATCTTCCACTTCTTTACTCAACCAAAATTGTCTTCAAAGCAAGCAAGGTCGTAGAAATTTTTGGTCGAGTTTGATTTCGAGTTCAAACATAAAAAGGGATCGAACAACCAGGCTGCTAATGCCCTAAGTCAGAAGAGAGAACATGCTGTCCTGTGCATGTTAGCTCACCTACAGACGAGTAAGATTGACAGGTCAGTGTGCGATTTCTTTGCGAGAGTTTTTGCAAAAGGGTTCTGCCGCACAGACTGTCATGAATTTAGCTAAGGCTGATGAGACAAGACATTTTTGGGTTGAAGATGGCTTATTAGTAACCAGAGGAAATCAACTGTATGTCCTTAGAGTAAGAAACCTGAGGATGAAACTACTACATGAGTGTCACGACACTCTGTGAACTAGTCACCCAAGATGGCAGAGGACGTACGCCTTCCTGAAAAATGACTACTGTTGGCCCAATATGAGAGACGACATCATGTAGTACACAAAGACATGCCTCGTCTGTCAACCAGATAAAATCGAGAAAGAGAAGGCTGCTGGACTTCTCGAACCTTTGCCAGTTCTGACAAGACCTTGTAAGAGTGTTTATATGGACTTTATCACTGATCTTTCTAAGTTAGGCGACTTTGAGGCCATCTTGGTCATCATTGATTGGTTTTTGAAATATGCCACCTTCATCCCCACTACGAAGTTTTGTTCAACCGAGTTACGGCACAGTTGTTTTTCAGACATGTTGTAAAGTTGTGAGGAGTTTCGACAAGCATTGCGAGTGACAGAAATGATAGATTTATTGATACTTTTTGGACATAATTATTTACCTTATTGGGGACAAGTCTAAATATATCCTCAAGCTACCATCCTTAGATCGACAGTCAAATCAAGTGATTCAACTGTATGTTCGAAGAATATCTGTGTCATTTTGTAGATGCAAGACGGAAGAATTGGGTTCAACTGTTGGATGTGGCCCAATTTTGTGTCAATGCTCACATGAGTTCGTCAATTAGAAAAAGCTTGTTTGAGATCGTTTGTGGCAGGCAACCTATGTTGCCGCACCTTGTCAATCATCTGTAAGACTCGTAGTTATGATTTGTAGTTATGGTCCATAGTTAAGACAAGTAGTTAAGACTCATAGTTAAGAGAAAAAGTAAAAATTTGACCAAGTGTCTTAAAATAGGTGTTTTGGGTAGATTACGTGAGAAGAGGTGGGTTACTCCACAAGAAAGGTTACGCGAGAAGACTTTTTGATAGGTTAGGCAATGAAGGATTTTCGCAAGATGAAGGATTAGGCGAAAAGAAGTAAGAAAGCTTTCCAAAAATTTCTTAAGTTTACTTAATGGGCCACTTGTAAGGTTTAAGTTAAGCATGGTTAAGATAAATCATAAGATCACACGTGTATCACTAAGATGTAGGAGGTGACATTTTGCCAAGAGCTTAAGGGTGACTAAGCATTTTAGGAAGTAGTATAAATAGGTGGAATGACTCAGTCATTTACTGGTGGTTATTTTGAGAATTTGAAGGAAAAAGTGTAAGTGTTGAAGTGGTGCCAATTGTCTACGCGAGAAGAAGAAGAAGAGAAGCCTTAGAAGTTTAAGTAGCTAAATAAAGTGATTGTTTTCTCTAAAATGTTTATGTTAAAAGTTTTCTTATAAGTTCTTGATTGATTTGAGTTAATGATTTCTATTCAAATGATTCTTAAAAAGAGATTTACACGAAAAGCTTATATGTTTTAAAATATGTATTATGTGTTTCAAAGCATGACTTGTTACGAAGTTATGTTCAAACCATTAGTTGCCTTCTTTGTAATGAGCTAACTTTTATGTGCACATAAAGAGTAAAGGCCACCATGGGATGTACAGAAGACCACATGGTGATGAAATGCTAGTTATTACGTTGAAAGGAGCATATTGTACTTAACGACCTGGACAACAAAGACGAATCTGTATATCCTTGGATGATGTTGTTATAGTAGTCTAAACGTGAAGTTAAGTGACCTGGCATAAAGGATGATTCGGGATCCTTGGTGAAAGGAATGTTTGGTAACTAATGTGTGTTATGCGAAATGATATGTTTATTTGAAAAGATAAATTTATGTAATTTCATATATTTGGCGAAATGATGTTTACGAAAATGTATTTCGCAAAAAGGTTTTCTTAAAACCTCACTAAGTCTTGTAGACTTATGGTTTTAAATTCCATCTTTCAGGAATCAGGCGTTAAGGCTAAGTAGAGAAGAAGTGAAGGGCTTGCTAGGTGAGGAGCTCTTAGGCGTTTTGGTCAAATGTTCAAGTGTAGTGTTTTTTTTTTAATATTTTGGTTAAGTGTTGTAATTGGTTGTAGAACTCATATTTTACTCAGTAAAAGTTCAAGTTTAAGTTATTTCTCTTGTGTTGAGTTGTTTTATCACCTAAAATATGATTGTAGTTTAAGTTACGTAAAGAAGCCAAGAGATTAAGCAAAGCTTAAGGACCTAAAAAATGAGGGTTTTAGAGTTTAACACGTCAAGATACTCAAGTCAGACCGTGTCTCATTAGACAAGCTAGTAGGTCTACGTGACGGGATGTGACATTATTCCTATGCAGGGAATTAGAATCCTCAGGTTCACAACTTTACGAGGGAATGGAAATAGATGAAAAACATCGTTCGGACCTATCTAGAGAAAGCCTCTAAGCGGATGAAGAAATGGGCCAATAAGAAGCGTCGTCCCCTTGAGTTTTTGGCAGAAGATCAGGTTCTCATCAAGTTACGACCAGAGCAAATTCGATTCGGCAGATGCAAAGACCAATGCCTTGTTAGAAAATATGAGGGACCCATGGAAGTACTAAAAAGGGTAGGAAATACATCTTACAGAGTAGCATTGCCCTCGTGGATGAAAATCAATCCAGTAATTCATGTGAGTTACTTAAAGCCTTGCCATCAAGATTCCGATGACATATAACGTAATCTCGTAGTTCGACCAACCATCAACCTCAACTAGAAAGAAGATGAAGTTGTTAAAGAAATCCTGGTCAAGCGAATAAGAAAGGGTCGAAGACCCACAAGAAGGATCCACAAGTACCTAGTAATGTGTCGAAGACCTAGAAGCCTGGATGAAGAAGATTGACGAATTCAAGCTTTTCTAGTTGGTAGAGACGTCAACTGTTTAAGTGGGGAGAGTGTCACTGGCATACTTGTCCATGGCATTGTTTGCCTATGGCCGTATGCTCAAATACCCCCAAACCATCTTCTTTTTATGTCTTGTACTTAGTTTAGTCTATTGCTTTTGTTTTGTATGCCCAAATACCTCTAAACCTTCTTGTCTTTATGTCTTGTACTTAGTTTAGTCTATTGCTTTTTTTTATGTCGCCCACCTAGGGTGTGACGTTCCAACATTTTCACAAGCAAGTCTGTCAAAGCTAAAAATATTCAAAATGTACAATAGGGGAGCCATAGTAGTTGAATATCTGACCAAGCCTTGTCGCACTCTTTGCAATCAAAATTTTCTTTGCAATTGATAGTCTTCAATGCTTTCTTTTATGATGTTCAATGAATTTCTTTCTCTATCATGTTTTATAAAACAATTTTTTGAAGAACGTGAAGGGACGCTTCATAATACCGCGAGTTTGTCCACAATTTTTGGATTGGTTGACTTGTTGACTGAGTAGAACAAGTGACGCACACTTGCTCATCCCTTTTTTGAAAGATTGCGATTGTGACAGTTAGCATCCAACTTGCCCCACAATTCTCTCCCATCCCCCATCCATTTCTCATCCACACCTACAAAAAGGGAGACCTTGGAGGTTGAAAATCCTTGCAAGACACTTTGTGTTCTATTGAGTTTGTAAGCGTTACAAGTTTAGCTTCTTTGTGAGGGGCTATTTAGACGTGTTACTTTATCAATAAAGCTGACTTGAGTAGTATTGCCACAAAAAAATATGTTCTATTCTTCTGTTACTTATTCTTATGTGTGAAAGTGTGAAAATGTCCTAGTTTATCCTTTTTTAGTGTTGTCACTACTAGAGATATTAGTTACGATAGCATAAAAAAAATATTGTGGACTTTCTATTTGATATCATTTTCAAAATGCTGTCGTTGTCCATGTTATTGAAAATTCATGACTTTTCATAGCATTTTTCCACACTATGAAAATCACTATTAAAAGTCCACATGATAACACATAAATGATGCTATAAAGACTTTTCATAGTGTGCAAAAAACGTTGAAAAGCTTTGATAGCATTTTTTTTACTTTTGAAAGGCGCTATCAAAACATTTCAATAGCATTTTTAATAACATTGAATACTTGCTATAAAGACTTTTTGTAGCATTTTATTAATGTTGTAGTAGTCGATGAACTCCTAGACTTTTTATAGCGTTCTTTGTAGAGCTATTAATAACAATGTAAAAAGCGGATATATAATAACTTTAATTCAATGTTGTGGAAACGTTTCATTGTATTGAAAAAAAGTACCATAAAAGTTTTTTTAATAGCAATAAAAAAATGTTATAAAAGATGTTCTATAGCGATTTTAGATATGCTATTGAAAGTTCTTTATTTTTATTAGTATTATTTATCAGAAAAAAACTATAAATACTCCATTTTCAAGCATGTTGATGGACCTTCTATAGTACTTTTTGTAGTAATAAAAAAAAGAATAATAAGAGATATAACAAGGGTTTTAGGGGTCACTTTGAAAAATAGCAAAACTGCTTTTTCGTTTCATTTTTATCAAATGACACTTAAGGCACGTGCATGGTATTTTATAAAATACCAAAATATCTCATATTCTCAAATTGTACTTATTTTAGCCCTCTAGTGTAATTAATCTGTGTCATGCATTTTTGAGTCTTTTCGACGTGTTAGAGATATAGCATAACCTCCTCCTAATATCTCAAGATTCATCCAATTGGTTGAAGATTTTAGCAACTTTATTCCATTTTACTAATTTTAAAATAACCAAATTCTTATTATTTTTTATCATGAATCTCAATTCTTAATAATTAGGAAAATAAAACTAGTTTTCATATTAGATGTTATTTTATTTTTGAAATTTGAATTTTTAAAAAATAGTCATTCTCCATCCTATCGACTGAACTAATTTCCTGTCATGAACTACTCTAAACTTGTAAGAATATTGTTCAATGGTAGATGAGATGAAATCAACCGTTGTCATATCTTTCATTTGGGTTGAAGTGCATGTCCTATTGAACACATCTTTCAACCAACTTGTTTATCTAATTCAATCTAATAATTTTCTTCCCTCTAAATATTTGATTTCTTGAATTACACTATATTGCGATAGTTGCAGCAATCCTAACATCATTACTATTATTAAAGATAAAGATGTGTTGTGGTTGTTGTCCCTTATTTCTAATTTCTATTCTAATCATGTTTTTGTACTTGTCGACCATGTCTCATCTTCTTCATCAAATTTTCCTATTTTGGGTTCCTCATCAAGAACTTCCAATTGCATATCTAATGTTGTTGACTTAGTAGATTTGGATTTGTGTGCTATAGACTTCTACATAAAAGAATGTTCAAATTTAGCAGCAAAGATACCTTAAAAAACATGGGGTTTAGGGTATTTTATACAAAACAAAAATACTCACATTCACGAATTGCAATTATTTCAATATATACGTTCTTGTAAAAGACAACTCCTGTGTAATTAATTTATGTTATGCACTTATGAGTTTGTAAATAATTTTGTCGTGTTTATCCAACCCCTATCATAACCTCTTCATAATATCTCGGGATTTAATAATTTTGAAGAAGATTTTAACAACTTTATTCACTCTTTTTATTTCAAAATAACCATATTGTTAATTTTTATTGGCTAAATCTCAACCTTTGTTTTTATTTCAAAATAACCTTAGTTGGCTGAATCTCAACCCTTGATAATCTGAAAATTAAAATTAGTTTTCGTATTAGATCTTAATTTATTTTTTAAATTTGAATTTTTTACTCAGAGCCAATCTCTTCACTGATTTGCTTTTCCTCATTCTCTTATGTACTTCAGTCTCTTGTTCCTCATTACTATGATTCTGCATTTGAAATGAACTTTTTTTTACACTGGAAAATGAAAGATTAATTTATTTCTAAAGACCCCTTTAATTATACAAAAAATGGTTTTAAAAGGATTTACTATTGGTGCATTTTTAAAAATAGCAAAATAAATTAAAAAATTTAAAAGCTATAGCAAAATTTTGGATTTTATCAATGAAGACATAAACTGATAGACTTCTATCACTGTCTATCAATGCCATTGATAGAAGTATATTAGTGTCTATCAATGTCTATTATTGATAGAATCTGAAAATTTTGCTATAGCTTGTAAATATTTTGTCAAATTTGCTATTTTTGACAATTCTCTACTATTTTGTGTTTTTTTTCAACAAAATAGGTCAAGATATTGGTGTTTTATATATATATATATATAAAATCCCTCCAAATTCTGTCTACATTTTATTAATTAAATAATATGAATAATTTTGAAAAAAATCGGCTAAGATTTCCCTTAAGAGACAAAGAAGATCAAGTTTTATACTTTTGCTCTTTTGAATGAAGGTTTTTGTCCAACACCAATTGTTTGAGATTGCAGGTTAGACTTTGAAGTTTGTGTGCTTCAAATGGGACTATATTTTGTTTATATTATTCTTCTTGAAAATGAATGATGAAGTTGAAGATGGATCTGCAACTTCAAATGGAACAATAACTTGCAAAATGAAGGGTGGAGATTAGGGTTTGCTCGCTTCAGGGTGGAAAGGTTAGAGTTTGTCCACTTGAAAAATATGGAATCCAAAAATAAAAATGGAAAATGAAGATGAAGGAAGATAGAGAATAAAAAAATGGAAGATGGAAAATCAGAAAAAAAAAAAATGAAAAAGAAAGACCACTACAACAGTTGTGTAGGTTCAAATTTAAGAGAACCTAGAAGCCATAAACGGGGAAAGCATATTGAACGCAAGTACTATCTTATCAAGAAAATTGTACATCATGGTGAAGTTGTGGTGACCCAGATATCTTCTAAGCAAAACATTGTCGATCCTTTTACAAAAGCCCTCACGACTAAAGTGTTTGATGGTCACCTACAAAGTTTAGGTTTATGATGTTTGTAAACTAGGACACGTAGGAGACTTATTGGGCATGTGCCCTAGTTTTATTATATTCATATGTATTTTCTCTCTCATGGTTAAATTCAACGATGTTTTTATTCCACTAGTGGTTTTAGTCCAAGTGGGAGTTTGTTGGAATTTATGTCCTAAAACTCGTAGTTTGTAATCATATTCTATTTAATAAAAGTCGCTATTTAGAAATTGAATACTATAATCTTAAATCTAATAAACTAAGTCCCAAGGATATTTTTGAATAAACTCGAACTTTGTGTAGAGACTACATAAACGTGGATCAAGTTTGAGTATATAGTCTAAATAGTCTATAGTATATGAATAAAGGTTGAGCTCCTTATTCAGAGAAACTATGGATGCAGCCCGCTTTGTAGATAGTACAAACGAGGTGATTTTGAATCGTTCATGTAGAGACATGAAAGTGGAGGAATCTTATGTAAAGTGTTTACAAAAGACTAAACCATGAAATAGTCACTTTTGCGTGATAACGTTGTTTACTGCTTAAAACTGACTATATCAATTATTAATGACCTAGGTAACTTAATCTTAGTTCTGTGTTCACACGAGATTATCCTTAGATCTGCATAGGTGAGGACAACTCTTTAGTGCTGACCCAATATGTCTCTTATTTTAGGGGTAAAACCAAGTGGATAGCTGGAGAGATAGGGTGCAAGATGGAATTCACTCCTGGCCTCATTAGAGTTAATAGATAGGTTGTTCCCTTATGCACTGTATCCAGTTCTTGAACAAGGGGCCACATCCTCTCATTGGCCTAATAGGGATTTGGTTTATAGGTTGGACCTTAAACCAATTGTTTAATAGTGGATCGGTGAGACTTAAGGAGCAAGATATAGTCTCGGGGGTAAAACGATAATTTAACCTTGTCGAGGTTATGAATAACTTGTGAATGATTGACTTACTGATCATGGTTATATCAAATGGACACAAATATATCTATTGTGAGGGGAGTGCAACTACGAGACTTTAGTGAAATGACCTGTTAGTTAACAAATGTTGACTAGCTCGGTCTAAAAGAGTTTAGGCTGTTAATATTGAATCATTGGAGCTCATGATCTATAGGTCCACTAGGTTCCCCTGCTAGCTCATATGAAATAAACTTAGAACAATATGATGAAATGAGTTGAATTGTTCAATTTAGGTGAGGAGAGAGAAACTGATAAGTATGTGTGATATAGCCATCAATTTATCAAATTAGAAATAGAGTTTTATATTTAAATGAGATTTAAATATTAAAGATATGAATATGGATTCATACTCGGAAGCTCGAAAATGATGAAAATAGTCAAAATGTTAATTTTTTACTTTGAAAAGTTAAACTTTGACAGACAATATATTCAAATATGATTTGAATTTTAAAAAAATAAATGTGGATTCGTGATGGGGATGTCAAAATTAGTCAAGATGGACAAAATAGTAAAATGTCAAACTATTGACTTTAGGTTTGAAAAAGTCAAACTTTGACTTTTGACCAAATAACTATTTTGCCCTTTGACCAAAGTTAGTGAGAAAATCCAACATTTTGTTGGATAATCCCACTAACTTTAGTGGGCTAGGTGTTGTCTTTCGATGAAGACAAAAAGTCCACTAGAGAAAGTGGACTTTGAGTTGTTGGGCTTTAGTGTTGCATGGACATTCAATTTTGCATGGAAATTTCTTATAAATAGGGTCTTTGAACTCATTTGATGAGTTGACTTTTCAAGTTGGGTTCTTTCAAGAAATAAAATATTCTTTTCTTCCTAAATTTATAAAAGAAAGAAAAAAGAATTTTCAAAAGCCCAAGTTCTCTTTAATTTTCCATCCTTTTCTCTCTCCTGGTTCTTTCATCCAACGGGTCCTACAATCTGGTTTTGAGTCCGGAGGATAGTAGGTCAACCTTAGTGGTTGTTCGAAAAAATCAAAGCTTCGAATGTAAGTATTCTCAAAACCTTAATTTCAATTTATTTTCGGTTTAGAGTTTACTCGTTAATTAAGTGCAATTAGGATTGAATTTCGATTCATTTTATGTCGTGCATGTCTAATTTCTATCATTTTTTCAAGATTATTTGATACATGATCGTTTAGATTTGAATCTTGATCGTTTAAATTTAGGTAGCCAAATCTAAATGATTCTTTTTCAAGATTTTTTAATACATAATCGTTTAGATTTTGCTATTTTTGGTATATAATCTTTTAGATTTGACTACCCAATTATATCCCAACTATTATTTTCAAGATCTTCTATATTTGGCACACGATCCTGAACAAAACCAAATAACAATTTGAAAAAAAAATGAATATTTTATATTTGGTACATGATCTTGAATAAAAAAACAGTTTGAAGAAAATAAAAGAAAAATTGCAGAAGAAGAAGAGAAAAAGACAATAGAAATGAAAAGAAAAATGACGTAAGAAAGAATATGGAAAGGAAGGGCAAAGCTTGAATATTTAAAAAAATTAGTCCACTTCATATACATTTTAATTTCTTTGCACGAGATAAATATCTTGATGTTTATTATATTTATGAAAATTTTCAATATTTAGTGGTAAAATTGGTGTGTATTCATCATTAATGTGATTCTCTTTTTTATTTCTCTAATATCCTTTACAAGTTATACTAAATTTAAACCTTTCCAAGTCGTATAGAAAACCAAAGTAAGAAAAACAAAAGCCATATTATTAATTAGGAAGTAAAAGTCATACATTTAAGGTTTCATTCCAGCATCTTCTAGATGTGTGAGGGAAAAAGTAGTGGTAGTTGTGTGTAGTGGTGTTTTAATTTCTTCTCCCTTTCTAAAGCTTGCATATATGTCATCTTTGTAAAACTTTCTTGTCCTATGCACCAAAATAACCGAAACCAAACTACCAAAAACACAAGCCCCAATGATTATTATAAAACTAACCCTATAACACCTCACTCCTTTACACACATTTCTCATCACATTCCTTTGCCTTTCCCCCTCTCTATCATAAATCCTACCCGCCAATCTAACATTGAAAATGTAAGACCCAACTGGGCTTGACACTGATCCCACGTTGTACAACGTCGAATAATGTTTCAATCCAAAGAGATCAGATATGATTGTGGCCGTTAATGGCAGTTGCGCTCCCAAGCAGAATCCAGTGACGATGGATGCAAAATAAAGAGAGTTTGGTACTCCAAACGCAATCATAATGTGGCCAATGCAAGATAATAGTATTACAAATGTGAGCATCAACGGCCGAGGGAGTCGGTACTTGATCAAAAGAAATTCAGAAACATAACCTGCCATTACACGTCCTAGGAAGTTCCAAATGCTCATTAGTGACACGAAACTCGTAATGCTACGTGTTGGATAGTCTAACGAAGCACCTATTTGTGCAACGTTGTCAACCACCGTCAGTGCTCCGCCAACACCGCACGTCGTCACCACAAATAGAATTGCCATATCCACACTCAAAATCGCTTGCAAGATGGTGTGGTCGTCTCCGAGCATTGGTCGCCCCGTGAAGATGTTTGTGTACCAGTTACTACTCCTTGACATCGTTGTTAGCTGTGGTGACGGTGATTGTACTAGTATTGACGTTATTGGAGGTGGGTGATTGTGGAGGGTGAGTTCTTGGTTTACGACGACGGCAAGCGGGAGGAGGAGAAAGAGAATGATGAGAGAAGCGACAGCAATGTAGTCAGTTTTAGAGAAGTGAATTTTAGTTTGAGGGATAATAATGGCAAGAAGAGAAGCAGCAAGGGCGAGGGATATGTAAAGAAGGTTATAGAATGGTTTGAGGTCATTTCGTTGGTTGTTGTTGGAGTTTATAAGTCGAATGAATGGAAGGGAAGCTAATGAAATGGCTGATGGGAGCCAAGCAATCATCAAAATAAGGCCTTCTGGGTTGTCCTCTCCATACATGGCATGGTAAAGTTGTGTCATTATTGCACCACTTAAACCTATGTACCTGTATTTAACGATAAAATTACAAATTTTGTTTCTTAGTTTTAAAATTCGCATTGGTGTTTAAATTTTTGAAACTATAAAATAGCTAACTCTTTAGACTCTCAATTTTATGGCAGTAAACCTAACACTTTTTGTTTGATGTACAAATTTTAATTGTAACTATATATATATATATAAACTTTTAAAAGGTGTCAAATCAGTCTTTTAAGATTTTATTTATTTATTTTGTTTATGATAGATCTTTTGATATATATAAATTTTTTAAAAGCTCCATATGCTCTATATAACATAATTTAAAATTTGGATGTAATTAATTAACCTATTCAACCTCCATTCAAATATATCTATTTATTAAATACAAAATTGAAAATTTAATATTCAACACTTACAAAATGAACAATTTATTTTTAATTAAACAAAAATAAAACTTTATGAACTTATTTGATAACTTCAAAATTCAAAGAGTATACCAACACAAAATTGAAAATTTAATATTCAACTAGCTACAAAATTAACAATTTAATTTTAATTAAACAAAAATAAAACTTTATGAACTTATTTGATAACTTCAAAATTCAAAAGTACCCAACACAAAATTGAAAATTGTCACGAATACAAAAAATGGTTTTGCTTTGATAAAATTAATGAAAATTCCTTAATCCTCTAATTACCTAGATTTTCCTGAAACTAAACATAAATATAAAAGAAAACAATAATTGCAAGATATTAGAATAAGATATATAATCCTCTCTTAAAAACACACACAAAAAATGATGTTGGAAAGAAAAAGATGGAAAAAAAATTATGATAAGTTCATGAGTTGAGTATTATACCCTTTGAGAAGGCCAAGAAGACAACCACGATGAAGAGGAAAGTTGCGAAGACAAGTAACCAAAGCCGCCGTATTACCAAAAGACAATGAGTTAGCAGCAACGCCCATGTAAACACACATCAACCTCAACCCCGGCGCAGCGGTCCGGCCAGAAACCGCCAACCATAACATGAAGTAACCGAAGAAGTTGAGGATGGCGCCAACCGAGAGAACCAGCCACGGTGGTGCCACCTCGTAAAGGAGGCCGGAAACCACCCCAAGATTGGCACCCAAGTCCTTAAAAAAACTGATCAAATTAAGAGCCGATTGATCATAGCCAAAAACGGATTTGATGTGGTTGGAGTAGAGGCCGAACATGTAGCCTGATCCGTTCATTGCCATGATTATTAGTGATGCAAATAACATTAACCACCGTCCGGTTAAAAGCTTGTGCAAGAAACCAATCACTGCCGCCAACGCCTCCTCCGCCATTGTTTATGATTTCAGTGCACTTAGTTGATATTGAATGTGTACATAAGGAGGATCGTCTCTTATAGATAGAGCGATGTTTTGACTATAATAAACATTTGCTTAGCTCAATCTAAATTTTCATTTATTTATTATAGTATAGTATATATGTAGCTAGTAAGATTTAATTAATTGCAAATACGATTGATTCTTTTTTTTTCCCTCAAAAAATGGTAAATTTTCATTTTTTTCAAGTGTCAAGTGGGGATAAAAAACCTCTGACCTCATTGAGGAAAAAAAATCGTGTCAATTCTTGAGCTAGTGTTGGTGTAAGTTGCCTTGTAGAAGTAGTACGTTGAGAAGCCTTAATGCCTAGACAGAATGGGTTTAGATAGAACACGTGCTTTCTTGCCTTGTATCTCGCCTAGTGTATTAGTATATTGACGGGTCAGAACACCTTCTATAGTCAGCTCATGTAGTGGTCAAATTTCCTACTGCTCAACTCGTGTACTGGTCAAATTGCCGATAATCAGGTTGCCTGTTGGTCAAAACACCACTTGTCACAATCGCAACCTTTCAAACACGGAACGAGTGATTGTGCAGCACTTGTTCGATCTGATCAACAAGTCAGCCAATCAAAATCCTAAATTCGCGGACAAACTCAAAGTACGATTCAACCTCCCCTCACATTTTTGGGAAAATGTTCTACAAAATGTGAGATAAATAAATTTATTGAAATCGTTGTTAAAACAAGCATTGAAGACTGTCAATTGCAATAATAAAGCATAGATTGCAAAGAGTGCGACAAGGCTTGGGTGGGGATTCAACTACTACGTCTCCCCTATAGTACATTTTGAACATTTTCAGCTCTGGTAGGCTTGTATATGAAAATGCCGAAACGTCACTCCCAAGCATTATGACTTAAAAATGAAAGCAACTAGCTAAACTATGTACAAGACATAAAGATAAGATAAATTGGGGGTATTTGGAGCATACGGCCATAGGTAAAAACACCCTGTACAAGTATGTCTGTTACATTCTCCCCCACTTGAACAGTTGACGTCCCCTGTCGACTGGTGGAGCTTGAACTCTTCGATCTTCTGCGTTCAGGCTTCTAGGTCTTCGACATGTTCCTAACTAGTTTTTTCCACATGAAGGTTCTTCCACTTTACCAAGTACTCGTGCATTCTTCTTGTAGGTCTTTGGCCCTTCCTCACTCGCTCGGCCAGGATTTCTTCAACTTCTTTATTCTCTTTCTGACTTAGGTCGATGGTTGGTCAGACTATGACATTACGTGGCATGTCATCAGGATCTTGATGGTAGAGCTTCAAATTACTCACATGAATTACTGAGTGAATTTTCATCCATGTGGCCAACGCCACTCTGTAAGATGTATTCCCTACCTTTTTCAGCACTTCTACTGGTCCTCGTATTTTCTCACGAGGTGTTGGTCTTTGCTTCCTCGGAATCAAATTTGTCCCGATCACAATTTAATGAGGACCTTATCTCTCGCTCAAAACCCAAGGGGGCGGCTCTTTTTATCTGTCCACTTCTTCATCCTCTTCGGGGCCTTCTCTAGATAGGCTCGAGCGATGTCCGTTGTTTGCTTCAATTTCCTAGTAAAGTTCTGAGCCTGAGGGTTATTCCCTGCATAAGGGTGATCAACAAGGTGTGGCAATACAGGTTTCCTGCCACAAACAACTTCAAATGGGCTTCTCCCAGTTTACGAGCTTGTTTGAGCATTAAAACAAAACTGGGCCACATCCAACAACTGAACCCAATTCTTCTGCCTTGTAGTGACAAAATGGCATAGATTTTCTTTGAGCATACAGTTGAACCGCCCGGTCTGACCGTCTGTATGAGGATGGTAACTTGAGGACACATTCAGACTTGTCCCCAAGAAGGTGAATAATTTCGTTCAAAAAGTGTCAATGAACAGACCATCTCGATCACTCACAATGCTTGTCGGTACACCCCATAACTTGACAATATGTTTAAAGAACAACTGGGCTGTCAATTCTGCCGAACACAGCTTGGTGATAGGAATGAAAGTGACATATTTTAAAAACCTATCTATGATGATTAAGATGGTCACATAGTCACCTACTTTAGGGAGATGGGTGAAGTCTATAGAAACACTCTCCCACGGTCTTGTTGGAACTGGAAAAGGTTTGAGAAGTCCAGCAACTTTTGCTTTCTTGACTTTGTCTTGTTGACAGACGAGACATGTCTTCGTGTACTACATGACGTCGTCTCTCATACTGGGCCAAAAGTAACCATTCTTCAGTAATGCGTAGGTTCTCTGCCATCTGGGGTGGTCGGCCCACAAAGTGTCGTGCACTCATGTATTAATTTCTTCCTCAGGTCCCCTCCTCTAGGGACATACAACCGCCTCCTCTTTATTACTAACAGGCCATCTTCAACCCAAAATTGTCTTGTCTTACTCGCCTCAGCTAAACTCATGACATTCTGAGCGGCAAAATCTTTATGCAAGAATTCCCTCAGAACATCGCACATTGAGCCATCAATCTGACTCACGTAAAGATGCGCTAACATGCACAAAGCTGCATGTTCATTTCTTTGACTAAGCGCATCAGCTGCTTGATTGTTCGCCCCCTTCTTATGCTCAAACTCAAAATCAAACTCGGCTAGAAATTTCTGCCACCTTGCTTGTTTTGAAGTCAATTTTGGCTGGGTAAAGAAGTGGCAAGTAGCACTGTTGTCTGTCTTCACAGCAAAAGTAGACTCTAGTAAATATTGTTTCCAGGCCCTCAAACAATGTACCACAACAAGCATTTCCTTCTCAGACACTGTGTACCTCTTCTCTGCAGCATTAAGCTTTCAACTCTCATAGGCGATGGGGTGTCCATTCTACAAGAGGACACCACCCAACGCATAATCAAACGCATCGGTCTCAACTTCAAATGGTTGGGTCACATCGGCGATCCCAAGAACTGGCTCCTCGATCATAGCTTGCTTCAATTCATCGAAGGTGGCTTGACATTCGGGTGTCCAACCCCATATCTTGTCTTTTTTCAATAATTCAGTCAGCAGACTTGCTTTTTTGAAGAATCCTTCCACGAATTGTCTGTAATAATTAGCTAATCCGAGAAAGGAGCGCAAGTCGGTGACTGACCTTGGTACTTCCCAGTCATGAATCGTAACAATCTTCCCCTCCTCTATACCAATTCGGCCACACTCAATCACATGATCCAGGAAATTTATTAAGGCCTAGTGGCAACTCTAGGTGTTGGTCAAAACACGACTCTACTCTTTTTGTGCCCGTCGTCCCTAGGTTTCATCAGTCAGAAGTGCACTCTAATGCTCAATAGAACTTTTTTGGGGAAAAAAATTGGGGACTCCAACAACTACACAATATTAATGACAAAGGGTATGCCCATGAAGAGATACTGGAAAACCTACTTTTGTCTATCTCTTCTCCCCTTCTAAAACTTAAGTGTCCCTTGGGCTCAAACCCATAAATAAATGTATGAGTTTATAAAGGAGACTTTCACATTATTGTCTTAGCAATATGGGAATGCATGTTTAGAATCAAATACTAATAAATATTTGCTGACTCAAATTATTTATCATTTAATAGCTAGGCTCACATAGATTTTTTTAGCAAAATATTTAATGTTGATTTTATTTATATCTCTGGAAAATTTACTTTTTTTAGTCCCCAAGTCTGAGGTTTAATTTGATTTTTGTGTGGTTTCTACATTTCAATGTGTTACATTTTTAATACTTAAGTTTAAAGTTAGATTTAAATCTAGTCTTAAGTTTCAAATTGTTACAACTATTTTATTTTATGGGGACTTGAGTTGTGTTTCAATTTGGTCATCATGATTCAAGATTTGGATTTTTAATGATTTTTTATTAAATATTTCATTTTTTAGTCATAAATGTATATTAATTAACTTAAAAAAATTATAATTAACTATGACTATTAAATTTAATTTTAATACTTCACTATAAGGTGAACTTCAAAAATAAATAAAAAAATCGGGTATATTCTATGAAAAAACAAATTAGGTTAAAAGTATAAAAATTGAAACATGATTGATAGTATTTTGAAATATAGAGATTTGAAATCAAACTCAAAACTTAAGAACGAATACTAAACGTATTAAAGCTAAGGAAGTGCCAAAAAAATAAAACCAATATAACATTTGCCAAAAAAAAAATTCTTTCAAATACACTATACAAGTATATAATGTAGTGTGTTTTAGTTATTTCTTTAAGAGTATTTGTAGTTCTTGTCCATGACTAATATTTCTTTCATTACAAGGTATTTAGTTATTGCTTTCAGTATAAGGTATTTGTAGGTCTTAATTCTATGACTAATATTTCTTTCGGTACAAGGTATTTGTGGATCTTAAGTCTATAACTAATAGTTATTTTTACTGCAAATATAAGTTATTTATAAAATCATATTTGGGACAATTGTATTAGGATGGGTACTAAAAATTATTTTAAATGTTGTTAGTAGGATTTTTATAAAACCTAATTTAAGTTTTATTTTAAAAATATTTATGTTTTTCCTTAGTTAATAGATTTTTTAATGGGGCATTTTTAAAAATAGCAAAATAAATTAAAATATTTACAAGCTATAACAAAGTTTTGGATTCTATCACTATAACGTATCAATGACTATGAGTGAGAGAATTTGCTATAGATTGTAAATATTTTGTAAAATTTGCTATTTTTGAAAATTCTCCTTTTTATTAATAATATTTATTTAGGATTATAGTTCATATTTTATAGTTAGAATTTGAATTAGTCACTATTTTAATATGATTTTAAAACATCCCATTTTTAATTATAATGAAATCTTAGTTGTTAGGATTTGAAATAGGGATATTTTGGTAAATTATTAATTCATAATTAATAACTCTAAGGGTTTGTTTGGGGTGGGGAATATGGGGATTAGAATTGGATCAAAATCTCAATTCTTGTTTGTGCCTCGTTTTATCATAAGTGGGGATTAGGGTTATCCTAATCCCCCATATTCCCTCTCTTTCCCTCTATAACAGTGTCCCTTCCCATGACCTCCCTCAACCCTTCATATTCTAGCCGTAATCCTTTCGATTTCCTCCGTAATCCCTCGTCTATTTTGTTGAATTTTCTGTCCATTACGAAGTAATTTTTTTCCTTTTTTGTTCATTTTCTCTTCCTAAAATATACAGTCGAACGAGTTTTCCCATTTTTTTCTCTTCGAATCTGCACCCATATTGGGTATTTTTTCACAAATGTTCATCGTTTCGTTTTCATCCCGATTTCTTTTCCTCTCCATTGAAACCAAACTTCTCTTTCTTTGACGGTCGCGTTTGAACGTTGCCCCTGAAATGAAAAAGTTTTGTCTCTTTGGTTTCGTTGACGGGTTGTCGCTCATGCACGTTGAATCCATCCTCTCAATGTTTCAATTAAAGGTTTTGTTGTAACAGATCGGTGTCGGACTTCCCCTTGCTGCTATGACAATGTCTTGCTACTCCGATTTTGACATTGTCACGCTTTCGTTTCCACCCAACGGTGCTTCAAATGACAGATGCTACACCCAAGTACCATGTGTTGTGAAAGAGTCTGGTAGGGCCATCGGCGGAGCATGGCAGGGGTGGTCGCTTCTTTGTAAAGGTATGTGTAGCAGATGATGAACACAAAAATAATTTGTACCTACTTTGATTCCTTCTTTCAAATTTTCATTAATCTTTGCAGCATTGCTGCTTCCTTTTTCTCATTTGCATTAATCTTCTCATCATTGCTTCTTATTCCATTTTCATATAATTTTTGCCAGTTTTATAAGTTCTTTGAATATTGTTTCCATACTTATTTTGTTCGTTTTAATGTATAGCATTTGGTTTCAACCCCCCCACCAAATATTTGATGGATGTTATTTTGATGTATGTCTTCGGATTGGTTTCACTGAAGCACCTAAAGTGTTTGTTTGATTGCTTGTTCGTATTTTACTTCCATCTATACAATTTGAAAGGGAAAAAAATGTTTATGTTTCCACCTCCCCCTTCAATTTGTAATGGATCTTTTCTTTTGAACTATGCTTTCTGATGGTTTTTTTTCGTTTGTTCTGATTCATTATTTTTTGTAATAGCCTCTGTTTATTCTGATTTATTATTTTTTCACATACCCCCTTTGTTTGTTCTGATTTCTTATTTTTCCACATACCCCCTCTACTTAAGTCTATAGTTTCATGTTTGTTGTGTACTTGTGTAGAGTCCTCTGTTGCATACCTAATTGCATAATTTTTGTATTAGGTCTTCAACCCTCATGTTTGACTGTCACTTTCATTTTTCACTATATATATCATATCCCCTATTTTTGGGGATGCTTGTTGGTTGGTTACTACTTAATGTCCCATTTATTACCATTATCCCTTTACTATATATTTGCCCCTTGGTTCCCTATTCCATTGCATCCTTGAGCTTACAAGTTTTGCTCCTCTACATACTCTTTGGTATGTTTAACATTTTTTACCCAATACATGTTCATTTGTTGAGTTTGATCCCTGCGTTTTACTCCCCATGTTGTTATCACTTCAGTATATTTCACATGCTCCTCTCTTTACCATGCCTTCCTTGTTTGCATCCTTGCTTTTTGGTATTCTATTTTCATATATAGTTTACCAATACTTCCTTGTTTTATGAATTGGTTGACTATTTTTTCCATACTTATTTATCCCTCTATTTAGTTTATATGCTTCGTCAACATTTGCTAAGTTTTATCCCTCTGTTTTAATTCCCATGTTGTTACCACTTCAGTATGTTTCACATGCTTCCCTCTATACCATGGCTTCCTTATTCGCATCTTTGCTTCCTCGTATTCTGTTTCGATATATAGTTTAGCAATACTTGTCCATTTTATGATTTGGTATAATACTGTTTCCATACACTTTTATCCCTCTATTTAGTTTATATGCTTCAACATTCTGTTGTTCTTTTAAATCGTGTGTATGATGAAGAAATTCTCCATACATACGGTACGTTTATTTGCTTCTTTTGCCTTTAATTTTGATGACATTGTTTCAACTACGAAATTCGAGTGCAATGTCATTCTTCGTGAATGCCTTTGCACGAATTTCTTTACTCTGATGCTACTTTTTTCCCCTTACATTACCTTTCTATGCTTATGTATTTAAATCTATTAGATATTGGAGAGATATTTGTTGAATAAGAAATTTTGAGACTAATCACAAATTGCCATATCATTTATTAAATTAATGATGAAAAGTGCAAATAATTAAATTTGGAACTAATTAAAATTGACATATACCCCAAATTAAAAATTGAAAACATAAATTGGCCAATTCTAATATTGTCACATGTTTTCATCTTAACCGTTGGATCAAGTTAATTATTTTGGTTCAATTAAATATTATTTACTTAGACTAAGTTCAATTAAGTCAAAAAATAAGCTTACTTGAGCTAAAGACTAAATATAACCCAAATCCATGGGGTTGAGCCCATGGGTCTGGTCCATGGACCAACCAGGCTCAAGCCCATAAAGCCCACCAGAGAACTTTATAAATAAAGGAGTTCTCCTCATTTGTAAGGGGTTGGAAATTTTTGACTCTAGAAGGTCTAGAGAGAATTCTCCCAAGAACTAGAAGACTCCCTAACTCCTGAAGTCGACCATCCTCAAAGATTGAAGCTCCTTTGAAGATAGAAGCTTTCTTCCAAGACTCCAACTTCCCTCGAAGATTGAAGCTCCTTTGAAGATACAAGCTTTCTTCCAAGGCTGCAACTTCAAGAACATCACGTGCTCCGCTTTCTCCAGTCGAGAGAAAATCAGAGGATCAAATTCTAGAGATCGAACCACATCACATAAAATCAACAAAGTTACAACATCAACTCAAGTTCAATTCCACGAATCAAATTTCTTCGAAAATCTCGTGCGAACAATATTCATTCAAATAATTTAATTAAAAATGATTTAATTAATTATTAACTATTGATTAATGGTTAATTAATTAGTAGATTTTATATTTCTATTAATTTAATATTTTTTAAATTAATAGAATCTCATGATTCTCTCCTACTCTTTTTTCTATTCCAAGAAGGAAAGATAGTTATAAATATCTAGAAGAAAACAATTTTCTTTAACTAATCAATCAAGAAAAAAAAGCTAATGTTTTTGTTCTCTGCAAAAAGAAAATAGTTTCTTTCTAGATATTTTTTCCATCCCAATTGACTCTCACAAACCAATCTCATCTCAAAGGATAGGAAGGTCTCCGATGGGTGATGTCCCAATTTGGAGAATTACTTTGTAGATTCAAAGACATAAATAAGCAAGTTTTTCTTTCTCTAATCTATAATTAGAAAGCATGCTTAGTCTTTAAGTCTTATTAAGAAAATAAGTTTCTTAATTATTTTTGCCAATGTAGTAGTATTTTGGGATTCCCAAATTAAATTGAGTAATGGTTCTGTAAAATCTTCCACTGTCATAGGGCTTTTATTCCTTCACATTAATCATTAGTTATACGTTGCAAAATTGTCTTAGCGCATTAGATGACACGTATATCAAAATGAACTTTCCAACAAGTGAGTTGCCTAGATATAGAACACGAAAGGGCGAAGTGGCCATAAATGTCCTTGGTGTATGTGATACAAAAGATGATTTCGTGTTTGTATTAGTTGGCTGAGAAGAATCAGTTGCGGACTCACTCATCCTTCGAGATGCCATTTCAAGACCGAACAGTCTAAGGGTGCCAAAGGGTAATTACCTGCAAAATTATATATAAAAGTACAAATTTTCCATTATCAGTTACGACATTTTAATCGTCCAATGTGATCACAGGCTATTACTACCTAGTCGATGGTAGGTACCCAACTGCTGAGGGTTTTCTGGCACTGTACAGAGGGCAACGTTACCACCTGCAGACTGCGCTCACCGTCAACATCGAAAAAGTTCTTGTGCACGAAATGTAATTGAAAGAGCATTCGGTGTCTTGAAGAGTCAGTGGGCAATACTGCTAGAAAAGTCATACTACCTTGTAGAAGTCCAATGTCGCACGATACTCGCATTTTGTCTACTGCACAACTTCATCAATAGAGAAATGACAAACTTCGATATACCCGATGACATAGATGAGGGTGATTCAACCCACATAACTACTATCGGGGAAGATATACACTACATAGAGACCTCCAACAAGTGGAGTCAATGGAGGGATGAGCTTGCGGATGAAATGTTCAGTGACTGAGAGTTGTGTAGTGCAGCCCTATTGAATGTTTTACGTCAAATTTGATTGTTAATGATTGGCTTGCATCTTCTTTTGTTATATTTTTGCGAATTTGTTTTATTGAATCTATTTGTTTATCAAGGTTGCAAATGACAAACTGTTTGTTTCTTAATGTGTAATGTATTATATGTGTGTGTGTCATAATCGTAGCAAAATTAATGGATCTAATATGTTTACGTTCATTTTATAGCATGACAACTTCATCAAGACTGCCAAAGCAAAGTTGGAGTAAAGAGGAAGAGGCAACCGTCATCGAGTTAGCCAATGTCGGTGGCTGGAGGTCTGACAACTGAACCTTTAGATCAGGATACCTTAGTCAACTCGCAAGAATGATGGCCTGTAAAAGTATAGGACCTAACATTTGAGCAATAACTATCGATAGCCGGATAAAACTGTTGAAAAGAACGTTCCACGCTCTAGCGAAGATGCGTGGCCCGTCCTATAGTGGCTTCAGGTGGAACGGTGAACTGAAGTGCATCTTTATGGAGAAGGATGCGTTTGACGATTGAGTGAAGGTACGCTATTATTTATGTCAATTGTTATTGTCGTATAAGCGAAAATAGTACTAACAATCTTTTTTGTACTAGAATAGAGTCATTCGACTGCAAAGGGTCTTTGTAATGCCCGAGATTAGGAGGGAGACATGAATGAACCGGTATCACATCTGAATGAGAGGGATCTGAGGACATGAAAGTAATGTTAAGAAAGATTTAAAAGAATTAAAAGTTAATACTTATATCAACAAGGTGCACCTTCCTTTTCAGTGGCTTGATCATAGGAACTCCAAAGTTAAGCGTCCTTAGCTTGGAGCAATTCTATGTTGGGTGACTTCTTGAAAATATTTCTAGGATGCATGTGAGTGAGGACAAAGCATGCTGAAAGGACTCGTGGTTGGTTTGTGGGAAGAACTTTAACTCTAATAAGTCCTTAAAGATAGTAAGGATGATGTTGTCAGATCGCAGGGGATGCAGGGGAATGTCAGGGATTTGAATTCCAAATCCTAGACCTGGGACGTTACAGCCTCCTTAATAGATCTTTTCCCCACTATGACGACCTTTCCTACTTCTTTGGTAGAGATTGTGCGACAGGTGGTCGGGCGAAGACATTTGTTGACATTAGCTTGAATGTGCGTGGAGGTTACGAGGGATTTTTCTCTGACGATGTCAACGATATGGAGTTTCAGTCAGAAACTAGATAAGTCGTCTGACGAAGTAATGGCACACGAATTGCTCGCGAAAGTGACGGAAGGAATGTTTCTAGCGGGTCTAAGCGAAAACGAGGAGGATTGTAACTAGAAACTAGGGACTGACCTATCCTACAATGGCATGATGCGAGCACAACACGGCAAGAGGTCGTTCAACGATTACAGGCCATCCTCGAGCTGATTATGATTGATAGTTGTCCCTTCATGCGTATATTGATGCACAACGTCGAAGACATGAAAGGATTCCTCGATGTACACGATGAAATGAAGTTCCCATTCTGCATCGTCATTCTCCAAGAAAACCCATTACTTGTTTTGGCTATCTTTCATTGTCTTTTCATGTTTTTTCGTATTTTTATCGTATATACTGTTATTCCGCTATTATGTTAACGACCGTATGTAGTGAACTTTTTTTTCTCAATTTCATTCAACGCAAAAATTTTATTTCAATGCTTTAGTGAATTTACGTGTTACTTGTGCACGATAGAATAAAAAATATATTAAGGGCCCTCAACATAACGCTTTATAAAACAAATGTTTCACTAATCTCGGAGTCTATAAGAAGAAATTGCAAAACGTGTTGAAAAAAATAATATGGTTTATTATAATTACATATATTAATATTGTTTATTTTTAAAAAAATAATATGATTTATTATAAATACATATATTAATATTCTTTGTTTTATAAAAAAATTCTCACAAATCCATAATCCTCTCCCCAAACGCATATTATCATAATACTACACTCATAACCTTTTCCCCAAACACATGTTATAATAACACTACAATCATAACCCTCCTCCCAAACGCATATTATCATAATACTACAACAATAATCTTTCCCCCAAACACATATTATCATAACACCACTATCATAATTTCTCCCCCAAACACATACTATCATAACATTATCATTCATATTCCTTTCCCCAAACACATATTACCATTACACTACCAATAATAATCATTTCCCTAAACACATATTATTATAACACTAGGATTATCATAATCCTTTTTCCCCATAAGTCTTTCCCTTCCCCAAACGTACCCTAAGAGTCATTATGTCATTTTTCTAATCTAATTCTTTTTTTTATATTTTTCAAAATGAAACGTTTTATTTTGCTATTTATCTAGTTAGCCTAAAACTAAACTTAAAACTCGAAGAGCAAAACATTATTCTACTCCTAATTAGATGTATTCATCAATAAAATCAACCAAATTTGATTTAGAGGATAGTGTATGTTGTTAACAAAATAATGTGATGAGGTTCTGATGAAAAATTGTTTAGAAAGCAAAAAAATATTATTTTATTTAAGATGACATTCCCACGTTGCAAAGAAAGCAATGTGGAAGCCTCCTCAAATACCCATACATTCAATTGTGGGTTTGGACCCAAAGCGGTACCCATGTTTTGGCGAGGGAGAGGAAAAGTGGTTTTGTCGATATCTCCAAGAGTGTCATCGTCTGTCTGGTCGAGCGTGGTGTGGTGAGGAATAAACTAATATTTTTTATAAATATATATATTGAAACTGGTTTTTCATTTTTTTTTTCAAAACTACAAGATGTAATTAATAAACGTTTCACATTTTATTTTGTCAACTGTTGAACTGTTATCAACTATTAATAGAACCATTTTCAATCGTTGGACCATTCTATTTTGATCGTTATAACATTCCAACTGTTGGACCACTTTTTTACTGTTTTGTCATAAATATCTTACCGTTGCAAGGATCCCTCATCCGTTATATATATGTGTGTGTCTTCCCTTCTCATTTGGACATCCACCGAAATACATAAGCTCTCATATTCTCCCTCAACTCCTTCTCTTTTCTGGCTCCCTTACCCTATCTCATTCTGTCTTTTAAGTTTTTCAAGCACTTTATATATGTTTGCACATTCGAGCAAAGCCGCGAAATATCTTAAAGTGAGCGAGATCCACGACTCAACTAATTTGTTAGCGTGCTTCTGTTTTGCAGGTTTTCCTACTACGACGCTTAATTCAAAGCAACAACAGGTTCATATTAATTGAACATCGTAGTGATTTACATAGAAGACGTAATTTATCATTTGGAGGACACCACAATAAAAACACTAAAATCATGAACGTGGAATAGTTATTGTAATTCAAAGCTAATGATTTATGATATGTTTGGAAGTGATTTCAAAATGACTAGAATTTCTTTTATGAATTTTAAAATAACTCGAAAAATGATTTAAAATTATGTAAAATCAATTGTCGTAATATGAAGATGCGTGTGACAAAAATTGTTCCTCTAATGGTTCAAAATGGATAACAAACATGCAGTTAACTTTGTAAGCTACGTTTAAAAGAAAACATTGATGGTCAAAGTGAGGTAGTTGATTGATATTTTGTTAAATATTCTTGTATTATAATTAAAATGCAAGAGGGAGAAAAGTAATTGTGATTAAGTTTGACGCAATTACTTGGACTTTTTATAATCAATGGATACAATGTTTCTTTTCTTTTGTCCGATCGATAATCGTTGAAGAAAGAAACGACATGTCGGGCGGCAATAAAAACAAATGTGATATTATTTGTTTGATCTTCCACCACTTGTCCTTTCAAAATACATAAATACTTGTCGTATTAGACATTACTCGTTATCTCTCTTGTTTTTTCTTTTTAATTTTGTCTATCACTCAAAATTTTCTTTACGGGTATATAAACAATAAATATAATAATATACGTTCAAGATTTTGATAGTTAATTTTGACTTTCTATGATATTAAAGACTTGAGTGAAATAATCAATATATAAAGGACAAAATAGAAAAGTTAAGAATCAGAGACTAAATTATATATTTGGGCAAACTTTAGATATAAGTTAAAGCTTAAAAGCCATTTCATTTAATGGTTTTAAAATGCTATAATAGATATAACAATTTTACAATCACTTAAAAATGTCACACTCTACTTAACTTATGACGAGATATATATGATGAGAATAGCCCTCGACTGTACAATAAAATAATGTTGTATATTAAACTACTCTTATATTTAAAACTTAGCTTCTTTTATACTTTCATGAACTTGACATTCACACATTATAACATAGAACATATCCTTAGCACCTATATGTATTTTAACAATAAGTACACAATTTTAAAGTAAATTATTCTGATACATGTATTTACTCAAAGTGTATTTATTCAAAGTTGTTTAGAGTTGATTGTGTGATTATCTATTTATATGTTGATGGCATACTTATCTTAGGTAAAAACATATGTAATTACGAATACAAAGTTATTTCTATCCTCACAATTTGAAATGAAGCCTTAAGTGAGATTGATGTACTGCTTATTGTTAAGATAAGGAAAACTTAAAAATAGATTTTCATCTATGTCAATCACACTACATTGAAAAATGGTTAAATATATTTGATTATTTTGATAAGTATATTTGATTATTTTGACTACACTTAAGTGAGAACACTTTATGATGTTAGTATAAGTCTTAAGAAAACTTGGAGAGAATATTTTTCACAATATGAATGTGCAGAGATTATATGCAGCACTATGTTTCTAATACATTATATTAGAGTTAATATTACATATATTGTGAGTAGATTGAGTACCCACATAATCTTGATGAAAATTATTGGATTGTTTTTCATCGTTTATTAAGATATCTTAAAAGTACATTATCTGTATGGGGTGGAAGAGCCATCTCATGAAAATAAACAAATAGTTGGTCTTAGTTTATAGGTCAAGCTAGTAGGGCAAGAAGAAAAATGGTTGATAAACCTACTGGGAGACATACCATTGTGTTGGGGCATCAATACATATGATTCACAGACTACTATAAGTTATTGTATAAAGGCAAAAAGGCAAAAAGAGGCACATACGTCTACAACATGGAGTTGTAAAAAAATATAATGTCTGAGAAGAACTATAATCAAGTTTAATTTATAAACGTGTAAAAATTGGTTTAGGGTAGTAAAGTTGTTAACTAAAGTATTTTGTTAATTGCTCTTGTACGATTGGAAGAGACAATTGTTAAGCAGATTATGTAAATTATGTGAACATATGGTGCAATGTAATGGGCAATGAAAATGATTAGCAATCATAAAAATTAATAACTTAATTATCTTCTAATCGAGGAATGCCAAAGAGATACTCTCATAAAGCTACAACATAAGAACCTGAACCCAACTACAAATACCGCACTCGTGTTGATTGAACGCTTCAATGCAAAACTTCCTTTTAATAAAAACTAGACAAAATCGGGGACTTAATCATACTCCAGACTTGCGTAACTCGGCAGCCCCGTGCGCAAAATGGCATCTCTCACCAAAAGTACAAGAACCTTTCGCAAAATTATCACATAGCTTTGTTTTATAGTTGCTACCTGTTGGTGCAGGACCTCCTCCCATCCCGCCAGATGCTTTACCCGGTCCTGCCATCGAAACTGTGATAATTAGCTCCCTCACCATTGCACTTGCTTCATTGATTTGCTCAAAAGTGCCCTCCAGTTCGATGTTCCTCAGATTCGGATCCGATTCATGGTCCCTGATGGAGAGTTTCGCACCCGTTTGGCGACAAATCTGTTTGGAGTTGATCCCACCCTTGCCAATGATCGCTCCAGCAAGGGAGGCATCTATACTGATCTTTGCCGTAGCTGAAGCGCCAAAGCTTGCAGCAGGACCTGGCGGTGGCAGGTCCATTCGACCACCCATACGACCAACCATATGTACACCTCCACCTCCACCTCCTCCTCCTCCCATAGCACGAGGATTATCGTGAGATGGAGGATTAGGCCTCCCGAGTTCCCACTCTCCATGAGCAAAATTGCATTTATCACCAAACTTGCAGCCTTCAGCAGTGTTGTACTTGTTGCACATGCGAGTTTTGACTTGGGATGGAGCAGAGGGCCCGCCATTAGTAACAGATGGTGGGGCAGCTATATTTCTAGATGGTTGAGCACCAACAGGAGCAAGATTCATCATTTGGGCTACAACATTATAACCACCAGGAACGTAGTGCAAGAAGTGGCAGCTTTCACCAAATGGGCAACCAGCAGTACTGAAATCCAAGATGATAAAATAACACATTGGTAAAGATCAAAGCAGGATCCCACAGAAATTCATAAATCTAAAGACTGCCATTTATTAGACAGTACAAACAATACACAAGAGAAATCCAATTTCACATGAAATCGCATGCATATCTTTTGCCATAAGGCAATATCATCTTTTCCTCTTGCTAAAAGCCCAAACACTTCAAGAAGTTGTATATTATTGAGAAGTGGCATCAAACAAATGCATATTGCAAATCTATGAGATTCAGGGTTGTGTTGAAATATAACTTTCTTCTATGTCAAGAAAGAAACTTTTAGAACGAAACAAACAAAAAGAAATCCACTATATTGAAAAAGAAACTATAAACAGTCTTTTTGTAAGAAATAGCCCCACTAGAAATGAATTAGCAAATAGATCATACCCCTAAACCTCCTGGAATATCTTATTTATTTTTTAAAATTTTTTTAAACAAGAAATGAAACTTTTTATTGATGAATGAATAGAGATTAATGCTTAAAAGATACCAAATCCACTAAGAATGAAATAAAAATAAATAAATAAATACAGTGAATTACAAACAAAAAGACAATATTTCAGCTAAGACAAAAACTTGTCAAGAGAAATCAACAAATGACATAGAAAGAGAACGCAATGAAAGAAACCCTCTTGGGACTCTACAGAATGGAAATAATATTCGAGCTTCTGCAAAAGACCTCTTTTTGTCTTTAGCACTTTACTTGGCAATCTTCAGCAATCAACATCCTCTTCCATCAGACCCTAACTTCTTGTTAATGCTAAAGACTCCATCCTCTTTTACTGTCAGACCAATGCCTCCCCACAACGTGTTACCAAAATCTTTTCTTTACAAGATCAAATCATCTTTAAGAATTAGACAGGACTTTTAAGAATTTCATTGAATGATTGGTATAAGAGTTACGGTTCTATACACAACAAAAAATAGCTATTCAAATGATCAATGTGAACGGAATGAGAGCTATAATTGTTCTTAAACAGGGGATAGAAGAAAAAAAAAAAAAATGATGATGGTGATAGTGATGATGACGACAATATTAATTTTTGTTTTAAAAATTAAATTAAAAAACCCACCACCACCAACATTTAAATTGTACAGTTCACTCTTTCTCATTCAAAGAAACAAAATTTTATTTTTAGAAACAGCTTCCAATCAGTCCCAACGAAGGACTGTTTAAGTGACTATTCTACAAAATATTTTAGAAGTTATTCTAAAAGCATGTTATAGAACTATTTTCTATTCTTTTCCATTTTTAGGAACAGCTTCCATCAGTCCCAATGAAGCGCTATTTGAAGTGACTATTCTACAAAATATTTTAGTTGTTTTCTAAAAACATATTATAAAACTGTTTAAGTGACAGGGGAAAAGGAAGACAAGTCATCTCTTTTCACATAAGAGATATATAGATGAAATTAAGGCTCCAAACCGCATTATAAAGATAAATGCAACAATGGACTTCAGCTAATAGAATAGAACTGGACCAAAAGAAAATACTAATAAACTAAAAGTAAAAAAAGATGATGAAACTAAGTTTGAATCAACCAGAATGAGATCATATTTCTTCTGCAGAGCAAAATATGCTAAAAACTGAGAAAGAGAGCCTCCGAGTTTTGTAATAATTGAGAAAATTTCTAAAACTCTAAAACTCACTAATAAGTTGAGTTTTAAGATTTTATTCCCTTGGTTGAAGGCTTAGAGTAATAGTTTATACCTGTGTTCCCAGTTTTCAGAAGCACAATGACTCAGCTTTAATTTGAAACTCGTGATCAATTAAATTCTTACAGCAAGTTTAGATCGTTAGGGAAAGATAATATACAGTTCAAGTACTTATTTAGGTAGGTAAGATATGAACCTGAAAAACTTGGTGCATGGCTTCGATTTGCTCCCTACAGTTGATAAGGACTCCAATTCTGTTGCAAAACATTAATTGTTCTTTCTCAGTTATAATTTGTTAAGATTTTTACTCTAATACTTTAATACATCTTTACATTTAAATTATTTAGGCAACTAACACATTACTAAATAATTTGTAGCTTTCTGTTAATGTAGGGTAACATTCTTAATATATGAATTGGGTAACGTCAACTGTTTCAGTTGGATTTCAAGGTCACCTAAAATTGTAATAAATACAAAATGACCCAACATCAAATAAAAGGGGACAGGGAGGGGAAACCCCACCTAAAACTGAATCTTATCAATGGTAGATAAAATATTTTAACCCTCCATTCTAAGCCTTCTATATAGTCCAAATGACTAACCTAAGGGTATCTTGATTGTTGACCATATATAAAGATGATATAAGAAAGTTTAGAATACGGTAGCAAATGAACTGTTCTTAAAGTCATAATTCTTGAACTGCGACCTTGCTTGAACAAGATCTATTCTATGGGTTATACAACTGTGTCCTTGAGTTCTAAGTCACAGTTCTTCAAACTTTCCTTTCCATATTCAACTCATATCTCCTAAGATGCATATACAACTCAAAAATGCTGGTAGGCTAAGTTACTCATCTAATGACATGGTTATTGAGGACCATTCTAGTAAGCAACAGACCAGTCAAAACAGTGAGTCAGCAACATGTGGCAGACGACATGGATTCTCCCAGCCGAATCTGGGTATCCCATTCTAGAAGCTTCACGGTTTCCAGTCTGTTATGCTTTACTCAATACGATGTTGGCACGTATATAGTTTTCTGTCATAATACTCTTCATTCTTTATTCATGTAATTACTCACTTTGTGTATAAATTAAACCGGCCTCTCCTTTGTATTTCATTAGAGAAAATACAAGTTGCAATATAGTGAAAGAGAAAGAAATTCTTCTCCAAGTTATTTCTTTCTTCTCTGAAACTTAAGTTGGTATCAGAGCCTCAAATGGCTGATTCAAGTCGATCTACCTTTAGCTCTATTGCTGCACCCAGTGCATATCTGGTCCTCCTCCTCAGAATTAACTTTTGAATCAAATTACGGTTATCAAGATGGATAGAATTTCCACTGTGGCAAATCTTGTTTGGCCTATTTTAGGCAGCTACCATTGGGAAGGTCATCTGACCGGAGAAAAACCATGTCCCAGTAGGACCATTACGAGAGTTGTGAATCGAGAAAGCACTCCAGGTGACGGCTCCTCTGCATCGGTTGGTGTTCTAACTGAGAAGATTCCAAACCCAGAATATGAAGACCAGGTTGCTCTTGATCAACTAATTTTGGGTTGGATATGCAACTCAATCATCCAAGAGATTGCAATACAGGTAATGGGTTTTCAAACTTCTAAAAATTTATGGGCTGCTGCACAAGAGCTCTTTGGAATGCAATATAGTTCTGAAATTGACTATCTCAAATGTCTTTTTTATACTTCTCGCAAAGGATAGTAAAAAATGAATGAGCATTTTACACGAATGAAAAAGTATTCTGATCATTTGGCCCTTGCCGGTAGCCCTGTTTTAGTCAGCAATCTTGTTTCTCAGGTTCTTGCAGGGCTTGATGAAGAGTATATCCGGTAGGTGTATCAGTCCAAGGTAAATATGGCATTTCATGGACTGATATGCAGTCTGATTTGCTTGCCTATGAAGCTCGGCTGGAGTATCAACTCAGGTTGAAATCTGGTTTGTCTAATCTCTCTTTCTATTAATAGTAATGCTGCATCTGTTAATATGGTACAAAGTGGATCCCATTCAAGTGGAGGATCATATCAGAATCGACAAAATCAAACAAATGTTCAAAAATTCAAACCCATCCTTTGGAGGAGAACAGGGCCATGGTCGTGAGCGTTGCAACAATGTGTCTACCAAACATCCAACCTGCCAAGCGTATGGAGAACTTAAGTCATACAGCAGGAGTCTGTTTCTTCCACTTTAACAAGGAGATTAATAATCCAAAGCAAACTCATTACAGTGTTGAGTCGAATTTTACTCCAAACCAAGGTCAAGACACTAATCCTACTGCCCTAGTTGCAAACTCTTATGTTGCTAATCCTGAAGTTGTGGCAAATCTGAACTGGTATGCTGACAGTGGTGCATTGAATCACATTACAGCCTATCAAAACTCTTTGAATTCCTCAGTTGACTATGCAGGTAATGAGCGAATTATTGTTGGTAATGGTCCACAACTGCCTATATCTCGATTAGGGACGTCGAATCTTGTTTTTAAGAATGACTATCTGAAACTAAATGATGTTTTATGTGTTCCTACAATTGCCATGAATCTTTTTAGTGGATCTAAACTTTCTCGTGATAATAATGTTTATATTGAGTTTCACCCTGAATTTTGTGTGGTTAAGGACCAAGTTTCGGGGGAGATTCTGCTGAAAGGAGTTCCTTAGAGATGGACTGTATCAGTTGGAATAACCAAGCCAGTACATAAATAATCACCAAGAACCTGGTTTACAGATAGCTCCTAGTATGATAACAAGCACATTGATGAATGGTGACCAGTACTTCTAAGTCACAAAAATCCTAGAGTTTTAAAAGCCACATGTTATCTCTTACTAACTAGCTTGAAAGTAATAGCCAAGAATAAGAGATAAACAACATTTAACTGAATGCCTCCAAATGGTGAATAAGGACTTCAGTAGAACATAAAATAAAAGAAAGGAGAGATTGAACTGATAGGAATTTTGTTAACGATAATTTCAAGTTCGCAACAAATGGAAAATTTGAGACAAAGCAGCATCAGAAATGCTAGCTACTAGTCCAAGGAGTAGAATACTTGCATCAAGACAAGAGGTATACGGCAAGGTATCTTCCTCACCGATTCTTTGTTTTTCATCAACAATCCCAACAGACTACTGGATAAATTAGTCAAGTATTAATGGTTGATCGTGAGCCCAATGGGACACTTTGTTAAGAATGACAATGAAGACCAAAAACCCTAAAATGGTCCCAAAAATCATGACCAACAGATATAGTTCTAAAATTTGTCCAATTACTCACTTTCCTATTTCACCACTAGTGATAACAAACCCTTCCCTTAGTCGCATAACCTACAAACAAGAACCACCTTCAACTACTGGAAGCAGATCCACTTGCTAAGGGAGTATTTCCAGTCATCTCTAGTTTAAACAAAGAAAAATAAACAATAAAGATAAAATTGGAATAAACGCAAATATAAGGGTAAACCACAAGCACGAACACATAGAGCCAGTAATTCTCGTAATCCAACTCAAAAATCCATAGAAACAAATGCAAGATAAACCACTAAGACAGTAAAAGCGACAATTCTAACTACAGAAAAGAAAAGAAAAGAAAAGAAAAGAACAATAAACAGAAACCAGCAATCATTCCTCGCCCTACATTGAACAAAACAAAGCAATAACCAAGCACATAATTTGCCTCTCCTCCCTCCTATAAGCAGCCATACAAAGCATAGACTAGAGCTTTTTCCTTTTTTTAATTAAAAAAATTAAAATATAGAAAAACGAACCTTGCTTATGCTTCTTAAATGAACCATTAGAATTGAAGGCAGCTTCGGGCCTCCCTCGCTTGCGCATATCCATTGAAGAGAAGCACAGATCGAGATCGAGAAAAGTAAATCGACAAGAGAAAAGCAAGGAGTGAACAAACGGTTGCAGAGATTAGAGGAACGAAGGAAATGAAAAGAAAAAATTGAAAAGAAGAAGAAGAAGAAGAAGAAGAAGAAGAAGAAGAAAGAAGTGGAAAAAACCCTAACCCTAGTGTCGGAGGGGTTATGGTGGAGAATGGGATATTGAGGTTTTTAAAAAAGCTATGAAGAAAAATTAGAGAGATTGGGAATTGGCGGAGAACGGTGAAGCCCGGAGGATATTAATAAAATATAAAATAAATTCTTATATTAAAATCTCAAAATAATTGTGGGCGGATTTTGAAATTATTATTTCAAATTGCCTAATTCTTGCCGTTGGGTTCCGCTCCCTATAAGCTTACTCCAAATTTTCATTTCTTTCCTCTTACTTTTGCCCGCCAAAGCCAAATGTCATTTTGCTTTTCTTTTTCTTTTTCTTTTTCTTTTTTTTCTTTTTTTCTTTTATTTAAATTTTGAGAAAGTTACTTAAGTTTTTATTAATGTTTTTCAAGAATAAAAATAAAAAGGTTAATTTTCATAAATATAACAACGACCAAATATTTACTGTTGGTGTAACAAATTGAAAATTGTCATTTTTTTAAATATTCTAAGTTTGTCCTTACTTTTCAATATTTCTTTCCTTCCTTTGCTATTTTCATTTCTTTCCATTTTTTTTTCTTTTTCTCTTCTGTCATTTTCTTTTCAAACAGTTATTTGGTTGTTCCAAATATAAAATATCGTTGACTATTGGATAACCAAATCTAAAGATAAAAAAATTGTCAAATATATACAATGGTACAAATAATCTTAAACTTGGATAGCCAAATTTAAACGATCATGTGTCAAATATAAACGAAAATCTAAACAATCGTGTACCAAAAAAATCGTTAAAAAAAATCGTTGAGATTTGACTTTCCAAATTTAAACGATCAAATCTAAACAATTGTATACTAAATCTAAACTATCGTCTACCAACAAATTTTGAAAAAAATTGTTTAGATTTGGCTACCCAAATTTAAATGATCACGTTCCAAATCTAAACGATCGTGTAAAAAAAAAATAGTCAATTCTGCAAAGAATCTTGGAAAAAAATCCTTTATATTTGGGTAACCAAATCTAAACGATTGTGTAGGCCAAATATAAACTATTATTTACCAAATATATTACGGGCATTTGGTGCCAATTAAATAATGGGGCATTTTTTATATTTTTCATCTTGGGACATCTCACCAAGGCATTGTATACCCGAGATCGAATGAATGAAAGGCAGATTTTCTTTTCTGGCCATCTCAGTGCAACTAAGGCTCGGGATCCAATAACTAAAGGAAGAATTCTTTCATTTCGGTGCAACTAAGGTCCTAAATCGTGTATCATGATTACATGATTGTTTAAATTTGAAAGTCACCGTTTAAAAAAAAGTAATACAACCCTACAACCCAACTCAACCAATATTTTAAGGTTTGGGTTGGTAATACAATTTAGGTAATTCGGGTTGCCAACCTAACCAACCGAAAAATATGGGTTAAGTTAAGAATGTCCCCCAACCCAACCCATTTACACCACCTACTTGAAATAATGGGAATTAAGTTCATTTAATTCCCTCTGATCATGAAAATACCACAAATTAACTTAGAAATTCCAAAAACCACAAAAATCATCCATTGACATAGGTTGGCGTGCAGACATGGATGGTCGGGGGTTGGATGTGCTCGGAGGGCTTGCCTAATCTTGCCGAATGTTAACCTCACGTACGACATCTGTCGCACGCTCACTCGATCGCTTGCCTAACACCTCGCATGCATGTGTCCCATAAGCGCAAGGTTGTCGCGTGGCTTGTGTGTTTCTTGCCTTCGCACGCAGATCATGTCGCAAAACCCTTGGCCATGTGCCCAGCATAGGTCGCTTAGCACACCACTAACCTCTTTCTCCACCAACACACACGCCTATCTCGTCTTGCAATCCTTGACATTTGGCCAGCCACTAACACTGCCCAGAACTCATTTTCATCCAGAAACTTAACTCCACTTTGAAATATCATAACTACAAATCCATAACTCTTTTAGGAAACTTTCTTCTACAAAGTTACTTGGAATTGTCTTAACTTGCCTACCTCCAATTTTTCAGCCTAAAACTCTACGATATGCGTACTGTAGCCTTTTGGAAGTCAAAACTGCTTAGATTCTTTTCGAGAATGACCTTTCCTCCTTTCTTTGGTTCAAATTTTATTTCCTCGCCTCAAAATTGACTAACAACCCCAAACTATAAAATAAACTCAATTTAGAAACTTTTGAGAGTAATTTGAACCAAAACTCACGAGTAAAATGAGAGAAATAATTTTTTTCTAAAGTGATCTATTTATAGTGAACCTTGCATGAGAATTTCTTAATACCTCCAAATTACCGTAATTTAACTTAAGCATGCAAAGGACACCTGAAAAAGCACTCAACTAACTTGCCTTGGTCGGTCATCTCTTCACCATCTCGTCTAACTTCAACCAAAATGCCTAATGCTTTAACCATGCAACATGCTAACCTCCTTTCATATGGCCACAAGCCTTCTTCGTGTGCTCAAGTATCTTCATCAACCATCGGGCTGCATAAGCCTCCCAACGCCTCAACAACTTCACAAAAACAAGTTCTTCTTGCCTAGAAGCACAATTATCGCCTCATGATACTCCTTTGAGGGTTCTCCTTGCCCAAGCCACACACTTAAGCCTTGGTCGCCTAGGAATGTACATAAGCCGAGTTGGGCTAGGTTGGAGGAAAAATATAGACCAACCCAAAGTATCTGAGCTGGCAAAAAATAAACAATATCAGTTAATGTGAAAGGGTCAACCCAACCTAACCCAAAAAAATTTGGTTGGGGCCGAGTTGAGTTTGCGAGTTGGTATTTCTTTCACTATTATTTCAAAAAAAGTACAAAAACGATGCCCTTAAAATAGAGATTAGACCAACAAAAAAAATTGGTTCATCGAGGAGTGAATATATATGATAAATAAATTAATGTTGTTTGGTATAAAAAAAAATAAAATTAGAGAGAAGAAGAGAGGTACCTAGGAAGGAGGAGGTGGATGACTTTTTTGGGGCATAACTTTATAGGGTTCATAAGTGCATAACTTTATGGAGGCAAAACCTCGCAAATAGGTCTTTAAACTAATAAAAGAGTGAAAAAGAACAAAAAAGAGTGGCTCATTTAAACTAAATCAAATTAAAATTGTCGTATTTTACTTTGAAGTCGGAGGATTTCGAAGTAGTGCGCGAGGGGAGGGGGATCGAGAGCAGGTCGTCGTGCAAAATAATTGAAGAGGTTGAGTGGGAGGGGACTGAGATTGTCGTCCGCTAATCGAAAGTGCGAAGAAGATGGAATGGGAGTCGAGACTTAGAGATTTGAACAAAGGTTAAGAACCGTTGAAGTATGTGAAGTGTTGAACAAATGATCCGCGAAGTGCTAAACAAAAGTTTAGGGCTTATATATATAAATATATATAGGTATTATATAACCAAGTCAGGTTGGGTCAACCCGATCCCTTACCTGCTGACAAGGCTTGAGTTGTGTATGTAAAATGTAGTTGGTAAGGTCGTTTAAAGAACAATTATGCAACAATATATGCTGATTATTATGGAAAATAGAACACTAGTTGCAAGTGAAAATAATTAGGAAAAGGGTAGGGACTTACTAATTCACCTTGACAAAATATTATTTATAAAGAACCTTACTTATTAGTGGGGTGGCAAGTGAGAGTGTCAAACCCAAAAGAGGTGAGGTGATTCTTTCTTGAATTCAAACTAGGAAAGATTGTTAGACAAACTAAGAAAGCATTAATAAAGATCAAGCAAGAAATTTCAAGAATCATGTTGTGACAAGTAACAAGTGAAATTTAAGTTGTTCCAATTCAAGACAATAGGATATGTGAAAAAAATTACTCAATTAATAAAAGTGAGGCAATAGTAATTTGGAATTTGAGGATTTTCTTTATCATTGGAAAAAAGGGCAAAGTAAGTATTGAGGGGTTTTAAAGGTTCTTGGTCAAATTAATTTTGGATCAAATTGCTTGAACTCCAAAATTAATTTGTTCAAGATTCACACCTTTTTTTACATACCAAAAATCAAACAAATATGCATAAGAAAAATTGATTCAATCACACATCATTTGTTCAACAAAAAAAAAAAAAAAATTAGGGCATGAATCTTTACTCAAAGAATTAGCAAAATAAAAGATTGCCAATTACAGTATAAAGAAATGATGCTAGAATTAAAAAGTCATCAATCTACCATGTTTACTTTAAATTCACAAAAAGAAAAAAAAGCATATTGCATACTTGCAAATTGAAGACAAATTGAGTTCAAGAAAATTAAATTGGCCAAGGGAAAAGATATCATGAACACAATTTGTATAAAAATTTAAAGTAAATCCAGCAATCTCAATCAAAACTATGAACAAGAATCATCAAAGAATCAAGAATTCTCAAGAACTCAACAATTCTCAACTTTATTTTTTAAAATGAGTACATTGCATACAAAGTAAAATCTTGCTGAATTAATCAATAATCATTACTACACAAGAAGAAATGAATTATAAAAATTATGTAAGAAAGCCAAGAAGTAATTCTTGATGAGAGAAAGCAAAAATTACACAAATTCTTGCAAAAAAAAGTAAAATCTCTCAGAAGCTTTAACTCAATTGATGTTTTACCCCCTCCCCTCTCCATGGATGATCAAAATTCTGCTGGAATTGAAACAATTTCAAACTGGTCAATTTGAGTGAAATTGATGGGGGATTTTTTATAGAGAAATTTGGGTTTTTAAGATGAAAGGATGAATTGAATTGAATTGAGAAGCTTCTAAATCTGGGACCACCATTAGTGTTGACCTTGTTATTTTTCAAACTTAGTACTAAGTTGTGGGACCCGATGAGTGAATGAATTGAGGAGAGAGAGATAGAAATTGGAGGTGAGACTTCGGGGGTGTTGGGGGAGGGAAAGGGTTAGGGGGAAGGGTAATTATTTAACCCAACCCATTTTTGGGGGAAGGCTTGAGTTAGGGTTTCAAATCCATCTTTGGCATCTTCTCAATCTGGGTTCACTCTCTCACTTTCCCTTCTCAATTCTTCCTCCACCCGTCTCAGCCCCCCAAATTTCTCTTCTCAATCAGTCCTAACTCCCCGAAACTACCCTTATGTCTCCTTTCATTATGCCATAATCCGTCTCTCACATTTATGATTTCATCCTCCTCTCATCATTTTTTGCTTCGTCTTTCACCGGCCAAAGGTTTGTTTCCTTTCCATCATTTTAAAATGCTCGGTTTCGTCTTTCCCTTCCGACGGTTGGTTTCGTTTTTTCGACCCAACTTATTTTTTTTCCCTAAACATAGATCTAGGATCGGTGAAGCATTTCGTTGATGGAAGCCTTCAAACGTGTTGCCTCTGAAACGCTTCACTGTCCATCTGATTTTGGCTTCAATTCAACAATTAAAGCCTCCGAACTGTCACCATGACCTACTTGGGTTCCTTGCATGGCTTCTTGAAAAGGTTTGTCGCTCAGATAGCCCCTTCACGTGCAAACTTCCCCTTGTCGCTCACCTTTTCCACTGTCGATCGTAGTTCCCCATTATTGATAAACACATAGATGCTACATCCATTCAATAGTGTTTGGGTCGAGCAAGGTATGGAAGGAGGTGATGCTTTCTCTATTGTTTTCCATTGTCGATGATGAGGTCCCCAAATTCATATTTTGTCTGATTCATGCTCATACTTTATTCTATCAACATATGTTATTTTTAATTGCTGTGAATCTATAGTTTGTTATTCTGTTCATGTTCGATGTTGCTATCTATATCCTATATTCCTACCCATAGCTCATGCTATTACTGCTACTAAGTGTATAGTTGACTACTTGTGTACTTTCCATTGTAGTATACTTCTATATATTTTTTTCCCTGAGTTTCTGATGCTTTTGTCCCTTCATCCATGTAAATACACACCATGTGCATTGTGTGGTAGGTCTGCTGCATTTTAACTTTGACCAACTTTTCTGGTTACCTAACTTGTCTCTTACAATCTGTTGTGTGTTGTCTTTTCCATTGTTATTAGTCCATGCTCAGATTTGCTTGTTTAGGGGTCTTCAATGTAGCATTACTTCTTTCATTTTCCATCTTTATATCCTTGCTATGCCATTTTGCCTTATGTGTGTTTTTTCCTTGGTTCATCTATATAGCAACTCCCAATTCTCGCTTTTTTTGGTATGTATATGAATCCATGCCATTTGTGTTCCATTGTGTGTTTGGTCTTCACACTGGTTTGTTCATGTGTCCTTCATACGAGTTTTTAGGTTGATAGGGAAAGGTATGAACTCGCGCACCTTTCTTTTTCTTTTTCCTCCATTCACCAAGAATGTGTTCCATAATATTTATTTTTTCCTTCTCTTTTGCAGTTAGCCTGAATACGTGTCTCGAACTTTTGAGGTACTTGCTAGGGTTTCTACATATTCAAATAATTTACTTTCTTTCGTGCCGAATGTGTTTTTTTTAACATTGTAATATGTATGAATTGTTACCGAAAAACAGTGTATGTGGACTTTCATAAATTTTTATAATGTTGTCAATGGAATTATTTTACATATATTCGATGCATGTTCCATGTTCCCATTCTATTTTCAAAAGTTTTCATCCCCAAATTAAGTGTCTTTTTATCAATGTCAAAACTACGATGCTTAGAAAGCTATGATAATCAAACTATCACAATTTTTCAATTTAATCTTCTTAAAAAACGTATAATGGTCATATAGCTTACAATCCAACTTTATTTGCAAAAGAAAAAAACTTTCCAATTTTGCCATACCTTTCCTCTTTTTTTTTTTTGTGGTTTTCCTCGTACATTGTAATCTTTTTTTCCCTAATTTTTGAAAATGGTATACTTAAGTTATAACTTGGAGACCCTCAAAAGCAGTGAAATGAATGTCAAACGAAAACAAATTATTTATTTAAGTAGTTTTCAAATGAGACGTCTTTTTTTTACATATGTTCTTAAATCACCAAATTTATAAAAGTGAAAACGAACTTTTTTAATCGTCAGTAACAACCTATAATTCACACTGCACTAATAAAACGTTTTGCCATGAACCACAACACTCAAACTACGCATCGTCTCTCGAACAAACAACGTGTAGTTTCGCCCACGTTATGCTTTACACACTCACCTATTTTTAAATCTATTTAGAACGATGTTCATCGTGTGCTCCATTCACATTTTTCTAGATCAATCTAATGGTCCAAGTATTTGAGTAGGTTCCCCTTTTTGTCACCTGAAATGGATGCATCACAAATTGCCTCAATACTAACGGTCTTCACAGTTTTCCAACGTTAGTTATTAATGACGTTGGAAGAACTGATGAATGACCACAAGAGGGTAACACAAGCACCTTCTGATACTTGGCATAGAATTAGGTAGCTAGCGTACTTCCAAATGATCCACGAGTCTGACCTTGGCGTCGTCAAAGTATAAGAATGGACAAAAGATGTTTTGCCATTATGTACCACCTACTTAAAACAATCGTCGGATTAGCATCAATGAAAATCATTGACTTAGAGGAGATTGTTGCTATGTTCCTCCACCTACTCGGGCACAATGTAAAGAACTGAGTGATTCAATGAGAATTTGTTCGGTTCAATGAGACAATTTTGCGACATTTCAACCTAGTGTTGTTGGACGTTTTACGTTTGCATGACGAGTTGTTTACAAAACCACAACCAGTCATGAGCGCATGCACTGATCTGTGGTGGTGGTGTTTCGAGGTTAGATTTTCTTATATTGGGTTTAATTGAAAGTAACCCTATGTTCAGTATTCTGATATGATGTTCATTATTCATTGCAGAATTACCTTGATGGCCTAGACGACACGCACATAAAGGTGAACGTGGCCTCTTCTAATCGACCTAGGTATAGAATATGGAAGGGTGAAGTTGTTGTGAACATCGTCAACATATGAGACATGAAAGGAGATTTCTTTTTTGTCTTAGCAGGCTGGGAAGGATCTGCATTTGACACGTGCATCCTTCGAGATGCTATTTCACGACCCAACGGATCGAAGGTTCCAACTGGTAACCGCAACTTTTACCCCATTATATTTGAAATTCCATTAATTACACATTTTAGCAAGGTCTCGATCATATCGGGGTATTACTACCTTTGTGACGCGGGATACCCAAATGTGAAGGGGTTTCTGGCTCCATACAGAGGTCAAAGATACCACCTCCAGAAGTGGCATGAAGTTGGAAATGCACAAACAACAGGTAAAGAGTTCTTCAACATGAAACATTCTTCCACATAGAAAGTTATTGAAAGAGCGTTCGATCTGTTGAATGGTCGATAGGTAATCCTTCGCAGAAAGTCATACTACCCCATTCAAGTCCAATGTTGCACGATTCTAGTGTGTTGTCTACTGCATAATCTCATTAATGGAGAGATGATGAACGTCAACATCTTTTAGGAAGTCGATGAGGATGACTCGAACTACGTGACGACTACAAGTGACAAGATAAACTACATTGAGGCCTCTAACTAATGGAGTAATTGGAGGGATGAGCTCGCCGAAGAGATGTTTAGTGAATGTTAGTTGCATAGTCACTAATACTATTTGTGTTCCAGTAGAACCACGTTATTTTAATTTTTGTAATATGTCGATGTGCTTGTGATATTTAAAATGTATGTGTGTATGAACGAACTTGTTCAAAATCCAACGTATTACAAGAATTCACACTTTTTCCCATGTGATTATTGTCTATATAATTCACTTACACTTATTTTTTCTTCCATTCCTATCTCAGTATGGCATCTTCATTAAGAGCTTTGAAACATTAGTGGACAAAAGAGGAGGAGTCCACCCTTGTTGAGTGTCTTGTGGACTTGGTAAATGCAGGAGGGTGGAGGTCAGACAACAAGACTTTCAGACCTATTTACTTGGCCCAACTCGTGAGAATGATGGAGGGCTTGATGCCAGAATGCAATGTCACGACGACAACTATTACCGAAAGTAGGATCAAGTTGATGAAGAGAACATACCAGACAATTGCTAAAATATGGGGCCTAACATGCAGTGGGTTTGGCTGGAACGACGAGGTTAAATGCATAATTACGGATAAGGACATTTTCGACAATTGAGTCAGGGACAAAAATAAGTGAATACGATCTTTTTACATCATGTAATGTAATAAAAAACTGACGACTATTTTCAAATTTTTTCATAGACCCATCTTGTAACGAAGGGCCTTTTAAACAAGCCTTTTCCGTACTACGATGCATTGTCGTATGTCTTCAGGAGAGATAGCGCAACGGGGGCACATGTAGAGGCATTCGCTAATGTCAGGTCGAATATCACCAGTGGGTACCGGGGATTTCATTTAGAAGATTGGGTCGATATGGAGATCCCATCTATGTACAGCCAGGATTGAACATGTCACCTGAGGACATGATGGATGCATAGCCTGCTCGATCTAATGACTGTAGGCCAGGTTCCAACAGATCGAAGAGGAAGTGCGGAGGGCAGATTGTTGACGTCATTCGTGATACCATGGACTGTGCAAATGCCCAACTCAGAGCCATTGCAGATTGGTTAAAGATAGCTAGGCAGAACGAAGACGCAACCTGACGGGAAGTCATTAGATAGTTGCAGGCTATCCTTGAGCTTAGTAGATTGAATCAGGAGCGCTGTATGATGATAATGGCAGAGAAGCTGGTCGTCACAAAAGCCTTCTTGGACCTTCCCAATGATATGAAGATGGACTACTACAACGTTATTCTACACGATAACTTATGATTTTTTGTCCACTCCAACTGCCTGACCCGTATTTTTTCTCTCTCATGCATTGTGTTCCATGTAATTGAGGTCAATTTATAACTCCCTTCCCATAAACAATTTTGTCGCATATCGTTTCATATGAATGAATTTATGTTGCCAGTCATTGGTTTAAATCAATATTGTTAAATATACACAATTTTTGTCTTGCAGTTAGAATGTCAATTAACAAACAAAAGTATAATTTATTCGCAAGTAACCTTTAAGTTAAAAAAGGTTGAAAATGGACGTTGTATTCAGAGAAATTACTGAAATTATTCTACGAAAACTATGACGATTTGATAAACTAAAGGGACATTTTTAAAAATAGCAAAATAAATTAAAATATGTACAATCTATAGCAAAATTTTGGATTCTATCATTGATAGTCTTCTATCACTATAGCATATCAATGACTATCAGTGATAGAATTTGCTATAGGTTGTAAAGATTTTGTAAAATCTACTATTTTTTAAAAATTCCCCTAAACTAAACATATATGATTTTTATATTGGAATTAGAATGCGAATTTATAAAAAAAAATTAATTTATTCGCACGAAACATTTGCATAAAAACATTGAAAATGGACATATTATTTAAGAAAACTAATAGAAATTATTTTACGAAACTATGACAATTTGGTGGTTTAAATATACGAAATTTGTGTATTGGATTATACAAATTTTAAAAAAATAACAAAAAATAATTTTGATAACACAACCTATATAACTCTTCTCCCAAACACATCTTATCATAACTCCCTCATAATCCTTCCTACATAACCCTTCTCCAAACACATCTTATCATAACCCAAGGATTATCATAATCATTATCTCCCATAACCGAATCTTTCCCCCAAACGGCCCCTTAGGGTTGAGAGTTGGGAGAGAAAAATGTTTTTGGTTTATTTTGTAAGTCAACATCACAAAAAGTAGCCAAAAAGTTTATTCATTTGAAAAGTTTCCTATAAATAATCTAATTACAAGAAAAAAAATGCATGTAATTAGTTCACCAAATTCTCAACACCTCACATTCCACTAACCATTAGAGAAATTTAGTGGTCTAGGTGTTTAAATCTCATGTAGCCACTTATCCCACTAAGTGTTAGTAGAATTATCTAACAAAATATTGGATTTTTCCACTAACTTTACTTAAAGAGCAATATGGTCATTTGACCATTCAAATCAAAGTCAAAAGTCAACATTTTGTCCTTCTTGACTAATTTTGACCTCTCCAGCATGAATCCACATTCGTTTTTTCAAAATTCAAATCACATTTGAACATAAAGTCGGTCAAAATCTGACTATTCAAAGTCAAAAGTCAACATTTTGACTATTTCTATCAATTTCGAGCTTTGAATATGAATATGGATTCATAATTTTATATTTAAATCATATTTAATATAAAGCTCTATCTCTAAATTAATAATTGATCGCTATATCACATATACTTGTTAGTTTCTCTCTCATGACCTTATTCGAACTATTCAAACTAATCCAACATATTGTTCTGAGTTAATTTCATATGAGCTAGCAGGAGATCCTAATAGAGTTATAGATCATGGAATCCAACGATTCGAGACTGGCTAAACTCGTTTAGACAAAGCTAATCAACATTTGTTAACTAAAGGGTCATTCCACTGAAGTTCCATAGTTGCACTGCCCTCACTATAAATATATTTCTGTCCATTTAATATAACCATGATTAGTAAGTTAATCTTTCACAAGTTGTGCATAGGATGGCCCACTTCCATATCTCCACATGAACAATTCAGGATCACCCCATTTGTACTAACTAAAAAGCGTGCTACATCCATAGTGTCTCTAAAATAAGGCGTCCAACCTTATTCATATACTACAAACCGTTTAGGCTATATACTCGAACTTGATCCACGTTTATGTCTATACATAAAGTTCAAGGCTATACTAGATAGACTTGGGACCTTAGTTTTATTGGATTTAAGATTATAGTATTCAATTGTCACTATTAAGTCCTCAATAATCACTTTATTGAATAAAAAATGTTTTAAAATTACAAACAACGAGTTTTAGGACATAAATTCCAACAAACTCCCACTTGGACTAAAACTCATAGTGGGATAAAACAATGTTGAATTTAATTGTGAAAGAATAATACATATGAGTATAATAAACATATGAATGAATAAAGTAGGGCATATATCCAAACATCACATTCTCCCACTTGTCCTAGTTCATAAACTTTGTAGACCTAAACTCTTTAGGTAACCTTCAAAAACTTTAGTCATGAGGAATTTTGTAAAAGGATTAGCAATATTTTGCTCAAAAGATATCTAGATTACTACAATGTCACCACAATGTATAATTTCCCAGATAAGATGGTACTTGAACTCTAGTGGTTTCCCCATTTATGGCTTCTTGGTTCACTCCAATTTGCAACTGTGCCATTATTGTCACAATACATAGTGATAGGCATATGCATATTAGGAACAACTCTAGATTTGATAATTTCATAAATAGTTCGAGCAATGTCAGCCTTGAATGGATGAGAGTCCTATGCAGTGAAAAATTTAACAGAGACCTTAAACTCAATTTAATTGGAAACTAAAAATATCAGTACATTGGAAAAAGAAACAATTTTTATGGTTAAACATGCTGGTTGGTCGGTTAAGACACTTTCGTGCTTGGACTTAATGGTTTCAGTTATGTTTAATTCACTTGCAATACGTCACCAAGCTAGGTCATTGCGCATAATGCGCTCATTGTAACTCTCTGTATCACATGTTTCCATTGTAGGCGATGAGTCATGGGTCATGATCATCGCATTGTGAAATGCTCTCTATGCACCTCGTCATCGCATAATACTTAAATCCTCGTTGAGTACAAGTTTTCCTACAGTTCGTCCAAGTACAAGCAAACAGTAGGTTTACATGGGTGATCCAGGGTCTAACACATGGAATTGTTTTAGATGTTAATTCTAGATTTCACTTATCGCTTAGGCTTTATGGCAATTAAGTTGGAAGAATGTAACGTTAATTACAACTACTTATTTACAACTATAGACTTACACACATAGAGTAAATTAAGTTGGGGGAGAATAAATTAAACTAACTTGTATGCAGATGACTGTTGAAGGAAGTTCTACAGGCTATTAAATGATTAGGCGTTGCGATAATCTTCACACGCTATATTTTCATAATTGGCACATGATTAAGGTGACCTTCTCTCAAAGTGTTTAAATGCCACACTCGTTTTCCTTTCGGGATACAGTTGACTATGCTTACTTAGGAAAATTATATCTAAGGAACTTGACTCGTAATACTTATAGGACTTCTCGTTTAAGGACTGTTACCTCTCGGTACCTATTGTCTGCACTTGTTCACCTTTTGGGATACAAATGTTGGAAGCTACCTCGCTAAGGTGAGGTTTGTCAACAAAATCCACCTTGCGCACATTAGCCTTATCCTTGCTACTTTTCCTCTCGAGTAGTTGGCAAGTGACACTGGCCAAGTAACGAAAATAGTTCAACTAATGCGATAATAATTATAAGTTGAACCCCTTCTTAAGAACTTATCACAACTCTTCTCCTTTAAAAACACGAAGATACATGAAAAGTTAAGAAATGGTGGATTGAAAAGGTATAAACATGCAGTTTATGTATTAGATCGTGGGCTCCAACGATTCAAGATTAATTGGTTAAACTCCTTTAGACTGAGTTAATCAACATTCGTTAACTAACTGGTCATTCCACTAAAGTTCTACAGTTGCACTTCCCTCACTATAGACATATTTGTGTCCATTTGATAAGCCATGATCAGTAAGTTAATCCTTCACAGGTTCTTCGTAACCTCGATTGGGTCAAAATACTGTTTTACCCCGAGACTACATCTTGCTCCTTAAGTCCCACTGATCCACTATTGAACAATTGGTTTAAGGTCCAACCAATAAACTTAATCTCTCTCGGGCCAATGAGAGGGTGGGGCCCCTTGTTCAAAACTTGGATTCAATGCTTAAGATAACAACCTATCTACTAACCCTAAAGCGGGTAGGAGTGAATTTCGTCTTACATCCTATGTCCCCAACTATCCACCCGATCTTACCCCTAAAATGAAAGACTTATTGAGCCAACGCTGATGAGCTGCGCTCACTTATGAAGATCTAAGGATAATCTTGTGTGAACAGGAGTTCATAGTTGGCTCAGGATTAAGATTAAATTACCTAGGTCATCAATAATCGAGATAGTCAGTTTTAAACAGCAAACAATGTTATAACGTAAAAATGACTATTTCATGGTTCAATCTTATGTAAGTACTTTACATAGGATGCCCCCTGCTTTCATATCTCTACATGAACGATTCAGGATCACATCGTTTGTACTAATTACAAAGTAGACCGCATCCATAGTTTCTCTAAATAAGGCGCCCAACCTTTATTCATATACTATAGACTATTTACGTTATATACTCGAACTTGATCCACATTTATGTCTCTATATAAAGTTCAAATTTACTCAAAAATAGCCTCGGGACTTAATTTATTGGATTTAAGATTATAATATTCAATTTCTTAATAACAACTGATAGAATATGATTACAAACTACGAGTTTTAGGACATAAATTTCTAACATAGGCTACCATCTGTGTGTGCCAAAATGAGTTTAAAGTTAATGTCTAAACATGATTTATTATCAAATGTTTTAAGCATGCTTTGATGTGTGAATATTTGTGTATACTGTTTTAGAAATTGTCTTCCAAGCATGAGTTTGACAAGCATGTACTTCTTGATGAATTTACTCATGAGATTTACAAGGCAAGTATGTTTATGATAAATAGTTAAGCTAAAAAATGATTTTAGCATGTTTTAGACTATACCTACAATGTTCTAAGATATATAGCAACCCTTTGGAGGACATGGCATGTGCACAGAGGTTCCTTTAATGAAGGTATTCAGTAGATACCTAGTTTCCTATCATTGGGACAGATTAATGAGATGAGGGTTCTCCATATATGATATCTAGTTTTCCCATCTCTTGAGATGAAGATCTGTAGGTTTTTCACCTCATTGTACCTAATACGAGATAGGGCACTACTGATGCCTAGATTTTGTCTCGTAAATATCATATCACAGGATGAGGGCCCACTAGAGTATCTCAAATTCCATCCTTGTGATGCATGTGGTATAACAATTGAAAGATAGAAAGAAGTTTTAATGTTATGTTTTATGATTTATTTACGCATAGGACAAAGTTTAAAGTTAAATTGTTTTAAAAAGCATGTTTTATAAAATCATCACTCACTGGGCTTTTGGCTTACCCTTTCCAAAATGTTTTCCCATTTTCCAAAATTCTGAACGTTATCTCTAAGTCTGTTGTGCAAAGTTGCAGATAGTTTTACTGTTGTTGATCAGTAATTAGGTTTATTTTGGTGTTGTACATAGTTAGGGTTAAGTTTAGTTGTTTGGTTCCAGTTTGATATGAAATTGTAATATGTAATCAATGGCATCTAGCCTTGATTTCTTTTAAGATTATGTAATAAAGTCTATTTAATGTATGTTTCTTGTGTTTTTCCGACATAAGTTTTAAACAACTCAAGTTATTTAGCATTACATAAAGGTTCAAAAGTCAGGGTCAACACGTGTTGTTCAAAAGGGGACCGGCGTCGGTTAACTTTACGCCGTCTCTCAGTTCAAGAGTAAGTAATCTAGGAGTGAGTGTGACTATGATGGAGTGTACAACCTAAGTAAATATTTTGAAGCTGAGGCCCTAAACTCACTGTACGACTTGCCCAATGACGTTGAGACTGTAGGGCAGGCTTGGATTACTCATCCATGTCAGAGAAGCGTTACAAACTATTGTGTGACCAGAGGTGGAGTGGGAGATTACGCCAACTGGGTAATATTAGTTGTATCCACACTAACCAACTATTGGGGTGAGAGTGGTTGCTTTTCATAAAGAAGAAAATACTTCTCACGCATCACGATAACACCATCTCTCTGGAGTATGTGTTGGTAATTTATTGGATCATGAAGAAGTTGGCGATTAATCTCGATGCAATTGATAACTGGTAGAAATACAAATATCATATATTCCTCTATTACTACTTTTTTTTATAATAAAATACATTAATGATAATTCCTGTTCTTCTTGTCGCCCTGCCAATACACAAATTAGTTCAATCACGAAGTACTTCTAATACAACACACTTATATGGAAACAAAGAGTCAACACTTTAGTATATATATGTTACCATTTTTGATAAAGGGTTTACATACAAAAAGAATAACCTAAGACGTGTTTTGCTACCAACAACCCTAAAATAAGTACATTGGAACGAAAATTTTGCTACCAATCATACAAAAAGTCTTATATCAATCAATTGCTCCAATATGGCTTCATTGCTCCAATGGATTCTTGCAAAACCTAGTAAAAAAATAAAACCTCATTTTAGAGTATGACTCTACACATCAATATAAGAATATAATAAGATTTCACCATTTGTAATGCCAACATAAGGTACCAATTCCAACTACTGTTTAAAGGAGAGATATATCGAATCTACTTCACCCAATCGAATCTACTTCCTTTCCAAAAACACAAAAATGATAGTCATTGGTTTCACAATCCTAGCATCAACTACCAAGCAGAAGTTGAAAGATATTGTTTTTTAAAACATGGAACAATAACTTTTTGTAAGATTATGATCATACCATAATTATAAAAAAATTGTTGGCCGATAAAAGTTGGAGTAACAAAAAAAATAAAACATCTAAACCAACATAACCAAGCTCAAAAAATGAGTAGTGAGAATGGAACTCACAAGAACACAAGAGATTTCAATTTCCCCAATGAAACTGGAATTGGTCCATTGTGGTGGCATTACAAAGGTAATGGAACTCATAAGAACACAAAAATGACATTGTTGTTCTATAGGTCCAAACTAATGAGGCTCTTCAAGTTTACAAGCTCATCTGGCATAGTTCTATGGATGTTGTTTTTGTAAAGTTTCCTACATATTTAGTCACAGTGGCCTTAAGAAAATAAAAAATCAAAACATCCACACATATATAATTAATATATCCGACAAGTTTTACACACCAGTCCTTTCTTTTTCATTTTCTTTTTGTAGGGAAATCGAAACAATATCTTGAGCACACCGATTGAAAGTAAAGAAGCGGCTAGAAAAGGAAGCGTACCTGAAGCTTGAATCGGATGGAAAGTAACCTACATAAACATCTTTTGGTACCAAAAAGCTTAAATAAAGTACATGAAATATTTAGAAACAAACAATCATCAACTGGTTATATTTAGAAAAGATTTGCACCAGATATTAAGTAAAAAAAACAATTAGTCTAACTCTCCCAAACTTTTAAATTAATAGATTACATAATATAAAAGGAAAGAGAGAGAACCTGGAATTCTTTGAAGTATATAAAACTTGCACTAACACCCTGCTCTTAACCCTTTTCCCATTCATTTTTCTCATCTTAGTAGTGGTAAAAAAGAAAGCTACTTTGGTTAATGGTTAGTGAAGTACAAACATGTATGGACATATAGAAAAACCTGATCACAAAAAGAGTCCATCTACAAGAAGAAACTCCAACTATAAAAAATAGAACCTATAGGATATTTAAATAGAAGGACACGACACTAAAACTTGAAAGATAAACAAATCAAAAGCATGGCATCAACTCAAATAGACATTCTTGTCATCTCATATAGAAGGACAAGCCATTAAAATTTCAAATAAATGAATCAAAAGCATGGCATCTACTAGGAGACTGGTGGTTGCCAAAAGCAACTAGAAAAAGTTTCCAAAAGCAATAAAAGCAGTGACAACCATTACCCTGCAAAAAAAGCAATACAATCATGTTGTGGAGTACAAAGTAGAAAAATAAAAATTTGGAACAAGAAGATATTATAATAATTGACTGAATAATGATCAAGGAATAATATAGCATGTCGTGGAGTATAGAGTACGCAAATGTGCATTATACCAATCACATGTTCTCCACTAGTTTTCTTTTCTTTTTCTTTTATTTCTTTCAGTAATTAAGACTCGAATTGTCAACAAATGTCTGTGATAAATGAATATGATACTACCATAAACCAACATAACTACATCTCATCAAATCATATATAAGGATGGGCAAGCAGATGTTAACTATAACCCTATCTTCTGTAAACACGAGATTTGTTTCTTGGATTCTTTGCTATTGTCAAATTATAGAAAGTTGAATTTAAGTTATTGGTAAAGAAAAAAGGCAATGCTTTTGGTTCAAGTTGTATTAATTATTTTATATTTGTTAAAAAAAAAAGAAAGGAAAAAGAAATTGGAAATAAACATTATATATATTTAAAGGGAATAAAGAAAAGAAAGAGGAAAGGAAGGAGAAGAATCTGGTGCTTTGTTTTCTTTAGGGTTTTCTCCACCACCAAGAATTCTTCATCCATTTTTTCACCAAAATTTCATAGGGATCTTGAAGTAGAATCTGTGGAAGAAGAAGAAGAAGGGATAACACTGTGAATTGAGGTGAAGAGATGAAGAAAAGCTTGAAGGAATAGACAGCCATGATAGAAGCTTGGTGTTCACAGATATCTTCTGGTTTTTGAGTCAGTTTGAACTACACAGAAGGAATTCAAAGATGAGGTTTGTTTTATTTGAATGTTTTTTCAATTTATAACAAGTTTTGTGAAGGAAGCATGAGGAAATTATGATGTTAGATTAATATTTTTCGAAGAGGAATTCAGGTCACAGTTTGGTGTGCGAAATCGTGAAGATTCTGTTCTTTTGAGTTTTCCAGATTTTAAAGAACAAGTCAAAAGCTCTATTAGGTATGGTTGAAAATCCTATTAAATTTCCTACAACTTTCATGAAGAAAGTATGAGCCAAAAATGATTAGAAGTAAGCTTAATTTAGGGAACAAAACTGAGATTAGCAGAAGACTCGATTTTGGACTACCTTTGTTACGAGCGATTTTTGTAGCAATCTATTGGGAATTGTGTGAGACACATTTCTAATTTGAGTAAGGAAGAAAATTCGACCAAGTATTAAGAAGTTGACATTTGAATAAATTCACAAAAAGGATTAAGCAATAAAATCTTTTATGATTAAGTATACATTTTTGCAATTAAGTGGGTAGTTCTCAAAAGAAGTGCGATAAGAAGAGAAAAAGTATTTGCGTAAGTTAAGAAGTGAAAGTTTTGAATGTGAGACTAGGATTTTGGGTGGTCTTCCCAAGAAGAACCAAGTGTTTCGCAGAGAAGAAGTCTACGAGGAAGCCTTGGAGTTTAAGTTCGCATTAAGAGTTCTATGCAAGTAAAAATTGGTTAGTTCACGTGAAAGGTTTCTTATAGTAAAAATATAACCACACGATATGGTTATTCGTGAGAAATGTTAAGTGGTTGAAGTTATTTACGGTTTGGGTTAGACGAGAAGCAAGGTCTGGCGAAGAAAATGTTAAATCTAATTTGACAGGGGTTAACGTGTAAGATTAAGGATTTAAGCATGACTAGGTTGAATATTAAATTTACATGCGTGAAGTTTTAAGCAGGAGCTAGCAAACTGAGAAGAGTTTATGCAGGACTAAGTTAGTTTAAGGGCTTTATAAATAAGAGGATTTGGGAAACTAAGGAGGAAATGATAAGAGTTTTGTTGAAATGTTAAAGTGTTGCTGGTTTAGCCACCCAAGAAGATGCTTGCGAGAAGAAGAAGAATGACTTCTTTAGTAAAGTTTGGTGAGTGCTTTTCTCTCAAATGAATTTATGTTAAAAAAAAACTTTATTATGATTTCTCTTTACTAATTTGAAAGAAGAATTCAAATGAAAAATGTTTCAAAGAGATTTCTATGAAAAGTAATGTTTTCAAGCATGTTAAAGCTTTATTTGATGATTTCAATATTATGTTTCTTTGAGATGATGCTAACTTTTATGCGCACATAAAGAGTTAAGGCCGCCATGGAGTGTACGAGCTACATGGTGATAAGAAGCTAGCTTATACGTTGAAAGGAGCGTATAAAGCTTAGCGACCTGAGCAACAAGAACAAATCTGTATGTTCTTCTTGGATATTGTTGATTCAGTAGTCTAAACTTGAGGTAATGAGACCAAGCGTAGAGAACAATTCAGGATCCTTGGCAAAATGAAATGATTTGTTAAGCATAAAGAAAAGTTTATGCGAAATGAAATGATTTATCGGTATGTTTAAATCATTTGTTAAGCATTAATAAAAGTTTATGCGAAATGAAATGATTGTCGGTATGTTTAAATGATTTGATATTATTTTTGTTAAATGATTATGAAAAAGTATTGCGAAAGGTTTTCATAAAGGTTTTCATAAAACCTCACTGTCTTTAGATTTGCGTTTTAAAAATCCATCTTCCAAGATCAGGCATTTAGGCCAAGTAGAGAAGAAGGTTGAATGATTTGCAGCGAGGTGATTCAAGGCATTGTGGAAATAGTTAAGCCTTGGTTATTTAGTCAAAGTATTGTAATAATGTATGAAATGTCTGTTATTAATAAAGTATATGTTTTGATTTGTATTTATTTTGCTTGGCGTTACATTGACCACCGTTACTTTTTGAGTGTTGCTAATAGTTTAGAAGGAGTTGAGAATAAGATTTTGCGATAAGAAAATTTCAAGTTGTAACAAACTAGCATCCTATTTCTACTACTTTGGCGTTTTCGTCGTAGTACGGTTTGGGGTGTGACAAATTGTGTTTTATTTCTTTCAAGTGAGTTGTAGAGGAGTTCAAAATGAAGAGTTTGATATAAAGAACATTAATTTTGGTCAAGTATTGAGAAAGTTATGAAAATTTAAAGTTAGGTTGTTAAATCTGGAAAATTTTGGGAAAGTTGTGAAATGTTCTTTCATACCTAAGTTTAAAATTGGTGAATGTCATATTAAGTTTAGTATGAAAAGGAAAGACAATTTATGGTCTTGACGCTCGGTTTTGGTTTGTTTGATAGGCCAAGATGAAATAGGCCGAGTCTACATAGCAGAGAACTAGCCTAAGGCAGTGAGTGACAAAACAAGTTTCAAAACAAATTTCTAAATTGTTATCTATGTTTATGTTTGGTTGGAGTCAGTTAAGACACTCTCGAGCTTGGCCTTAATGGGTTCAGTTATGCTTAATTCAAATGCAATAGTTTACCGAGCAAGGTCATTGGGCATAATGCGCTCATTGGGACTCCCTGTACTGCATGTTTCCATTGTAAACGATGAGTCACGGGTCATGATCATAGCATTGCAGAATGCTCTCTATGCACCTCTTCATCGCATAATACTTAAGCCCTTGTCGAGTACAAATTTTCCTACGGTTCGCCCCAGTGCAAGTGAACAGTAGGTTTACCTGGGTGATCCAGGGTCGAACACAAGGAATTGTTGTAGATGTTAGTTCTAGACTTCACTTATAATTTAGGCTTTATGGTAAATAAGTTGAAAAAATATAATGCTAATTACATTAACTATTTGTAACTAAAGACTTACGTACAGAGAGTAAATTAAGTTAGGGGAGAATAAATTAAACTAACTTGTATGCAGATGACTGTTGAAGGAAATTCTACGTGCTATTAATTGAATAGGCGTTGCGATAATCTTAACGCATTATATTTGCATAAATGGAACATGATTGAGGTGACCTTTTCTCGAAGTGTTTCAACGCCACACTTATTCGCCTTTCGGGATATAACTGACTGTGCTTGCTTAAGCAAATTATACCTAGGGAGCTTGACTTGTAATTCTTATAGGACTTCTCATTTAAGGACGGTGACCTCTCGATACCTCTTGTCTGCACTTGTTCACGTTTAGGGATACAAATGTTGGAAGCTACCTTGCTAAGGTGAAGTTTTTCACCAAACTCCTCCATGCGCGCATTAGCCTTATCTTGGCAACATGCCCTCTCAGGTAGTTGACGATTGACCCTGACCAAGTGATGAAAATAGCTCAACTAATGCGATAAGAATTATAAGGTGAACCCCTTATTAAGAACTTATCACAACCCTTCTCCTTTAATAACACAAAGATAGATGAAAGGTTAAGAAATGGTGGATTGAAAATGGTAAAACATGCAGTTTATGTATAAAAAAATATAGGCCTTCAGCCAATGTACAATATAAACAATATATACACTACAATGGAATAAAAAATGGAAAAGACATAAGAATGGAAAAAGCAATTACAAGTTCGGAGATCAACAACAAATATTCTTTTCATTTAGCACGGTTGTTTAATCTTCAGGTAGCTTGTTCAAGCTCTCTTTCTCTATATGTAATATTTTCTCCGGTCACTTGAGTCTCTCTCTTTCTCTCCCCCTTTTTCTTGGTAGGGAAGAAGTGCTTATTATAGGCTGTTTTTTTTATGAGAAAACTCTGTTCCTCTGAGTGTGTCAGCGCTGTCATCTGCCCCTGAGAAGTCACCTTCGTCCAACTACCATTCTTGTCTTTTTGTGAGCCTTCCTCGTATGAAGTTTAGGTTCATCGTCTGGTGTTATTAGTTGCCAACCACGATCCATCGCTTTGTCTTTGTGCGAGATGTTGCTTGTGAGCTGCTCTTTTTTGCTTTTTACCACTTGTCCTGGATTTAGACATGTTACATGCATAAAATAGAAATGATATCTATGTAAGCCATATTTCTAAATACTTATGCATTTACAACATAAGTTATGTGTTTTGAGCATCCCGTAGGCGTTTTAACCACATTATTCTAATAAAAAGGGCTATGATAACAATCATTTCCACACGTGATCACATTCCCAAATTTAAAATAATGCTTGTCCTCAAGCATTTCTCCGTAATATGCTTGTCCACAAGCATCATTCCTTCTTTGCGATTCACCTTCCCCTTTGTGATTCAACACCTCTCAATGTGTGCACGTTTTATTCGTTATCAAAGAATTACTTTCTTTTCGTACTTCTTATATGAACATATTTCTAAGTTCATTAGGCGGCAAGCTTAATGCTAAAAATACCTTTGTTCATTCCCTTTAGTAAACCTTATTTCCATCTTTTGAAATGACTAAAATTTTGAAAAAGTTTCAACTTCCCTTTTATTTGGTGAAAGAATACTTTTTTATTACGTTAGATTTAGCATTGAGTGGAAAATCATAGGCACTCTATGAGTTCGTTTCTCTCCTCAATTGTAACTCTTATCGCCTCCTATTACTCACTCTCTAAACTTTTACTTTTGAAGGTTTGATTCTTATTTTTGCGAGAAGAGGCAACATAGGAGTTGTTATTTTAATTAGAACATCGAATACTAAAATTTGAGATAATTATTTCATTTTTGGATCAATTTTAACTTTTGTTAAAATGCCTTACTTTTGCTTGCCTTACGAGGTCCTTCGAAGAGTTTTCAAAATTTTAAAATGGAATTCGCACACCCCCAAATTTAGAGGTGATTAAAGACCTCATTACTGAAAATGAATGATAAAAATAGTCTTTAGGAAAGCTTTTAAAAAAGTTGGTTTGAGGTAAAGCTTGCTTGCCTTATAAACTACAGATATATTTTCTAAGTAAGGATCCTTAACAAATTAAATGCAAAGATAACAAATGAAACTTTAATTCACATACTTTATTTCATTGAAGTGTTATTGAAGTACAAAGGGAAATTAGAATACAATAAGGCGGAGTGCCGTACTTGCAACAAGAAAGATTAAACGCTTAAAGGTTACATCAAAAGTTATTACTTGCGTTGTAGTAGACATAAATAAGAAGAAATAAGCTTGTTGCCTGGATGCTTAGAAAATCCTCTTTGATTATTGGCGGCAAAAGAAAGTTTCTTTAATTGAGGAACTAGTGAAGTTGTCCTCCCTTTTGCTTCCAAATCAATGTGCTCCTTCAAATTTGATAAGGTTTGGAATAGGCGAACATGGATTACTTGGAAGAGAAGTGGGTGAGTGGGGGTTGCGAGGAGTTTGAGTGGTTTGTCCTTGGAGGCCTTTTTTATGACGTAGAGGCTAAGGCGGTGGGCACGCGACAAGACATCACTGGTGTCCTTAGCCTTAAATGATTGTCTTCTCTTCGGTCATAAGGCTTCCTCCTCTTCTTGTCTGTCTTCTCATCACCCCTTTTATTTATTGACATATGGATGGTGATAAGGTCCCAACTTTCCATTTTGACCCTCCTCTACTTGTGCCTGCAAGAGCATCCTTGCATGCGCTAGGATCTCTTCTTTCTTGTGGGTAGGCATTTTTTTCTTCGATAGAGTGTTTCTATTCTCTTCTTTCTCAAACTCCTCTGCCACGTCCTCCCCCACCTTTGTCTCCCACTCTCTTCCTTTGCTTTTTCTTCCAACGACCCGAATTCTTTTTGCAAATCTTGCGGAGGTCCTTGTTGCTAACCCTGTAAAACCAGCTTCAAGCGAGGAGGTGCTTTCCATTGAAAGCTTAAGATCCTTCTTCCTCGCCTGGTTGTTTCGCTTCTTCCTTTTTATTCTTTTCTTCTTCTCGTTACATAATTTTTTATTCTCGTTTTGTCTACCTCGACCTTCTCCATCCTTGTTCTTGATACCTTATCACACCATGCATTGAAAGAGAGGCATACTTAGTACTCATGTTAGATGAAGGACTTTGTAAAGGAGAGTATTTCTTAGTGAAAGATGGCAGGAATACAACGAAGAACATTGAAGAACTTTTTGGAATGGTAATGTTTTGAGGATCATTGCAGTGCGTAAAATTGCGACTTGTTGGGTTAGGCTAGATGTTATGGTTCAGAGTTTGTAGGGTTTAAATAGGCCTTCCTTAATAGGGTTAAAATAGTGGTTAATGAGCAGTTAAATTTTTGTCACAATAAATATGATGTGAAAAACGAAAGTGACTACTCATGGCTCGAGGGTGATGCATTTATTTCGTCTTGGAACTTTAAAACTGAGGGATTTGACTTGACGCTTCGTATCTTCTAAAGATTTCATCGTTTCCCTATGTAATCTAGCTTCATATTTTGGCACGACTGTTAGACTAACTACAATGATGTGGCATGACTTAGAGAGCCTTGCAAAAATTGAAAGAATGCACAGAAAGCGACACTAAAAGAATACGAAATTGATTTACGAAATTAAAAATGAAAGAATAGTGAACAAAAACACAAGCATACGTATATATGCACTTTAAAATGAGGATGCGATAAGAAAACTTGGAAGAATTATACATTACAAATGCACCATGTGTTCAGGTCTCTTGGCGAGGATGATTGTGGTATCATTGCTTCTACTCCGCATAGCTTCCTAATCGCTGAATTCCTTAGCTTGATTGATCATTTGCGTCATGACTATCACCGTCTTGATTGATCATTGCAATAAGTCTTTGCTCTCAATCATTCATCGCTATATTCAAATGAACTTTCTTGATCCTAGTCACTTAGCTAACTAAAATTGCTCTTTTTGTTAGCTCCACGGAAGGACACTTTTCTGGATGGCTTCATAGGGATTCTCATTTTCATTTGCGATTACCTGCATCCATTGAGATTTTCCTAGGCCATCTTCTGAAAGATACATTGGTTTCGGGGTTTGTTCAAGCAATCACGAATTACTTCGGTACCTTGAAACTCTTCACACGTTAGATCATAGAGCTGAGCTTGCTCATAGGTTAGATTTCGTTGTTGACGTTGAGTGTACTCCGTAACAACAATGTTGTTGTAAGTGTTGAATGTGCCCAACTACGACAAAGACGATGAGAGTGCTGGGTAGGCCCCATTACATTGTAGAGTTTACACACAGGTTAGATTTCATTGTTAACGCTTAGTGTACTCTGTAACAACAATTCTGTCTTGAGTGCTAGGTGTGCCCCACTACGACAAAGAGGATGGGAATGCTGGGCGGGCCCCACTATATTGTAGAGCTAGCAAACATTGGTTGTACTGGGCGTGGGCTACACAACATAAATTTGTCATGTTAGTTAAAATGTTTAATATACTTGATATGCGTTGCTAGATTTCAATGACAAACTTGTTGAGTATCTGAGAAAGCTGTTATTATTACACGTTTATATCTAAAGTGTTGATTAAACAAATATATATGGGTAAAGTTTATCATGTGCTCTGATTTCTAGATTTACAGTTTTGAATTTACTCACTCATTGGGCTTATTAGCTCACCGTTTCAAAATGTTTTATCCCACTTTTCAGGTAGAGATCGAGCTCCCGGTGCCTGATAGACTGCCTTAGTTTGCTGAAAGCTCCCACATCGTTAGCCAGTACGTGGTTGGAGTTGTACATAAAGTCTGTTTTGTTATGTTATATATGTTTTTGTAAGATTTAAATAACTTACAGTTTGTGTAAGCTCTGGATGTTGTGGTTGTGTAAAGCTTAGTTGGATATCTTTTTGGTTACAATGTCTTCATCAGGTTTGATGGCTAAGTGAATTATTTTAGGATTGCACTTCATGCATGTCTATGGATTGTCTAGGTTTGGCTGTGTTGTATTGCATGTAAAGTAGTTTATATACTAAATTAGCATGTTTATCAAGTTCTACAATTTAGTAGAGTTGATAGGTGTCATTAGAGGAAAGCGATGCCAGTCAGCTTCACTCCATCTTCCGGGCTAAGCTAGCAGGTAGTTCGAGAGGGGGTGTGTCATCTGTAACTCTACTACCTAAAGAAAGTCTAACTCAACTTAAATTAGACAACTGAAAACTTTTAGACCATATTTATGACCATCCCTTATTAATTGCTCAAACCTAATAAACTTTTTTTTATGCTTTGCAACCTTTTGGCGCTGCCCATTAATAGTTCCAAAGAACATTATAATTAGTCTTATAGAGGTTAACCATGATATTTCTATAAAATACTTCAACACATTCTAAACCAAAGATTGGATCTTAGTTTTCATATAATTAGATTATAGTGAATACTTTGTTGTCTGTATTCTTCAACAACCTCTTAGGGAAAGGGTTATTGTACAAAGTAATCACACCATTTATTGTTCAAATCTCTCTTAATGGGGTGATATTTCAATTAACTAATAACATTAGAGCAACCCTTTGAGCTAGGTATATTAATGAGTAAACCCCATTCATGTAAAAGATTTGTTAAAATGGTTAATTATAACTTGATAATGTTGGGATTTATGTCCTAAAACTCGTAGATTGTAAATATAATCCATTGAACGTTATTAATATAGTGTTATTATTATAATTTCATTAAATGTTATTGATTATATTATTAGTTTTGTCTTAATTATCCAAATCCAATAAACTAATATCCTAAGCTATTTGATGTGTCTTGAACAGTATGTAGAGACATATAGGGATTAATGCTCGAAATCAGCTTAAAGGGTCTATAGTATAGGGATAAGCTTGGGTACCTGATCCTGGTAACACTATGGATATAACTCACTTTGTATTTGATATAAACTCAATGAACCAACGCGTTCATGTAGGTGACATGCGAGTGAGAGTATCCTATCCAATGAGTTTGCATAAGACCGGATCACAAAATAGTAACCACTAGATGTAACTCCGTTAACTAGTTAGGTTTCTATTTCATTAGAATGACCTAGACAACTTAGTCTTAATCCTGAATGTATTATGAACTCATGTTCGCGAGAGATTGTTCTTTGATTTGCATGGGTGAGAGTGGTCAGAATGCCAACTCAATATGCTTATCATTTTGGGGACAAGGCTGAGTGGAGAGTAGGGAACATAATTACACAAGATGAAATTCACTTCTTCCCTACTTTAGGGTAAGTAGATGAGTGTTCCCTTAAATGATGTCTCTGGGACATGAACAAAGGGCCCTACCCTCTCTATGGCACGAGAGGGGTTTTCTGTTTATTGGTTGGACCATAAACAGGTTGTTCATTAGAGAAGCACTGGTATTTAAAGATTGGAAGTAACAAGGGTAACACAATAATTTGACCCAGCCGATGTTACGAATACTCGTGAAGGACTAACTTACTGTTATTGGTCTATATCCGTGGACACTGAAATATATCTACAGTGAGAAAAGTTGAGTTGTGAGTCTTTAGTGGATTGTACACACAGTTAATGAATATTGATTAATGTGGTTAATGAGTTTAGCCAATTAATCTCATATCGTTGTAGCTTCTAATTGTAGGTCCATTAGGCCTCCTTCCTAGCTCGTAAAGGGTAATGAGATTTATTTATATTGGTTGTAATTTTGAAATGTTCAAACTTACTTTTAGAATTAGTAAAATTTATGGTGATACATTATAATATAAAGTTTATATTTTAATAAAGCTTTATTATATAAATTTAATTTTGGATATGATGTAAAATTAATTTAGGAGAGATAAAATATTTGAATGAGTTTAAATATTAATTTAATGTGAATTGGATTCATATTAAAATTATTTGTTATGAGAGAAATTTATATTTGAATATGATTAAAATTTAATTTAAGGTAAATATAAGATATTTAATTTAGCTACTAATTAGTTAATAGTTTAGTTTAATTTAATTTAATTTAATTAATTTAAAACTATAAGATATTGGAAAGATATTCATTAAATATGATTTAAATGAAATATTAATTAAATATGATTTATTTAATTATTAATTGATTAATTAATTAATTAGTTCATTTGAATTTTCTATTAATTTAATATTTTTTAAAGTAATAAAATCTCATGATTCTCTCCTACTCTCTCAAGGAAAGGGAGATAAATATGTAGAAGAAAAATTGTTTATCTGCATTAACTGAGTCAATGTCTTTACTCTCTGCAAAAAAATTAGTTTTTGTCTAAACTTTTTCCCATCCCAATTGGTTCCCACAAACCAATCTCATCCTAGAGGATAGGAAAGTCTTTGACGAGTGGTGTCTGAATTTGGAGTTTTTGTAGATTTAGAGGACTCAAACTACGTAAGTTTTGTTTCTCTAATCTATATTTAGAAAACATGCTTAGCCTTTAAGTTAAAATAAGAAAATTAGTTTCTATATTATTTTGCCAATGTATTCGTATTTTGGAATTTTCAAATTAAATTGAAGAGTGGTTCTGTAGAATCTTCTGCTACCTAGGGCTTTTATCCCTTTAGATAAAACCAATGTTATAACTTCATTGGTTGACTTTTTACAATTTCTACAAGTATTTTTTCTTAAACATTTATTGACATTTCAATAAATTAATATCATAATTTGACATATATTCCTCACCCCAACCAAAATAGTTGTAGTCATTATATCACAACTTAAATGCATGCAAAAATGACAGTATAAAGCACCAAACATTGAAACATGAATACATTATTCTAAATAAATAATCAAGAACAAGAAATCTAAGACTTGCTAAATCATAGACTCACCTCATCAGCACTGTCAATAAGGCATCTTCGAAGGAGAACATATATTTGGGGCTGAAACAGTTTTAGGAAATTTTCAATCAGTTTAGCAAAGTAAAAAGTTACTATGCACTTGCACTTTAGTGGAAGAGAGGAGCACCAAAGAAAAAATACCTTCAATGAATCAACCACGACAACAAACTTAGCCAAAGTGCTCACTGCATAGGCTCGAACAGTTGCATTCTCAAGATGTAAACGATTATATATATATATATATATAAAATGTATATAATTGCTAGGATCTGAGGCTTTCAGACCTTCAATCCCCAGAAAGTGAAGTATCTAGGACAAGAAGAGCAAACTTATACACCACATCAGAAGGAAAGAAAGGTCTAATTTCTCAGCCAATTATCAAAATAATGACAAAAGACCAACCTATGTGGAAACATAAGTGAATTCACAGTCCACTATAAACTCATAAAAAGGATATTGTAATTGTTAATTGTTTTAAATACAAAAATCTCACATGTGATATTGTTTTTCAATAGATGTGGTTCTCCAACGCTTTTCTAGATTTTCCTAGAAATGAAAAGTTATTGGAAAATCATAATAGGAGCAATTATTTGACATAGCACCTCCCAATATCATTAAATAAAAGAGAAATTTAATTATTGGTTTGAGAATTAGAAAGTCTGTTGCATCCCTTACTTGAGATTTAATTCATAAAATTTGGAACAAGAATTGCCTTTTCTCGTTTCATTTTAAATTCATGAAATTACCTTGTCTATAGTCGAACTACAGATGTTGAAGGCATCATAAAAATAAATTTCTTCTAAGCAAGCTTTGGCATCCAGGCGTCTGGGACTAGCTTCCATGTTATGGATATAAATGTGATAAATCTTGGTCAACCATTCCAGAAAGTAAAACGAACGTAAAGAGAGTAATTTTAGGCGATATAGAGCAATGTAAATGGAGTAAAACCGAAAATGTTGACAAAAGGGAGGGGAAAAGAAACAGGCAAGATAGAAGTAAAGATAATAGAGGCGGAAGTGGAACAGGAGGTGAAAAGGGTGAAGTTCCTGATCAAGATCTGAATACAAAACAATGGATCTAAATCTAAAAAGAGTGAAATAGACGAAAAGAAAAATGATGGAAAAGAAAAGGAAGAGAGATTGAAGAAAATCAAGAATTGAGAGATAAGTAATAAGGGTTTACCTGTGGAAAGATCTGTGAGGGGAGATGGAACGAAGGAAGAGAGATTAAGAGAGATTACAGTGAGGGAAGGGCGGGCAGAAATTTTCGCGAAGAGGGGCGAAAAGTTTTCAGAAATTTTCGAGCGTATTCTCTTTTCTTTCTTTTCTTTTAACTTAACTTAAATATTTATTATTTTATGATTCATATTTAATGACATTTAAAAGTTTTCATAGGTTTATGATATTTAAAAATTGTCATAAATTCTTGAAAATTTATTTTTTTTTATCTTTTTCTGCCAAAACGTGCATTTTTTACAGTTTTTTCTACCCTCCTTTTAATTTGAATTGTATTGAAATATCATAGAATGTCATTTTTGTTGTAGTGTGTGCCTATAATGCAGAATCCAGGTGATTCGGTCAGTCCTTACAGAATGAATTAACCACTTTTTCCAATATCTTCTTTATTTCTTTGTTGGATACTTCTGCCTGACCATTTGTCTGAGGGTGGTAGGTGGTGGCTATTTTATGGTTGATTTTGTACTTTGTAATCATTTTAGTCATGATGCTATTGATGAAATGAGATCCTTCATCATTGATAAGGGCTCTAGGGGTCCTAAATCGGGTAAAAATGTTTCTCTTTAGAAATTTACTGGTTGTATTAGCATCATTCTTCACGCAAGAGATGGCTTCAAGCCAGTTTGAAACATAGTCCATAGCAAACAATATGTAGATGTGGCCACCAGATTGAGGAAATGATCCCATAAAGTCTATTCTCCATACATCAAAGAGTTCAATCTCTAAGATGGGTTGTTGAGGTATTTTGTCGTGATGAGACTGTTTCCCATACTCTGGCCGCAGTCACACTTGACCACAAAATTTATCGTATCTTGAAAGAGAGTAGGCAAGAAATACCCACTCTGTAAGGCCTTCACAACTGTCTTTTGCCTACCAAAGTGTCCTTCATACGGTGCTTGATGACAGTTGACGAGTATATCAATTGTTTCGTACTAAGGGACACACCGCCTCAATATCTGATATGGCCCTAATTTATATAGAAAGAGCTCGTCCCATCAGTAAAAGCGACATTCATGAAACAACTTTCTTCTTTGCTAATTGTTGAAGTCCTACGGCCATGTTTTGCATACCAAATAGTTGACTATGTCTGTATACTAGGGTTCCTTTACTTCCACGCGAAAAAGTTGTTCATTTGAAAATCCATCTTCAATCTCTTTCTTCTTGCGTTGAAACTTCTCATTTTCAAGATGCGATAAATGATCCGCTAATTGGTTTCTCGTGCCTTTGTGGTCCATAATTTTCAAATCAAACTCTTGGAGTAATAAAATTCATCTGATCAACTGCGGCTTGGCGTCCTTCTTTACCATGAAATACCTAATCGTAGAATGATTAGAGTGCACCATAAATTTGGAGCCTACAATGTAGCTCCTAAACTTTTCTACGTCGAAGACAACTGTGAGCAATTCCTTCTTGGTGGTAGTGTAATTCTCTTGGGTTTCATTGAGGGTTTTTCTCGCATTGTATATAGGATAGATCACTTTATCTTTTTTTTACCCAACATATCCCCTACCGCTACATCACTTGCATCGCACATGAGTTTAAACGGTCGTGACCAATATGGAGTGAGAAGGATAGACGCTGAGGTCAATGCATCTTTTATGGTTTGGAAAGCTTGGTTGTAATTTTCATCAAAGTTGTATGGTTGATAAGCTCATGACAGGTTACTAAGAGGTTTAGCGATGTGGAAGAATCCTCGAATAAATCTTCTATAAAATCCTGCATGACCCAGAAAGCTCCTCAAAGGTTTAACATCCGAAGGTGGTGGCAAGTTGCAAGCCACATCAATCTTTGCAGGGTCCACTTCTAATCTCGTAGGGGAGATCTTGTGCTCAAGCACAATTCCTTCTCTTATCATGAAGTGACACTTCTCCCAGTTTAAAACGAGTTGTGTCTCTTCACACTTCTCTAACACTTCATCTAAGCTGCTTAGGCATTCCTTGAAAGAATCCTCAAATACTGAGAAGTCATCCATAAATATCCCAACTGATCTCTTAAAGAAATCTGAGAAGATAGCCATCATGCACCTTTGAAATGTCCCTGGCACATTGCATAGACCAAAAGGCATTCGGTGAAATGCAAATGTACATGGGCTTGTAAACGTGGTTTTATGTTGATCCTCTGGTGCAATTGTAATCTGGTTGTACACAAAATAACCATCCAAAAAGCAATAGAATTGTTTTCCCGCAAGTCTATACAACATATGGTCAATGAAAGGCATAGGGAAGTGATCCTTCTTTGTCACCGCATTTAGTTTGTAGTAGTCCATGCAAATCCTCAACCCTATGACTGTTCACGTTGGAATTAAGTCATTTCGCTCATTATTAACAACAACCATTCCTCCTTTCTACGGGAAACACTGGATGGGGCTAACCCATTCAATGTCAGTGATCGGATAAATGACGCCCACATCAAGCCATTTAATAATTTCCTTTGACAACTTCTTTCATCGTAGGGTTCAGTCGCCTCTAGAATTGAATAGTGCGCTTTTGATTCTCTTCCAACCTGATTTTATGTATGTGATGGGCTTATGCCTTGAATGTTTGCCATGTCCATCATATCGCCTTCTTGTGGCGTTTAAGCATATTGAGTAACCCATTCTCTTTTGAGGCATCCAAGTGGTTGGAGATAACCACGGGTAGAGTGTCATTCTCCCTCAAATATGCATACTTCAGATGATTTGATAAGGGTTTGAGCTCTAATTCTGGTGGTTCTTCAATTGATAGCTTCGATTTCTTCTCGCCTTTGGTTTATAGATCCAAAGGTTCAAATTTCTTTTTGCCAAACATCACACTGACTTCTTCTAGTATGTAGTCTGATTCATCTTCTTCAAGAAATTTTTCTGTGCTGAACAACTCAAAAGAGACTTCTTCCTTACAATAATCTTATCTCAGGGATTCTATTGCATTGCAGTTTTCAACATCAACGGGGAGTTTCTTGTGTTAGCCACACTGAACATAATTGCTTCACTGTTAAGATGCATGGTCAACTCTCATTGGTGGAAATCTATGAGGACGCGACCAGTTGACAAGAATGGTTGCCCTAGTAGTAATCTTCTGGTTTTCCTTGTAGTTCAGAATGATGACATCTACGAGGAATAAGAATTTGTCCACCTTTACTAAAACATCTTCAATTTTGCTCTCTAGCTTGGCAATGTACCTGTCCGCAAATTGAAGCCTCATGCAGGTTGGTTGTACCTCGTCTATCCCTATTTCTTGAAGATAGAAAGAGGCATCAAATTCATGTTGGTTCCAAGGTCGCATAGAGCATGACCTAAATCCATCCTGCCTATTGAGCAGAGAACCGTGAAGCTTCAAGGGTATGTTAACTTCTCTGGTACCCCAGTTTTGAAGATGTCAATTGTTGCTTGTGTTAGAGCTACAATTTCAAAATCATTTATTTTCCTTTCTTCGCCAAGATGTCTTTCAAAAACTTGACGTAGGATGGCATTTTCTCTAACGCATCAACAAACAGGATGTTGATGTGTAACTACTTTATAACATCCAAAAACTTGTAGAACTGTTGATCATCGCCTTTCTTTTTTAGGCAACCAGGAAATGGAGAAGGTGGTAGAGGATCTGAGCTTGTCACTTGGTTAGACGTCTCGTCGCATCGTTCTTCTGGCTTTGTTTTCTCCACTTCCTTGTTTGGCACGCTATTTTTTTGCAAGGAAGAATCATTATTAGTTAAAGAAAAGTTTAAAGAATTAGAATTAATACTTGGGTTGCCGATCTCATTAGTAGGGGTGGAAATAGAATTTCTACGTTCGAATTCTAGATCATGGACTGTCAAATTCCTTCCACTTCTGAGTGTCACTACTTAACACTTTTCTTTTCTCGATCCCCTTGCTTGATTTGGCATTTCAGGATTGCTAGAGAGGGATCCCTTTGGTCTTCCAGAAATATCACTAGCAATTTGCCCCAATTGTAACTCCAGATTCTTGATAAATGAGGCTTAGCTTTGCAGAAGGGTATCATTCCTATGCATGTATTTGCGAAAGAAGGTCTCCATTGATGATGATGAAGAAGTGGTAGCGTGGTTAGGATTGTGAAGGTGGTGGTGATGTTGGGCTGGCTGACATGGCCTGTCATTGTAATTCCTTGGGCAATAGCCAGATGCTTTGCCTATATAATTCAATTGGCCACCCTATCGTTGTTGAATATTCAATCCTTGACCCACCCAATTAAAATTTGGATGATCTCTCCATCCCTCCTTATATGTGTTAGAGTAGGGATCGTGCTTGACGTAGGCGACAATTTCGATATTTGATGGACATGCATAAGTGTTGTGAGGGCCTCCACATCTCGCACATCCCATTTCAGTGACTTGGTGTACCACTTGGACTGAACTTTCTACGACATTGATTTGCGACAAAGCCATTGACTAAAGAAGCTTATTGATCTTAGTAACTTGTCCTTATAAAGCCATCATCACATTCCTGTCCATTCCATCTTCTATCCTTCCTCTGTCTCCTCTTTTCCTACAACCATCATTTCTTTATCCAAAGTCATCATCTCCTCACTCTTGACTGTTGCTAGTCATAGCGTCCAACATAGTTTTAATCTGGTTGTAGGATGATCTTAACATTTCACCCGTGAAAACACAATGTCAACAGATTGTTGTGTATCCCTATTCAGCTCGAAGTAGAATTGTTCCATCAGAACGCATCCACGGATACTATGGTGTGGGCGTCCCTTGATCATTCTCTCAATTCTTCTCCACTCATCGATTAGATTCTCACTATCTCGCTGCTCGAAGGTCATCTAGACTTCCCTTTTCTGCACATTCTCAATAGGCGGGAAGAAATTTTTCTTAAATTTCTCTATCAACATGTCCCAAGTTGTTGCTTCCCCTTCCTCCAAAGAGTTAGCATATTGTTTTTCCTCGTCGTGTAAAGTTATCAGGAGTAGCGTTAAACGCAACTCGTCTCGCGATATGCCCGACATATTAAACAAAGCATAGATAGAGTAGAAGTTTCTGATGTGCTCATGGGGATCTTTGTGTGGGTATCCCTTAAATTGTCCAACGTTCTGAATCATCTAGAGCATCACAAGCTGATCTCGAATAGTGTATTTTTTCCAATTACCGGATAAGTGATACCTAGGTTGAAATCATAAAGATTCGATGATGCATATGATCTGATAGGTCTGTCCAAATCGTGGGCTAAGTACACTAGATTCTGTTCTTGGGGATTCTGATTAGCAGGGTCATTGTTCTGATTATCCATGTTAGCGCGATTTTGCCTCTTCCTTTACCTACGGTAACTCTGAAAGGTTCATTTAATCTTAGGGTCAAGTTGGAACTCGAGTTGTTCACCTTCACTCATAAACTTGTTCACAAGATTTTCGGCTAGAGCATGCGATTCAATTAAAATTGAACTTCTACAGAGTTTAGTACACAATTAAGTCAAATAGGAAAAGCTTTAAAATTCCTTGGCAACGGCACCAAAAACTTGGTCAAATTCGTGTGATTGTGTTCTTTGTGGCTAAATAGGTGTATGCGATGAAAGGGTGCATTTCTAGTTTGATAAATTCTAACACTATTACACAAGTTTTCCTTTCTACCACCCAAGTATAAGTGAAGAAAGGTTTTCAGGTAAGTCAAAGTCGAACACAGGAAATTTACGCTCCTAAGTAACTTCATCGCTTACTAAATTATGCAGTATGATCTATACAATATATTTATGAACATTATGTTAATTAACCTAGATATTTACACTACGGTGTTTGGTGTCGCAAGGTGAACGTGACGGGTGGAAGCATGGAAAATGAACTCATTATAGACTAAGGGGTGAAGGAAAGTTTAATCATATGATAGCAATAATCTGTATGGGCGAGAAATCTGAATATACCACAAAGGAGAGTTGCTTGAACCAAAATCTAGAGGGTCGGTGGAAAGGATTAGCCTAACCACCAAATATATAACACTTCTTCATCTTTTTCGGTCAGAGTGTAACACGATAGCTTAGACTTTGAGAGGAGAAGAATCATGTCCCATTCCCTTACCTTGTATTTCACTTTCTTTCTCTTACAATTTTATTATCTTTACATTGTATTTAGTTATATTGTATAATGGCCAAAGGCCTTCATTCTTGAATACAATGTATATTTATACACTTCTCAATCTATCCACGGCCCTACTGTTCATATGTCTTCATGTTATTTGTAGTTAGGTCTATGATGTACTTTCATTAGGTAGTAAGTATTGCTACTGCTTAGTGTGTTAGCTGAGCTACATTCCACACTTGGCTAGTGTATGTCGCCAACTACCCGAGAGGGTGAGTAGCAAGGACATGGCTAACACACGTAAGGAAGAGTTTTCTCAACCTTATGAGAGGACTTCCTTCATTTGTATTCTGAAAGGCAAACAAGTGTGAGCCAAAACGTCGAGAGGTTGTTGTCCTTAAATGAGACACACTCTAAGCATAATAAATAGGCATTACTAGATATAAATCATTTAGCTAATCTTAGTCATTTGGATTCTGAGAGGAAACCAAGTGTGGCATTCAATGACTTTGAGATGAGTGCGCATTAAGCATAAGATAGCTTGTGGAGCTATATCGCAATGAAGTGGTCATACAAATTGCTTGCATGATATCTTGAAACCTTCCTTCACCGCCTTCTTAACGCAAGTTAGTTCGCTTAATCCTCTATTTTACCATAATTTTTTCCCTTGTGCATGAGTCTCTAGATGATTGTAAATAGCTTTAGTTCTTTTTATACATTCTTTTACCGCAACCATCATAACGCCTAACCGATAAGTAAATACTATAACTAATATCTTGAAACAATTTCCCGTATTCGATCCTTGATCACCTAGGTAAACCTACTGTTTCGCTTGCACTTGGGCAAGCAGTAGGAAAACTTGAATTCAATGTTGACTTAGGTTTCACACGATAAAGAGGTACATATGAGCATTTTACATGCTATGATCATGACCCATGATGTATCACCTAGAATTAAGCATGCAATACAGAAGAGATAGTGAGCACATTACGTGCAATGAACCTATTTAGTGACGTATTGCAATTGCATTACATAGATATTACACATCCATGTTGTTTCAACATCCAACCACCTTGCTTCTCTACGAAATTATAAATAAGCAGACGTTTAACTTGGGATTTGAGATAAATGTGGCTCTCCTTGGATGGATGAGGAACCCCAAAGGTGTCAAACCATTTCCAACCACGGTAGAGAAGTTGTGTCTCAAGTACGTTTCTACCATAGCCAGATATCCTCAAATAGAAATGGATGGGAAGTGTAACATAGCGGGACTCAACCACGTAAGAACCCTCCATTAAAACTAAGAGGAAGAACGCAGCCAGAAGGCAAAAACAAAGGAGACATGAATTTGAAAAAGAATAACATTTCCAACCCACTCCACCGCCGCTGAAATGCAAAGCATCAACCTCAATGGTAAAGGATGATGCGACAAAGCACACCCAGCCTGATGTTGACCCGCTGCACAGAAAGAGATTAAAGCTCAAAGCAAAAAGGGTCTTAGAAGAGAATTCTCCCACTCACTTCGATCTCCAAGATGACACTCCACCTCCACCTTGCACAGAAAACACACCGCCTCCTCCACCAACCAAAAGATCTCCAATATCTCCAATTCCTTCCAGCCAGCGCAGTTCTCGCCTGGCTTTCTCCACCAAGATCAACCCCATTCTTTCACTTACTCTCCCTCTCTCGCCATCCCTATCTCATGAACAGCCTCCCCCTCCTCCCAAAATCCAATCTCCTTGTGAAGGGAAAAGAGTCCTTGGCAGCGAAAGATTTTACACAACTATTTGAAACTCAAATAAATTAAGAACTAAAAAATACAAGTGCTTTGGAAAAATATTTACAAAATTAAATTTCTAAAACCTAAAGGCTAAGCATGCTTTCTATAAATTATACATAAAATTATTGGGAAAGAAGACTTACGTCGTCAACAACTCTGAATGTGCCAAATACCAAACATGGGGCACCACTAGTTGGAGACCTCCATATTTCTCTGGGATGAGATTGGTTTGTGGGAACCAATTGGAATGGGATAAAAAACTTTTGAGATAATCTCATAGAGAATTCGCAAGAGGCAAAGGCTCAGATTATCAAAAAAAAAAAAAAAAAAACTTGTTTTCTTCTACGTATTTATAACACCCTTTTATTTAGGAAGTTGGAGAGAATCATGGGATCCTATTAATTTAAAAATATTAAATGATTAAAAATATTAAATTAATTAATTAATTAATTAAATCATATTTAATAAATGTCTCTCACATATCCTATAGTTTTAATTTAATTAGTTTAATTAAATCAAATTTAATTAAGTAAAATTAAGGGGCATTTTTTAAAATAGCAAAATTAATTAAAATATTTATAAGCTATAGAAAATTTTTGGATTCTATCAATGACAGTCTTATATCAATATAGCATATCAATGACTATCAATGATAGAATTTGCTTTAGGTTGTAAATATTTTGTAAAATTTTCTATTTTTGAAAATTTTCCTAAAATTAATCTAAACTTTTAATTAATTCTCCAACTAACTAATTGCTAAAATAAATATCTTATATTTAATTTAATTCAAATTTCAATCACATTCAAAAATAAATTTCTCTAATAACTTATAGTTTTAATGTGTATCATATACGCATTAAATTTTAACCTATAGTTTCACATTAAATTAATATTTGAACTCATTTAAATATTTTCTCTCTCATAAATAAATTTTGAATTATATCGAAAATTAAACTTATCTAATAAAGTTTAATTAAAATATAAGCTTTATATTATACTGTATCATCATACATTATACTAATTTCCAAAGTAAATTTGAACATTTCAAATTACAACCAATATAAATAAATCTCATTACCATTTACGAGCTAGGAATGAGACATATGAGATTAATTGGCTAAACTCGTTAACCACATTAATCAATACTTGTTAACTGTGTGCACTCCACTAAAGACTCACAGCTGACTGTATATATATTTTTGTGTCCATGGATATAGACCAATAAAAGTAAGTTAGTTCTTTATGAGTGTTTATAACACTAGCTGGGTCAAATTACAGTTTTACCTCTGGGTAACCTCTAGTCCTTAAATATCAGTACTCCTCTAATGAACAACATGTTTATGCTCCAACCAATAAACATAAACTCCTCTTGTGCCATAGAGAGGGCAGGACCCTTTTTTCAAGTCGAAGAGACACCATTTAAGGGAACACTCATCTACTTACACTTAAAGTAGGGATTGGTGAATTCCATTTTGTGTAATTATGTTCCCAGCTCCCCATTCGATCTTGTCTCCAAAATGATAAGTCTATTGAGTCGACAATTTGGCCACTCTCACCCGTACAAACTAAAGAACAATCTCATGCGAACAGGAGTTCATAAGACATTCAGAATTAAGACTAACTTACCTAGGTCATCTTAATAAAATAGAAACCTAACTAGTTAACTAAGTTACATCTAGTGGTTACTATTTCGTGGTCCGATCTTATGCAAACTCATTACATAGGATACTTTCACTCTTATTTTACCTACACGAACGCGTTTGATCATTGCGTTTGTATCAAATACAAAGTGAGCTGTATCCATAGTGTTACCATAATAAGGTACCCAGTCTTATCCCTATACTATAGACCCTTTAAGCAGATCTCGAACATTAATCTCTGTATGTCTCTACATACTGTTAAAGACTCATCAAACAGGTTAGGATGTTTAGTTTAGTAGATTTATGTTATTAAGAAAAAGCTAATAATATTATCAATAACGTTTATTGAAATAATAATAATAACATTTTATTAATAAATAATGTCAATTAATTATATTGACTATCTAAGTGTTTTAGGACATAAAATCCAACAAACTCCCATTTGGACTAGAACTCTAGTCTTTATGGGATGTACATAATAAAGTAATCCTTAAACATTTGAGATGATAAAATGTAAAAGTATATTACATAAAACGTGTATATACAAATACAATAAACTAGGGCATCCTCATACGCATTACACATCTCCAACTTGCCCTACATCACCTAAAGTACATATCTCGCAGTCCTAGACTTTCTAGATGATCCTTGAACATGTAGACATGAGAGTTTTCATAAATGGATCAGCAATGTTATGAAAATAGAGTGATGGGCATGTTCATGTTTGGAACAACTCCAAATCATGCAGAAACTTCCTAAGCCAAACTAGTTCTTTCCCTACTTCACAAGCAGTGCCGTATTCAACCTCCATAGTAGAGTTTACAATGTATCCTTGCTTGATGCGATACCATACTAAAGCTCTCCCGTATAGGGTGAACATTGATCTCGACGTGGATTTCCTAGAATCCTTATCGGTTTGGAAATCGGAGTTAGTGTATCTTGTAAGGATCAAATCCTTAGCTCTATACACAAGCAAGTAGTCTCTCGTTCTCTTAAGATATTTTAGAAAAAAATTACCGCCATCTAGTGATCTAACCTTGGGTTGGACTAATATCTACTGACTATTCCCACTGCATAACAAATGTCTGGACTAATGCAAAGCATAGAATACATTAAACTGCCCACAGTTGAGGCATAGGGAATATGTCTCACATACTCAACTCCTTGAGGTGTCTTAGAACACTGTTCCTTAGACAAGTGAACTTTATTCTTGAAAGGTAATAAATCCTTCTTAGAGTTTTGCATCGAATATCAAACCAACATTTTATCGATATAGGTTGCTTGAGACAGTGCTAGAATTATTTTCTTACAACCCCATATGATTTAGATCCCAAGAACATATGGTGCCTCTTTCAAATCTTTCATTTGGAATTGGGCTGCTAGCCAAGTTTTAACATAAATTAGGTATCCTACATCATTTTCAATGAGAAGGATATCATCTACATAAAGTACTAAGAAAGCTACATTACCTTTTTTGATTTTCTTGTATACACAAGGTTCATCAACGGTTTTGTCAAAACCATAAGATTTGATCTTAATATCAAGCCTAATGTTCCAAGATCTAGATGCTTGTTTTAACCCATAAATGGATCGATTCAGCTTGCAGACTCTTGATCCTGACTGTGGGTTATGAGCCCCTCGAGCTGAGACATAAAGATACTCTTTTCAAGATTGTCATTCAGAAAAGCAGTCTTGACATCCATTTGACATATTTCATAATCATAAAATGGGGCTATGGACAAGAGAATTCTTATAGATTTCAACATAGCAACAGGAAAAAGTTTCCTCATGGTCAACCCCTTCCCTTTGATAAACCATTTTGCTACAAGCCTAGCTTTGAAGGTTTGTACCTTTTCCAACTGAATCTCTCTTTCTCTTATAGATCCATTTGCACCCTAGAGGTTTCATCCCTTCAGGTAGATCTACAAGCTCCCACAATGAATTGAAGTACATAGACTTCATTTTAAGGTCCATGGTTTTGACCCATTGGTCCTTGTCTACATCATTCATTGCCTATTTATAGGACAATAGATCCTCAAAGCCATCATTTGGTATGACAACCTGAGTTTCAGTTAAACCCAAGTAACTGTTAGGTTGTGATACAACCCTCCCACTACATCCAGGCATTGTCAATGATTGAGACGGATGAGACCCATTTGATGTGTTGGTTTCAGCAACTCTTGATGAGGGACCAACTTAATCAACAACCCTTGTTGATTCATTAGTAGCTTCATTTAATACTAAATTGCTTCGTGGTTTATGATCTCTCATGTGGTCTTCTTCCAAGAAAGTAGCATTTTTAAATACAAACACTTTATTTTCTTGTGGATCGAAGAATAGACCGCCTCTCATTTCTTTAGGGTAACCAACAAATTGGTATAACCTTGAACGAGGTTCCAACTTCTTGAGATTTGTCACTAACACGTGTGCTGGACTAAATTTCGAAGTGACTTAAACTAGGTTTATGTCCTCTCCATAACTCGAAAAGTGTTTCAGAAATACTCTTCGAGAGAACATTATTTAAGATATGAATTGTAGTCTCTACTGCATACCCCTAAAATGAGCTAGGCAATTGAGCATAGCTCATCATTAAACGAACCATTTCTAACAAGGTTCTATTTCTCCTTTATGATACAGCATTTTGTTGAGGTGTACCAGGTACCCATAGTTGGAATTGAATTTCATGTTCTATCATATAGCCTTGGAATCTCAAATCCATATACTCTTTACCTCGATCAAATCGAAGTATTTTAATCTTTTTACTTAATAGATTTTCAACTTTAGCCTTATACTCCTTGAGGTTTTCAAGTGCTTCAAACTTATGCCCCATTAAGTATAAATAATCATACCTTGAATAATCATCTATAAAAGAGAGGAAGTATTAAAAACCTCCTCTAGCTTTTACATTCATCTGACCACGGAGGTCTAAATGTATAAGTTCTAGAGGCTCTTTGGCTCTATAACCTTTTTCCAGTAAAAGGTCTTTTAGTCATTTTCCCTTCAAGATAAGATTCACATGGAAGAATGAATCATCTTTTAACTCATTTAGAAGTCCATTCTTTACCAATCTCTCGATCCTATCGAGATTAATGTGACCTAATCTTAAATGCGAAAGATAGATATTGTTATTTTTAGAAATTCTTTACCTTTTATTTTGAGTGTTAGAGGTTTTAAACATCTCATGATTTAAAATTACTTTCACTTCATAAGGTCTTAATAAATACAAGTTGTCTTCAAGCTTAACCGGACAAATATGTACACCATTCTTAGAAATGAACGCTTTCATTTAAAGAAAAAGTAACTGAGTACAATTGTTCAATAAGTAAAGAAACAGAAATTAAGTTCCTCTTAATCTTAGTAATTATGTACAAGTTTTCTAAACATAGGAATCTATTTCTAAAAAAACCTTGGCATCTCCCACTGCATGAGCTGAAATGACGTCTCTCGTTCTAACCTTGAGCGTCATCTCACCCTCCTCGAGCTACTTGAAGGAACTAGTTTCATGTAAAGAATAGCAAACATGGCTAGTGGCTCCTGAATCAAATATCCAAGCATTTTTGTCATTTTTCACTAAACATGTTTTTAAGACACGTAAATCATATTTACCTTCTTTTTCATTCTTTCTCTTAGCAAGGTATTTGGGGCAATTTCTCTTACAATGTCCATTCACATTGTAGAGGAAAGATTTCCCCTTATCGGCTACCTTGGCCTTCCCTTTGACCTTAGCAGCAACAATAGGTCACTTCCCTTCCCTCATTTCTTTTTCTGGATTTTCTTAAACCTAGTGGATGAATGTGCATACTTGGTTTCAGAGGATGAACCCATCTTAAACCTCTTGGAATGGACAATGTTTGCCTCTCCTTTTTTATGTCCCTAAAAAATCTCTTGGAGGGAGTCCATGATCTGACATGTAGTGACTATGGTCTCGTGTTTCTTGCTTAGTATGTCAGACATACGGGACAAGAGATAGAGGCAAGCCTTGTCATTAGCCTTTGTCCAACTATTATGTGCATCCTTGACACTCAAGGATCCATACATTTCAAGTAGGGGAAGGAGGACATTCCTCCATTAAGACAAAGCGTAGATCATCAATAACCATAAACATATTCAGGTTTGATTTCCACGTCGCATAACTTTCATCGGTTAATTTTTCATTTTTAAGCAGTGAATTAATGAGGAAGGCATGCTAAAATATCAAACTATTGATCGTAATCTTTGTCTTAACCCATTACACAAAATAATCCAATCAATTCAGCAAAAACAAACAATCAAAGTACCCTAATCAAACAAATCATTTAGTTTTTTAAACGATACTTTAGAAGTTTAGAGCAACAATCACCGAAGGGTGATTAACTACTCCTCTTCTTAACTAAGACAATCTTAGCTAATTACTATTACCATAATAACTCTTATTCCTATAGTTCTTAGCTACCGTTGTTTGGTCAAGGATTCACTAACTAACTTAATGCATCCCGTAAGTGTGATCCTACCATTTTCAGATCCCAGAGGTACGCTTCAATAGGTTACCGTTAGGAAAGACAACTGTTAAAGATTAACTTAAGAAACCCTATCCAATTCTGGAGTTTGCATTATTTCGACTTTTATGACCAGGCCTTCCGAAGGGATGGTCGCTCTAGGACAACACAAAGGCGGATAATAGAAATCTTACGGTGCAACCTAATGGAGGAGACCGTAGGATACGTTGACATGTGTTCTTCTCCCACTTACTATGAACATTTTCCCTTATTCACCTTGTTATTAACCCATACAAACACTTTTTGAAGGGAGGCCGCAACCACGGTGACACGAAGCCGAGTATGGATTTCACGTGTGAACTCTTAGGGACGTGAGAGTTCAAAAAATTGATATATCATATATACCATTTTTCTCCAACTAAAATGTTCTATTAATTTAGGGTTTGATGTACTTAGCTAAATTCCGGCTAAATCAATATAACTAAGTCTATTCTTATTATAACTCTTATAATAAAACTTTACTCTAAAGATTCTAGGTGTATTAAACCATTTACCAAGTGACATCTTATGTTAATAGGAAGAAGGTTAATTCAACGTCGGTTCCGAGTCAATTCTCAATTAGAAGGTGTTGCATAAACCGTCAACATAAGTACCCCGAGCATTAGACAGAACTTTACCGATGGAGTTCCCTTATAACCTTAAATCCTATTTGTTCTACTTAGTTTCATTAAACTAAAAAAAGACTTGATTCTAATCCTGTTAGAATTAATGTGATCTTAGGTCTATTTACTTTTAGACAATTTAAAATTAAATAAAATTAATCCTAACATCCTATGTTTGCATGCAACTCTTATAGGTCGATGGTTTCTAATTGTCAAATTTTATAACTATTATAAATTAGTTAATTGGTCCTATAATATGCATACTATGGTTTAATTAATTAAAATTAACTTATAATTAAACAATAAATCAAGCAACATGCAAAACATTACATTAATATTACAATTATATTACATTGTGGATGTAATATGCTCAATGCAAATTGATTTTCATCTTAATTAATATGACACTTATATTAAAAAAATGCATGAAAATCAATCAAGCATACACACAATTATTAATTTAAATATAACAAATTATATTTAACTAAGTAATGTCATGCATCATGCTTATCTAATTTCATATATTTAAAATATCAACATACTTTAAATAACTCATGAAATTCATAATCTTGTAGATATATTTAAAATATCAACATACTGTACACTCCACTAAAGACTCACAACTAATCTCTTCTCACTGTATATATATTTTTGTATACACGAATATAGATCAATAACAGTAAGTTAGTCCTTCACGAGTGTTCGTAACACCAGTTGGGTCAAATTATCGTTTTACCGCTAGGTTACATCTAGTTCTAAAATATCAGTGCTCCTCTAATGAACATCCTGTTTATGGTCCAACCAATAAACAGAAACCCCTCTTGTGTCATAGAGAGGGTAGGACCATTTGTTCAAGTCGCGGAGACACCATTTAAGGGAACACTCATCTACTTATCCTAAAGTAGGGAATAAGTGAATTCCAACTTGTGTAATTATGTTTCCAACTCCCCACTCGATATTGTCCCTAAAATGATAAGCATATAGAGTCGGCAATTTGGCCACTCTCACCCGTACAAATCAAAAGACAATCGCTCACGAACAGGAGTTCATAATACACTCAGGATTAAGACTAAGTTACCTTGGTCATCCTAACAAGTTCACGGAGTTACATTTAGTGGTTACTATTCGTGGTCCGGTTTTATGCAAACTCATTGCATATGATACCCTCACTCATATGTCACCTACACAGACGCGTTGGAACATTGTATTTTTATCAAATACAAAATGAGTCGTATCCATAATGTTACCAAGATAAGGAACCCAGCCTTATCTCTATACTATAAACTCTTTAAGTTAATCTCGAACATTATTGATCCCTGTACGTCTCTACATACTATTCAAGACTCATCAAACAACTTACGATCTTAGTTTATTGGATTTGGATTATTAAGACAAAACTAATAATATAATCAACAACATTTATTGAAATTATAATAATAACACTTTATTAATTAATAAAGTCAATGAATTATATTTATTATCTACGAGTTTTAGGACATAAATCCCAACAGCCTAACTGTCGCTCAATTAGAGCTCGTAATGTCAAATCCACAACCATATTGCATGAACATAATAGAACATACATAATAACAAGCAACGATCATAAGAGAAGCCATCTTCTATTGGATAAAAATACCCAAAGGCGTTATTCCCTTCCCCTCAACCATTAAGGCTCTTTGTCTGGGAGTCATCCCATCTTTAGTAGCCATCCCACAAGCCAATCTACTGAGTGGTGTTGGTAACTAGGTGGCTCTTAATCTCATGATCCCTCTTCATCAGAACAAGAAAGAAGAGTGTCGCCTAAAAACTCAAGGTCAAAGCAAAGGCCTGGATAACACATAAGAGATCTCTCCAACCCCACCACCCTTCAAAAGGAAGGCCATCATTGGCGCGTCAAGATCTAAACCCATAGAAAAGAAACCTAGGGTTGACGCAACCATCACACTCAAACCTCTCGCCATCATCCATCCTCCTCGCCAACAAGACCCTCTTCCTTCCAAAGTCTGAAATCCTTCTCCTCCTAGCCAACAAAACCTTTCTCCTCCCTACCACCAAAATCTTCCTCTTCCTTTCAAATCTAAATTCCTCCTCCTCCTCATCCTCTTCTTTCTCCTCACCACCAAAGTCCTCCTCCTCCTCTTCTTTCCACCCAAACGCTACCTCCCTAAACTTCCACACATCCTTCACCAATTCTTTTATCCATCACCTCCTCCAGGCAACGAACCTCTGTGTCGCCTATCATCCTTTTGCCACCATCCATATCACCCATCAAACCTACCCTCATCAAGCGACCTAACCTTAACAAGCCTCTATCTATCACAAATGTCATTGTGAATGAAGTGTTAACCTTTCCCCTGGAGGGCGAGATGCAGAAGATCACTCCTCTTCCTTCCACAATTATACACATTTATGAAGGGGAGGAAACACATCATGAGGCAACCAACATAACCAAACCGCCAACAAGAGTTAAGTCTAGAGCCTCTGTTGATCACCCACTCGCCAAAGGAAAAGCACATGTTTATGGCGCAACAGGCGAGACAAGCTCCTCTGAGCCACACAATGACAATCCTCTAGAGTGCATGGCACAAAGTGATGGCGAAGACATATTCGAGTTGATTGGAGGCATCGCTTGCGAGCCCATGTCCGATAATTTTGAATAAGTGCTCTCCGTGTGAACGAAATTTACTACGCATATTTAGGAGTTGAAGAATTCCATTGAAGAAATGCGCCAGGAATTTGCCAAAAACCCAACTTTCCCAAACTAAATCTGAAGAGACAGTCGTCCAGATAGGAGGAAGATTGGAAGTATGTAATGCGAATTGAGGGCCCTTTCGGCTCAACAAACTTAGATGTCCTCTACCCTCTCAGCTCTCACTTCATTGGTCATCTGGTAAACTGAAATGATGTGGAAAATGACCACATGGCATGACCTACAGTTTAGAGCTATGATAGAATACACCCACACGGTTGTTGTGCAATGCGTTCCAGCTCTGATCATTCCGCCAAATCTAGAGGCCCCACTTTAACCACCACAATAAGAAAATCTTGGCACCTGAACATATTAACTTCATGCATCTCATGTGGTATTCAAATTCATCAGGTGTAGGCATTAGACAACCAAAGAAGTACTTATCAAGTTGTGAATCTTTAAAATGGAGTTTTAAGTTGTTTAAGAGATGATATATGCACTCATAGTACTCAACCTTTGGAAACACTCTTAGAACTCTTTTAAGAATACTATGATGCCTATCAGAAATAATGACTAAATTATCTCACTCCACAAAAGTACTTCGTATCTTTTCAAAAAATCATACCCATGATGCATCATTTTCAGAATCTACAATAGCAAATGCAGAAGGAAAGATTTGATGTTTACCATCTTGTGATGAGGCTGTTAATAGGATGTCACCAAACTTATACTTCAAAAATATACCATCAACAAATATAATACATCTTCAATACCCACCCCTCAATTGGCGCATCAAAAGCCATGAAGCAAAACTTGAAATGATCGATATCATCAATTTCTAAAGCAGTACATGTATCTGTAAAAATAACATTTTTAGCAACTATCTCTAACTATCTAAAATAGACTGTGATAGTTGTCGATCTCTGTCTATCTAAGGTAGGTTGTGATAGTTGTATCTCTGTCTGTTTAGAAGTAGATAAAAGTTTACTAGGTAAAACTGATTATACCTATATTGAATTCCTTCAACCTGTAAAAAAAGCTTGGAATTAAGGTGTATGATTCAACTGCATCACCTTTTAAAATCTTAGTATGTGTTCTTTTGCCCTCCAAACTTTTTGATAATTGATATTAACTCCAAGTTTTGTACAAGCCTTATGGATAATTAGTAAACATAAACCTAAAATCATTTATCAAGTAACTTTCAACTACTGATGCATAAGCTTGCATGTGACTGCTTTGAGTTGTGTTCGATGAACAGTCATGTTCAAAAATGTATTTTCATAGCATCAACAACCCACTTTTCTTATATTGAGATGCCCTAACATACCATTTGTAGCCTTCTTGCAAACATCTAAACTCAAGAGACCTCAAATTTAATCTTGCAATTCTAAACTGAAAATTTGTTCTTGACTACTATAACGTAAAAACACTTTGAAAGCATTTCTTTACTTTCAAATACATTTTTTCCCTTCAAATCAGCATAATAAGAAATTTCTCTTATAACTTCATCACTTGAAGTAGAACAAGAAGAACCTACATTCTGCATTTTATCACCATCATTCCATACAATATTAACAGCACTACTGAAAGCAGTAGAAGACCGTTCTAAAGATTTAACACTTACATGAGCATCTAATGGATGTCTACTAATTGTATCTTTAGCAAAAGTAAGATACCAAGAACATCTTTATCCTTTTTTATTGAAACGACAGTTTGAACGCTATTTTTATCAAAATCCAATAAAATTGATAATTCTACCAACTCATCCACTTGAATATCTTCATATATTAAACCAATCTAATCATTCAAATCTATTTGTGTATCTACTAAAATTCCAGCAATTGTATAATTCTCATAAACATTGTATTCATTCCACTAACCTCAATAAACAAAACAACTACAGAAATAGACATTGTATTCTCTAAAGTAAAAACAATATTATGTACGAAAGTAAATTAACTATATTCAATGATATTATTGAAACAATATAGTACACCATAGTTACTACTAGAGCCTGTGTAATTCAAACATGCACAAGAGCAATTCAATCAAGTTCTCATAATAATCTTCTATAACATTTGATGAAAGCCCAACGATACAAAAATTGCATAAGAAGAATAGAATAGAAAAAGAAGAAAAATAAAAATAAAAAGTAAAGAGAATTGGAGAAGAAGAAGAGATGTGAATTCAAAGAAAAATAAAAGAAGAATGGAAAACAAAACCTACTCGCCTCCGTCGTTCTGAAGAAGATGAAAAAGAAAGATGTCGCCTGATGAAATTGGATGGTTGTGAGGAAGAAGAAGACAGTCTAATGTGAAGCCGATCACGATAAAATTAAGGTGCAGTCGATGTGAACAAAAAGAAATCGAAGGAAATCTTCCGCCTGATGAAATTTGACGACTGTGAGTAAGAAGAAGACGTTCGATGTAAAGTCGATCACAAAAAATTTGAGGTGCAACCGATGTGAAGAAGAAGAGAATAAATTGAAGGAAATCTGATCACGAGGTGAAAGAAGAAGACCTTGTTTGCGAAATTTAAAAATTAAGGGTATTCATGTCATTAAAAAATCCACAATGGGCCTAATGGGCTTTTCCTTCGTCATATGAAATGTAATTTATTTAAATTTTGTTATATATGAACTAATTTATATTAAAAAATCCAAAACATTTATGTCCCGTATAACAAAATAAGAAATGTCTATAATGGGCGATCATTTTTTCTTAAATTCAATATATGTCCTTACGATTTATTAATCTCATGTCATTTCGTTGCAATTAAGTTTTTCATTAAAGGCATAAGTTTTTCATCTCAGTACATCTCAAGGCAATGTATGCCCGAGATCGAATAAATTAAATACATAATTCTTTCATTTTAGGCCATTAATTAAGACCTTAGATCAAATAACTAGAGATAGAAGATTTTCATCCTAGTGCATCTTGGGGCAATGTATGTCCAAGATCGGATAAAATAAAGGTAGAATTCTTTCATCTTGAGCCATCTTGGTGACACTAAGGCCCAAAATACAATAACTAAAGGAAGAATTTTGGGTTGACTAGAAGAATAGCAAAATCAAAGGGTTACTTTGAATAAATAGCAAATTTTAATTTAAATTGATAAAATAAAAAAATATGAAAAAAAAATTTCTGCAACAATATCTTAAATGCCCCTAATCGAGTGAAGAAACTAGCATTTCAAATACAATTATCCTACAAACCACAAATACCCCATAATTGACTCAAACTCCCAAAAAATAATGATTACATCTGTCTCCTAATATTTTCCTATTGACACAATCAAATCAATTAAAATCCTAATTTCCCCTCAAAAGTCAAAATTCGTCTCCATCAAAACTCCAAATTCAAAACAGAATTTTGACAGCCGTTTCATATTTTTTTCAACTTGTGCGCGAAAAAACGTTACCATACATTACAAACCCTTCAAGCATTTAAACGTTCAGCGAAAAGAGGTTAACCAAATAAGATTCTTCCAACCCTTCAAACCCAAACGATTCCAGCTTCATCCTCTGCAGAAACAATTCCAGCTTAAAGATTTGTCCTCTTTAAACTCTTTATACATTTGACACAAGACAACAAAGTATTCAGGTTTTTCTTCTTATGGAGGAGCTTCTTCATCAAACGATTCCAGCTTCATCATTTGCACAAAAAAGATTTATTTTCCTCATTCTTTTTCGCTTGAGTTCTTTATGCTTAGTGACATTGATGCTTGATAACACCCCTAAAAAACAACATTTAGAATAATAAAAGCAAATAACACAAATAATGATATTTCAAAATATTATTAAAAATACATATTTTCGAAAGATTTTTTAAAGAGATATAAATAACATACATTATAAAATAATAAAATTTAAAATAATGAGTGTATTCTGCATATACATTTTAATATATATTTTTGTTTATTTTTTAAAAATAGATATAACTACCATCAAACTATACATTATAAAAAAAAAATTAATGAATGCATTTTGCATATACCAAATTTGCGCTGAATTTTTTAAAACTAATCAAAAATAGATCTTATGTATTTATTTAACAATAAAATTCCAAACTGTTATTAAAAATATATATTATGTATTATTTAATTATAAATTACAAAAATTGTTAATAAATGGTTTATGATATAGCAAACCGGTGATCTGGAAGATATATTTGCACATATTATATGAGAAAGTTCTGCAATCTCGTCCAAAAACAAAATTCCAAATTTAGTTAGGATTTACTAAAGTTGAATGTTGTTTATAAAATACGTTGTCTTTGTCAAATGTGTGTTATCCTGCCTCATGTTAGATTCATTAAAATGCATTGTACTTGAAATCTACAAATTATCCTATAATTAGGGGCAGAGTTAGGATTAATATAATTAAATCATGCCCAAGACAAGTCATTCTCGGAACTACACTGTATTTTTTACTATACAAACTACACTGTAATTAGGTGCATATCCCAACTTATCGAGATAATGAAGATGTATTTAACAGTGTTAAATTTCAACGTAACACATTGTTTAGGTATCAATGTATAATCTTTCCGTTCGAAATAGCCAATATGTTAGATATAATTGAGCTCACAAATACAAAAAAGAAAAATACTCCGTAAGGCAACTACGGTTACAAACTATACATAATGTATCTTGACCCTAAATGATAATATAGGACATGAATTGCCGATTCAACCTGAATTTATCTAATTTGAAAATAACGATACTTGAATTTAATACGAACAACCTACAATAGAGTATAATTGCAAAGTCAATATACTTAGGTGACTGTAAAATATATGAAATACAATGTATTTCAATGGACATAAGCATCAATTTTTTCCATACAATCAAGCAAATCCAATAATAACAGAGAACACTACGAAGAATTAACAATTTCATAACAAAATTTATTACTTAAAAATAATAACTAAGAACTAAGAGAAATACTAAATCGGAACTTAACGCTGTATGGGTTCGTTACAAGACCTACAATTGTGACCTCTTTGACCACACCTGCTGCCACGAATAGTAGCTTTTTTCTCTAAAAATGAAGTAAAATTTTTTTTAGGCCTCCCAGCTGGACGTTTAACCTAGGGTGGAAGGAGTCCATCATTGCCACCTTGGTATATATTCATAATTTGGTCTACCTTACCAATATAACATGTTTCATTCTTGTACAAGTTTATCAAATTTGAAATATAGTAGAACTTTTCAATGTACATATGCAAATGAAGATTCCTTGTAGACAACGCAATACATGTATGTGAACAAGGGTATATCAAGGTCTCATTGACGAAATGAGCATGTACGGTCTAAAATATTGACAATATATTGTTTCTTACGAAGTAAACTTAAAATTCATGCGGGTTGACAAGATATATCTACCAAAATATTAAAATAAATGTCAGGCACAAATAAGTGTCTCAATAATTATAGCATTTTACAAATTTGTTAAACAAATAAGATAAATTTTACAAATTTTAAAAACAACATTTAGAGTAATAAAAGCAAATAACATGAATAATGATGTTTCAAAATATTATAAAAATACATATTTTTTAAATATTTTTTAAAAATAGATATAAATAACATTTTAAAATAATAAATTTTTAAATAATGAACGTATTATGCACATACATTTTAATATATATTATTTATTTATTTATTTGAAATAGATATAACCACCATCAAAATATACATTCTAAAATTAAAAAAATAAAAAATATTAATAAACGTATTCTGCATACCAAATTTGTACTAAATTTTTGGAATCTAAGCTAAAATAGATCTTATGTATTTACTTAACAAAATAATTTCAAATTATTATTAAAAATATATATTAATATTATTTAATTATAAATTACTGAAATTGTTAATAAATGGTTTATGATATAACAAAGGGGAATTCTAAAAAATGGCAAATTTGATAAAGTATTTACAAAATATAGCAAAATTTCAGATTCTATTAATAATAGACATTGATAGACTTTGGCATCCGTCCATGAATAACATTGATAGATAGTGATAAAAGGATATCAATTTCTATCATTGATAGAATACAAAATTTTGCTATAGTTCATAAAAATTTAAATTTATTTTACTATATTTGAAAGTGTCCCTATAACAAACCGAGAATCTGAAACATATATTCGTCATTATTATAGGAAAAATTTGTTGCAATCTAGTCCAGAAACAAAATCCCAGATTTAGTTAGGATTTACTTAAGTTTAAGATTATTTGTAAAATACACTGTCTTTCTCAAATGCGTGATATTCTGTCTCATGTTGGATCCACTAAAATACACAATACTTTGAATCTACGAATTATCCTATAATGAGGGGTAAAGTCTGAATTAATATAATTAAATCATGGACGCGCCTTAAATTTGCTATTTTTCTTATTCCTGTCGCTTTTTGCTATTTTTTCAGGTGCTATCTCTAATTTTGTTATTCCTACAGTTATCTTAGAACTTTTTCGTCCTATAGCATCTCGGGGATATAAATCCTATAGCGTCCCAAGATCGAATGAATTAAAGGCAAAAAAGTTTCATCCTAGAACATCTCGATACAACTAAGGCTCGAGATCGTGTATCATGATCTACAAAATCGTTTAAATTTGAAAGTCATCGTTTAAAATGAAGTACAAGACCATGTAGATTTGCACTTCTGTTTTTTATCTCGAGCCACCTTAATGCATTGTATACCCAAGATCGAATGAATTAAAGGCAAAATTCTTTTATCTCAAGGCATCTCAAGGCATCTCAAGACATAGTGTGCCTAATATCGTGTATCAAAATCTACACGATGTGTATGGTCCGTGTGTGGCTGATTTATCGCATGTTCATGTGGGTAATTTTAGTATTTACATTGTGGGCCTGTGGACTTTTTTCGTTTTCAAAATTTTTCTATACAGCGTAAGGATTTTGCCTGTTTGTTATATTTTTGAATAAAAACCCTTATATATGTGAATTTCCCTAATAATTTAATTACTTAATTAATTTAATATTAGTTTAATTTAATTTAAATTAAATTAAATTAATAACTCCTTGTAAAGGAAGTTATTTAGGGAACGTGGGAAACATCCCACGTATCCCGATCTCTTTCTTCCTCTTCTTCATCCTAAAGAAAATGAAAGGTAGGTAACAAAGTTTGAGACGAACGAATGAACTCTCCATGTGATCTCTCAAAAAGAAAGAAAAAAATCTCTCTTACTTTATTACCAAAATTCAATTGGTTCTCACAAGTCAAACCTCTCTTACTTAGAGAATAAGAAAGGTTCCAAGTGGTGGTGACTTCACAATTGGCGTTTTGTAGATTCAAACTCAACAACGGAAGTAAGTTTGAATTTCTTCGTAATTCTATAATTTTTATGTTAAGCATGCTTAGCCAATAATTATTTTATAGCAAGTATGTTATTGTATTTGCCAATGTATTGGTATTTCTAAAAATCCCAAATTAATTTGAGAAAATGTTCTATAAAATTTTCATATCCTTTCGCTTTAAATGTCATCTATTGTCATCTAAGATAACTTTTCTTGTGTTATTTTCCCCTAAACTAACATCCTCAAGGAATCTGACATTCCTTGTCTCAAACAATGATCTCAAAGTGGAATCATAAAACTCGAAGCCCTATATTGTTTAGAATACCTAGCAAATAGTAGCTAATGGTTCTTGAGTCCAATTTTCTTTCGTTAGGCCTATAAGACCTAACCTCAACTAACAGCCCCAAACGTAAAGGTGGCCAATACTAGGCTTCTTCCATGTCCATAACTCATAAGGTGTTTTAGCTATTGACTTACTAGGTACCCTATCAAGGATATATGCTAGTCTTTAGTACGTCACCCTAGAGAGATTAGGTTTTCCCTTAATGCATTCCACACAAACTTGAAAGTTACTTAAATCAAAGGTATCGATAATTTCATCTAACACAAGTCTCTAAATTCTCTGTTTAGAGATGCGACTTAAATAATTATGTCACATAGCAGAATTCTCATTTAATTTATGCTTTCTACCACATAAATTAGATAGCAGGATCATGTCAGTTTAGCAAAGGAATCAAGTATATATCCATAAAACTCTCCAATTATAATTTAAAAAGAAAAAAAAAAGTCCCCCTCTAATAGAGAAAGTATAGGAGGCTGCTACAATGTAGTAGTTTTACCATGTCAAATGCATGAAGAAAGAAAAAAATATTTGAGATTTGGTGCAACGATAGATCTATACAAATTTACTTTTTTAATTATATTGTCGTTGGATGATGATCTCACAAAACAACCCACTCTACCTTATCAAAGTCTCGCCTCTTATTTACCCCAAAGCCAATTCAATATTAGTTTCAAGCAAACTATATTATACAACCATGTAAAAAGAAACTGACCAAAACAAATGAGGTTTACCCAAAAAGGAAAAATATTAGATTTCTAGTATGTCATGAATTGCCATAACATATATACAAACAGGGCTTGCAATTGCGACAGATCAATCTCTAGGTGTATACTTCCTCTAAGTAAACATATTCAGAAAGCTCAAATTCTGTCTGTTAAATAAATAGTTACAAACTACGACATATACAGAATGTGTTTATCGACATACATTTAGAAACGTAGACATCAATAATATCCTCGCCATGCATAAATAGAAAAACTACCGTAAGTACTAAAAATAATTGCCATCACAGACTTGATCATTGATAGAATGAGAGATATAATGCTCTCTTTCTATAGTTATTCCCTATCTGGGCAAGAAGAAAGAGAAGTTATCGTTCTCTCTTTCCCTAGACTTTCTTCCTTTAACACTGAAATTAGGAGAGGTGTCGGGTGTATTCTCTGAGTATGATCTCTTTCCCTAGGCTTTCATCCTCTGCCATAAAAGAATGCCCAACTTTCCAGGATTTGTAAATATTAAGTTAAAAGAAACATGAATAATGTGCAAAACAATGTTGTGTTACACTGCCCCAAGAAGACCACCAAAACCTGTAAATGGTTAACAAGGTAAAGGTTCATAATAGGAAATAACTGAATTCGGATGGAATGGAAGTTCCGATGGTGTTGTGAGCAACAAACAATTTAGCATGCTAACTTACTTTGTGAAAATGAGACAATTTTCCATAAACTTCACAGCAGATTAGCCCTGATTTGCATGAAGTATTGAAAAACTTGTAGTATAACAGCTATGAAGCAATTGGCTATCGATTGCTATAAAGAGTATGTGAAAATAAAATTTGATCTAATGAGCTGGAGACACCATAGAATCTGAATATATCTCTCTCTTCAAGTTCTCCCAAACTTCCATGCCTCTGGGATGACGATTCACATGATGTCTTAGAAATTCATATTCCGAACATGAAACAATAGTTTTCAATGCCAACATCGGATCGGCTGTTCCTTGTTCCTTGAGCCAATTATACATTGAGAACCTAAGAGCGACCAATTTAGTTGAAAAGGCAAGATATTTTGGGAAGCTTATTAGTGATGAAACAGGATACTCCAAATTATTTACAAGAAAATCTATCTTTTCTTCTATTGTATCTTTTCTTAGGTTAATGATTCGTGGACAAACTTTAATCATTTTGCAAACATCCTTCTCATCAATGCCAGCTTCCACAATACAATCAAACCGCTCTTGGAGCTTCGCTGCCTTACCTCGAAACACCTTTAAAGCTTCTTTCATCTTTGTTGAGTTTTCTTCCAGTCCTAATTTCAACAAGAACTGAGTTTTCTGTTGCTTTGATCTCATAACCTCTCCAGAGTCTGGTAGTGGTAGAACTCTTCTTCCGATTTGCAAGTTCTTCAATTCTTCTGGATTCTCTAAAAGAAATTGACAGAGCCGTTGCTTCCCAACATTCAAGCTAGCAAGCAAGCTTTTAGTCCTTTTCAAAGTATACAATCCCAATAACAAGGAATGAGATCTGAAAAGGTATCCTATCTCTTGCACACCCATGTTTATTTCATTGAAGACCAAAAAGCATTGCCTCATATTTGAAACAAACTTACCAACTCGGATTTGAGGAAATTGCAAGAACACGGAACATATCTGGACCATTGAGCATCCCATTTTCAGTAACAACCCAATTAAGGAAAGTGATTTGCTTCCTGAATCCTCAAATAAAAGATCTGGATGTTCGCTGATTAAATCAGCCAACTTCTCCTTACCGCAACCCATCTGTTCAAACCAGAAAAGTAACCCAAGAATTTGCTTCCAATTATAGGAATTACCATCCGTCAGTTGTTCTTCAACCCAGCTTGATTCAAATCCAATGTTCTCCAATTTTTCTAATACCTTGACAAACCGATCATTAACACCACCAATCAATAGACAGGGGTTACAAACAACAATACTAACGACTGTAGCTTGGCTGAGACCAAGTTTTTCATATGCTTTTAACTTCGATAGCAAAACACCATACTCATACCGAAATATTTGAGTTGCCTCCTTATATATCTTCCCTGTCTTATTTCGTTCAATTCCATAGTTAAACAACACATGAAAGTTCTCAAGCAATAAATCATCATCACTCAAGAACATCAAATTGCGTGGAAGAAACGCATTATACTCTGCAGGTTGCAAGCCCACGCTCTCAAAGAAAGGCTCGAACTCATTAATCGGATGATATCGTAAAAATCGCATAATTGACCGACCAATATCACCCTCATGTTCAACTCTTCCTAGAAGTTTTTTAAGAAAGATTGGGGAATTTTTACTCATAATTTCAGCATCTAAAAATTGAATCCCTCGAGTAGAATGTAAATACTCCAACATCGCAGCCTGAGCTTCCTTAATAGTGGCCCGAGAAATGCGATGACCGTTTCTACTACGCATATTCAACATTCCTCCAGAATTTTCATGTTCTTCCGTTTGAGGAGCCTTTTTATTTCCATAAAATCTAGGGTTTGAAGCAACAAAGGGAAACCCAATTCGCCAATACAAGACTCTAACAAAGTTAAACTTGCTATCAGCAATAATGGAAGAAGAAAGCATGGAAAGTGCTCTGAGGTTTTGCAAGTACGACATGACAGAAGACACAATGTATGCAGTTCAAGCTACATATAAACCAAAAATGAAAATTTCAAACGGTACCTCTTCGGAAGATTGAGAACTTCAGCTGTGATTGAGATTGAAAAAACTAATGAGATAATACTAATGCTTTGCCATTGAGAATACGAGAAGGTTTTACAAGTGTTCCGATGCTGCTATATGAATTTCAGAATTTCAGGTTTGTTTTGGGGGCTCATTTACAAAAATAAAATGCCTCTAAAATACTTTTATAGTACGGGTAGAAAATAGATGTACACTTTCAAAACTTCCAAAATATCCCTACACTATGTATAAAAAAAATGTTTAAAAAATACCCTATACTTAGATTAAGATAAAAGTTTTAAGATAGAAATGGTTGAAGTTTTGTTTCAAAAATACTCTCATATAATTATTTTGATAGGTCATTGGAGCCATGAGGTAGTTTGTTGGGAAATTACAATTTAAAAAAAAAAAAAAAATCTAAAAACAAAAGGGTTAAAGAGACATGGGATGACTTTTAGTTTAAAACCTAATACGACTCCGTAAATGAATGAAATGGCACATTTACGCTTATGAGAAAAATCCACGTACCATAGAAATTGCCAAAAATAGGATTTTTTTTAGAAAATAAAAGACTTTTGAGATAAGTTTTAAAAACGTTGAGTTTTTTTTTTTTTTTTTTTTTTTTTTTTTTTTTACAAATTAGAGGTAAATTAGGGTATTATCTTTAAATGAAAATAATTCATTTCCCTGTCCTCCAAAAAAAATTAATTTTCTACGTACTACATGACAAGTATTATTCTTTCAAGATTATTTTCACAGTATTTGACAAAATGTATAGCATATGTTGTTGACACAATTAATTTAGGATTTTAAATAATGTGATAAACTATTCGTTCTATATCATGATCACATATTCAAATATTAATATTTATTTGCTCATATAACCATATACTTTTCCAATCCAAAAAACTTAACATTAAGATGGATTTGTTACAAAACCAACAATATGAACAATTTTGTAAATAGTTTCATTGAATCATTATCACTGTTGTTTAACTAACCAAACTTTATAATAACCAATAGAATTAAAATTTTCCAAACATAGAATATGTTGAGCATGAATGATGTTATAAACAATAGACTTAGGACACACACAAAAATGTAAAAAAAATTGGTCATCAATTTTATGACATCAATGTGTCCATGAAGCCAATTTGTGCAGGATATATATTGTTACAAAATTAAACACAATAACATCAAAATGACATAGTTTCAAATACAAGATGCAAAGTGATAAGCGAAACTACCTCAATCACTTTGAGAACTCCTTTTATTTTAGGTGAACCCCCACAACAATAATAAGAATAACCCCGATTAAACAAATAGTTAACAACCCCAAGAAAGCTAAACAGATTTTGGCTTGGAAAAGATTGATCAAAGATCGAGAAGAAATGACAACTTGTTCCTAACTTTAAGATTTCGAACTCTCCACAATCTAATTGATCAAACTAGATTGAAAGTCCTAAACATGCATTCTAACACAAGAATACAAAGAAAAACATAAAGCTTGAGAGATAACACTCTATAGAAATTTCATTCAAATCAAGTTGTCTTCCAAAATGTGGAAACTACAACCCTATTTATACTATTTAAAAATGTTATATGAAAGGACACAAGATTTAATTTCATGCCCTTTCAACTACCCTAATAAATGAAAGTACATATCATTAAATAAATACATATTAAAGATGTGAATGAATCTAAAATGCATTAAAGATGTGAATGAATCTAGAACTGCATTAAATATTTGAATGAATCTAAATCTCTAGATTCATTATGACCCTTGGATGTCCAAGTGACTCTTAAAGTTCCTACTCTTCATTAAAGACCGAAAATCTAGCTTGTAAACAAGCATTTAATCCATCTTAAGGTCTTTTAGCTCTAGCTTTTGTCATTGAGCCTTGAGCTAAAATGATTGCCTCTTGATTGGTTTGACTTGAAAAGTTCTCCCATGAATTTTCAGCATGTGCTTCATTTTCCTCTTCATTTTCTACTTTGTTGTTCAACATCTTATCACAAAGGCTTCAAAAAAAATAGGCTTCAAAATAATCAAAACCTTTGAAATCAAAAGTTTTCTAAACAATTCAAGTTAAGACTAAACAAGTTTGTGATGCAAAGACTACCTCATAAAATCTAACAAAACAAAGATAAGCAGTATAAAGATCTAATTTCAAAAACATGTTCATGCTTAGCCTAGATGCAGATAAAACTATAGAATATTTGTTGCGAGCATATTGAAGCTTGGTTACATCATCCACAAGAGCCAAACCCTTTCCGAATCTTATTGAAAAGCTCTACTTGAAAGCATGCACATAATTAGAGAAATCTCTTTGAATTGCATGCATAAGAGACGACATGTGCAATGCGCCAACCTTAAGCTGCATAATAGTCATCCATAAGAACAAGGCGACAGCCAAAAAAATGAAGACAAAGGAAGAAGGGAAAATAAAGGTTGCTCCAAAGGTGGAGGCTAAAGAAAAAGAACAAGATGAAGAAGTAGATGAGGTGGAAGAAATAGAAACTCCTCTCAAACATAAGGGGCATGTGAGGAGGAGGCCTCAGACTCAAAGAGAATAAAGATCTCTAACGCCAAGGACTCTAAGGACCCATTGCCTCTTGCGTCCACCACTCTTCCCGCAACCACCCAAATAATCTAGCCTTCCAAATCAAAACCCAAATCCAAGGCCAAGGCCAAACTAATTAGTTCATCATCTGGCCCATGACTGCCACCTCCCATCAGATCCAAAAAACCAAAACCCTCCCTGCAAATCCAAAAATCCAAACCCTCTAAATCCAAAACGCCCAAGCGACCTGTTGAAATAATAACCATCCCTCCCTCCCTAAAGCAAGAGCTCAATAAATGTCTTGCTATTATTGTATATGACTCAACAATAACATCCGTACCTCAACAAGAGGAAATTTTGGAAACCCTTACCGCAGACCCATCCAACCAAAATAAACCACTCAGCCCTGAAGGATCAAACCAGGAAATTTTTCAAGAGCATCTTTGACACAATTGCTATGACGCGTTTAAGGAGTTCAAAGAGGTGGCACCGAGTCCTTGGTGTCACGAAGAAGAGAAGTGCTTGAGGAGGAGGTAGTTGTTGTATTTTCGTTTGGACTTAGTAGTTTCACATTCCTATGGTGCAATTCTAATCTAGGCAATATGTCACGAAGCATGTTCATCGCACGTAAGATGCTTATGATAACGTGTGGAAATAACCGTTATTATAGCCTTTTTATTATAATAATGAGATTAAAACGCATAACTTATGTTGTAAATGCATAGATATTTAGAAATATGGCTTACATAAATATTATTCCTGTTTTATGCGTGTAACATGTCTAAATGCAGGACAAGTGGAAAAAAAATAAAAAAGAGCAATTCACACGCAACATCTTGCGCAGAGACAAAGTGATGGATCGTGCTTGGCGACTAACAACCTCAAGCGATTAACCTAAACATCACTCGAGGAAAGCACACAAAAAGACAAGAATGGTAGTTGGACTCAGGTGACTTTTCAGAGGCAGATGGCAGTGTTGACACACTTAGAGGAACAAAGTTTTCTCGTCGAAAAAAGAGACTAAAATGACTGGAGAAAGACACACAAAGAGAAAGAGAGAGAGAGCTTAAACAAGCTATCTGGAGATTAAACAACCGTGCTAAAAGAAAAGAATCTTTGTTGTTGATCTCCGAACTTGTAATAACATTTTCATTCTTCTGTCTTTTCCATTTTTTTATTCCATCGTAGTGTATGTATTGTTTATATTGTATAGTGAACGAAGGCCTATAATCTTTATACATAAACTGCATATTTATCCTTTTCAATCCACCATTTCTTAACTTTTCATCTATTTGTGTATTATTAAAATAGAAGAGTTGAGATAAGTTCTTAATAAGGGGTTCAAATTATAATTCTTATTGCATTAGTTGAGTTATTTTCGTCACTTGGCTAGGGTCAATCGCCAACTACCTGAGAGGGCAAGTAACAAGGATAAGGCTAATGGGTGCAAGAAGAAGTTTGGTGACAAACTTCACCTTAGCAAGGTAGCTTCCAATATTTATATCCCAAAAGGTGAACAAGTGCGGACAATGGACACTGATAGGTTGTCATCCTTAAACGAGAAGTCCTATAAGTATTACAAGTCAAGTTTTCTAGATATAATTTGCCTTAGTAAGCTTAGTCAGTTGTATCCTGAAAGGCGAACAACTGTGGCGTGTAAACACTTCGAGAAAAGATCGTCTTAATCATATGCCAATTATGCAAATATAGCGCTTTAAGATTATCGCAACGCCTAATCATTTTAATAGCACGTAGAATTTCCTTCAACGGCCCTTTGCATACAAGTTAGTTTAAATCATTCTCCTCCACCTTAATTGACTCTCTATGCATAAGTCTCGAGTTGTAAATAAGTAGTTGTAATTAGCGTTACATTCTTTCAACTCAATTTCCATAAATCCTAAACGATAAGTGAAATCTAGAACTAACGTCTACAACAATTCTCTGTGTTCGACCCTAGATCACCCAAGTAAACCTATTGTTCGCTTGCACTTGGGCGAACCGTAGGAAAACTTCTACTCAAGGAGGACTTAAGTATTATATGATGAAGAGGTGCATAGAGAGCATTTCGCAATGATATGATCATGACTTGTAACTCATCACCTACAATGGCAATATATGATACATAGAGTTACAATGAGCGCATTATGCGTGATGACCTGACTCAGTGACGTATTGTAGTTGAATTAAATATAACTGAAACCATTAAGTCCAAGCACGAGAGTGTCTAACAACACACTACAACCAGCTCACTACATCTTTCTGTAATACGTGACTGATTTTTTGGGGTAACTCATGGGTCATGATCATAGCATGTGAGATGTTGGCTATGTACCTCTTTATCGCATAATAGTTAAGTCCTCGTTGAGTACAAGTTTTCCTATTGTTTGCCCAAGTGCTAGCAAAATAGTAGGTTTACCTAGATGATCTAGGCTTGAACAAAGGGAATTGATTCAAGACATTAGTTTTAGAAATTACTTATCATCTAGGTGCTATAAAATAATTAATTAAATAAAGTATAAAAGAATCAGAACTAGGATTAAAACTACTTATTTACACCTAGAGAATTTGTAAAGGGGAATAAATGGATGCGAGATGGAATCGCGGACTAGCTTGTATACAAGAAAAAGATGAAGAAAGGTCTACGCATTATTAGGCGATTAAGCCATGAAAGAGGTTAGATGCGATATAACTTGCGTAACCAACTCACGATTAAGGCGAGCTTCTCTAGAAGTCTTTAGACGCCGCACTTGCACACCTTTCGAGATGCAAATAATTGTGCTTGATTAGGTGAGATATATCTAGAATGATTCACTTATAATACTTATAGAACTTTGCAATTAAGGGCAGCAATCTCTCGGTGCCTAATGCCCACACATATTCGCCTTTTGGGATACAAATGATGGAAGTTGTCTCACAAAGGAAGAGAAACTCTTCCTTACGAGCGTTAACCATGTCCTTGCTACTTACCCTCTTGAGTAGTTGGTGACTTACACTGGCCAAGCGATGAAAATAGCACAACTAACGCCATAAAACTAATAAGTGAAGCTTTCTATCAAAACTTATCAACAACCTAAACTATCAATAACACATTGATTGATGGGAAGTAGAGATATGGTGAATTGAAAAGGTATAAACATGTAATATGTATAAAGAATGTAGGCCTTCAGCCATGGTACAATATGAACAATATAAATATTACACCAGAACAAAATGATGGAAGACAAAAGAATGGAAAAGAAATACAAGTTAGGGGGAATGGAGAGACAAACTTCTTCTCCGTTCAGACTCTAAGTTCTCACTTACAGTCTCATCGAAGAAGAAGAAGAAACTCTTTACAGCTGGCTAAAAGGCTATTCCATTTTTCCCTTCTCTCTAGACTTTGGCCCATTCAGGCATTTTGCTCATACAGTTGTGTGTTCTTTGATGAAGGAGAAGGCTTAATATAGGTAACTTTTGGGTGGGAAACTTCTATTCCTCTTATTCTGCCATGATGAAAGTAGCCTGCGGTACGTCACATCAATTCAACTACCATTCTTGTCTTCTAGTGAACCTTCCTCCCGTGATATCGTGGTTCATCGCCTAGAAGTTGTACTTGCCTGATGGGTTCTTCTCGCTTAACTACTTGGTCTTTTCGCTTTGTCTTCTTGCGAGCACTTCTGAGATTCACTGGCTTCTTCTTTTGTTTATTATCCTGCATTTAGGCATAAACCGCGTAAAACAGGCATAATGCTTATGTAAAATATATTTATGAATTTACAATACAAGTCACATGTTTTGACCTTCTTCCTATGTTTTGGCCTCATTATGCTATATAAGAGGCTATAATAATGGGTATGTCTACACGTTATCAGGAGGCTATTGATGGCAAAGGAAGAAGAAAACAATCCATGAGGTAGATGGTGAAAAAAGCCTTCCCTCGCCGCCAAAAGCAACTACAGAAGCTTCCACGCGAACAAATAAGTTGAAGGAGACAGTGAGGGAAGATGAGGAAGAAGTTGATGAGGATTATGTCTTTAAATTTATTGTTCATTATGTATGTAACCCAGTGGGGAAAGGATTTGAAAATGTAATTCAGTGCCAGAGTAATATTCAAGAGATGCACTTGCGGGGTAAAAAACAGCTATGCGAATTGGAACTCAAATGCTAACAGTCAGGCACAAATAGATCAAGTTAAGGGGGAAGTAACTGAGCTCCAAACACAACTTCTAACCATCGGGGAACAGAATAAAACATTAACTGGTATGGTTGAGCAACTCGCTGCACGGAATGACACTAAATTTAGGGCTTTAATAAGATATCAACACTTATATTGATGTGCAACACCACTCCTGTGCTTGAGGTTCCACCGGATGTAATTAGACCCCTTTATGCGACATGACTCTGCGGTTCGCAATGCAAGAAATCTTCCTCCACCATTGCAGCCTTAAATTTTAGGGTGTTTGTATTTTGTATATCTTCTTTTGTACTTTTTACTTTCTACTCATGTAACTTGTATTATGTTGTATTTATGACACTTGCAATACAAGTACAATTTTGGATGAATTACTGCGCGTTTAATCTTTCTTGTCACAATCTTGACTCCCTACGTTTTAGAACTTTAATTTGTCTTTGTGTTTCAATGATAACTTCACTGAAATAAACCATATGAAATAAAGTTTCATTTGTTATCTAGGTGTTTAACTTATAAGGAAACTTACTTTGGAAACATTTCTAAAGTTTATTAGGCGAGCGAGTTTTGCCTTAAACCGCTTTTGTAAGGATTTTCTACGAATAATCTTACCATTAATTTTTATCAATGGGGACATTGCTATATTCTAAATTTGGGAGTGTGTGATGTCCGAACTAAACCTTTTGAAATTTTTGAAAATCTTGTAAGGTGTTTAAATAATAAGGTGTTTTAACATAAGTTGAAGCAAAGCCAAAAAGTGTAAAATTTTCAAAATTTCTTTACTCTTTTATTTAATTGAAATAACAACTCCAATGTTACCTCCTCTCGTAAAAAATAATAAGCAAATTTTCAAAAGTAAAAAGTTTGAGAGTTGAGTAATAAGAGGAGATAAGGGTTATAGTTGAAGAGAGAAACAAACTGATAGAGTGCCTATGATTTTCCACTCAACGCAAAATGCCAAAGTAAATAAAAAAGCATTCTTTGCCAAAATGATTCAAAACTCTTCTAAAACTTTAGCCATTTCAAAAAATTGAAAATAAGATTTTTGTGGGGAATGAACAAGGATATTTTGAGTATTAACTTTGCCATGTTTTGAACATAGAAATATTTTCTTAGTGAGAAGTACACGATGAGAGTAAACTCTAAATAATGAATAAAACTAGCTCACATTTTGAGATGTTTAGAAACACAAGGAGGAATGTGAGTCTTTGAGGTGGAATTATGCTTGGGGACAAGCAGTAATAGAGAGTGATGTTTGAGGACAATCATTTTTCTAAATTTTGGGGTGTGATAACTTGTAGAAATACAAGTTATTATAGCCTTTTAGATAGAATAATGAGACCAAAATGCATAGTAAATGTATCAAAACACGTAGCTTCTTTAGTAAATTCATAAATATTTGAAAATACACATTACATAAGTCTCCATGCTTGTTTAACTCTGTTTTTAGTGTCTTAATGTAGGAATAGGAAAAAAAGAAGAAACTAGTGAATCACAAAGGAACTCGCGCAAAGGCTACGTGAGAATAACTCGTCTGACAAGTACACTTTCTAGGCGAGGATCTACGTCATCACACGAGGAAGGTTCAGTAGAAGATAAGAATGGTAGTTGGAGTTGATGTGACTTGACAAGGATGCATTCGACGCTGACATGTTCAAAAGATAGAAGTTTCCTATTGAAAGTTACCTATAAAAGGACTCAATCCCTACCAGGAAAATTGGTGCCTAAATTGACCAATTCATGGAGAGGGGTGGAAAGGAGTAGCCTTTTTGCCGTCTGTAAAAGTAGTTCCTCTTCTTCTCCGGTTAGTTTGTAAGTGAAAGCTTAGAGTCTAAGTAGAGAAGATTCCATCTTCCCTTTCCCCTAACTTGTAAAGCCATTTCCCTCTGCTTTCCATTTTCACATTTCTTTGTAATATATGTTGTTCATATCAGACAGTGGCTTAAGGCCTACATTATTTAATATATTACATGATTATACCTTTTCAATCCAACATTCCTTTACTATTCATCTGTCCGTGTGTTATTCGAAGTTTATGTTTGTGATAAGTTCTTGGTAAAAAGCTTAGCTTATAAATCTTATCACGTTAATTAAGCTATAGTCATCACTTGGCCAGTGTATATCACCAACTACTCGAGAGAACAAGTAGCAAGGATATGGCTAACGCGTGTAGAGAGGAGTTTGGAGATAAACTCCATCTTGACGAGATATCTTCCATCACTTGTATCTTGAAAGGAGAATAAGTGTGGGTATTTGGCGTCGAGAGGTTGTCACCCTTAACAGAGAAGTTCTATAAGTCTTGAAAGTAAACACTTCTAGACAGGTCTGCTTGACCCAACTTAATCAATGAGCAGTGAGCATTGATTCATGTTTCTTGGCCAATACTTCAGATAAGCTTGCCAAGATGTATGCTCGGGCTTTTTCATTTGTCTTGACCCAGCGCTCATGTGCTTCTCGAACAATTCGAGTTGCATTAGCAGCTGGGACTTGACGACACTCCTCAACTAGGACAAATCGTAGGTCATCGATAATTAGCACAGTGTTGATAGTATTTTTCCAAGATGATTATTGCCATTAAGTTTATCAGCAGCCAACATATTCAAAGTAGCACTCGTCATTATCAAATTGTTGAAACATACAATTTATTTATACTAGATATACAAGCACTTTTCATACAGAAAACCAATCAATTTAGCAAAAGTTTAATATATCCTAAGTGATATCTATTTTTGTAATGATGCTTCAGTGAGGTAGGATAAAAACCTTCGTAGGGTGATTAATTATCCATTCACTGAATTGAGACAATCTCAACTAAATATTACACAAGAATAACTCTTATTCCTATAATAATTATTCATCATTGTTTAGTCAAGAAATGATTAACTTACTTAAAAATTTATTATAAGTGTAACCCTTCATTTTAGATTCTAGAGTTCCGCCCCAATAAGTAATCCGTAGGGAAAAAATGAATGGAGCAAAAACTAAAGAAATCCTATCCATTTCTGGAGTTTGAGTAAAATCTCATGCAAACACCTTTCGTAGGGGATACAAACAAGGGTGCCTCGAGGCCGAGCATGAGAATTTACTAAAAACTAATGAAAGAGACCGGGGGATGTGTTGACACACATTCCTCTCCCACTTACTATAAACACAATCTCCATTCACCTTGTCATTGACTTAAGCAAAAACCACACGTAGGGGGACACAATCAAAGATGCCTCGAGGTTGAGGATAAGTCTCACGGTGTGAATATTTAAGGAGAAACGTGAAAAGAAAAATGAAGTATCATATACCCCATTTTCTCCCACTTAGTATTTTACTTAAAAATTAATTAACTTAGAAAATAAACGGCTAATTATTTATCTAAGTCCATTGTTAAATTGACCCATTATAACTCTTATATTGGATAGTTTAACAATATATGATTATTGTTCATCAAACACTTTGATAAATATAATCATGTATTGCATGCTTATAAAATATTTGACTAATTCACCTTCCAGGTCAGTTCCCAGGTAGGGGTGTTCCATTACCTTCCTTAGACAAAGGTCCCTTATAGACAAATATTTTATAAATTTAATTTTTTATTGATATCATTTTAATCATATTAAAACAATAAAAGACTAATCTTATTTCTAATTTAATTAGAAATATTATCCATTAAGGTCTATGTGAATTAATTTTAAACCATTTAAAACTAATTGTGACTTTATGTTAGCATGCAAACTCTTTATTATAGATTTTAATTCTAAATTTGTAAACTTATAACACTTATAAGAAAATGAAACAATTAAAACATATAAATATCCATTTCTAATGTCATTTAATAAAGATAACAATTATATTCATTAAGTAATGACATGCTCAATGCATTCCCAATTTCATCACACAATATAACAATTATATTAATGCAATGAAAATAAAAACATTCATCAATCAAATTATATAATACAACAATTTAAACAATAGTATGATGCATGAAAATATTAATGATACATGCTATCATATAATATAACAATTATATTAAATACGATGCATCAACATGCTTAAAAAATCATGCAACTAAAATATAACACTTATATTTAAGAATGATGCATGATAAATATAATCTTAAGGTGGAATTTTAAACTATATGACATACATTATGCATATAATTAATCTAATAAAAAAATGCAATAATAGACTAAATAACAAAATAGACCGAATTTGGCACCCCTAAAAAAATCAAATTAATATAATCATATTATGTTAATTTAATTAATTAAAACAAGAAAAAATTAAAAAAAAAACGAAAAACTATAATAGAGGATGAAACAGCCACTGCACCACAAACTCATGGATTCTATCTTCAGTTCGTGCAAAATTATATATTTGTTTCGATTTTCCTTTTTTTTTTTAAACAAACACCGCTTCAATTGAAAATATATACAATTACAACTTTGTACATAATACAGATTTGAAAAAAAAAACTCCGAAAAATGCATCTTCACAGCAACCATCGAACAACACAGATTTACAAACTCTATTGCAAAATTAAAATGCCCAAAACACCAGTCCTTTACATTAATCAAATTAATGAAAAAAAATGCAATATAAGGTGCCAAAATCTAAAAGATCTATTTTGCAAACCCACATTAGAAAAAAAATGCACTATTTGGCTCTGATACTAATTGAAGGAATGGAATTCCCATAGCGGAAGTGTGTGAATGCCGTGCAAAAGAAACTCAACTTGAAACACATACAAAATTCAAAGAAAACACCTAAACATGCTTCTATGGAGGAAAAGAAGAAAAGAAAACTAACCTTTGTAGAATCTCCCAAGAATTCTTGAACCTTCCAAAGAACACCATGAGGAAGACACCACTAAGTCTTCCTTGTTATCGTCAAGATAAAAAAGAAACAACAGAGAGTTTGTGGAGCTTCTGTGATTTTTTGTTTTGTTAAAGAGAATTTTTTTTAGAGAGAGATCTCTTTGGAACCAATACATCGTAAAAATTATTCACATAAGAGATTGCTTGCCTACCTCCCATCTATATCTTAACCAAAAGATATGAAGGCAGATGGAGTTATTCTTTTATTTAAATTTATATTAATATAGATTTAAATTATATTATATCTTATATAATATTAATTTTATATTATATCATATATAGTATAACCAATGGTTTAAATCTTCTCATATGATCTATAGTTCTAATATCAATCGAATCCATATTAATTTTAATCAATAGTTCATTTATGAATCTTATTCATATTATTATTATTTAAATCATATTCAAATATTAACTTCTCTCATAAAAACTTTATATTAATAATGTATCAAATACAATTTATTCCCTTTAATCAATTTGAACGATTCAAATTAAACCAAAATAAATTTGATTCTCATTTATTCTTATTGTACTAACAAGGGGACTTTATGGACCTACAGATTAAATCTTCAATTATGTAAGATTAATTAATTAAACTTTTTAATTAAATTAATCATTATTCATTAACTATCAGTCATTCCACTAAAGACCAATAGTTGTACTCTTCTTACTGTAGATATATTTTTGTGTCCATTAGATATAACCAATCAACAGTGCAATGACTGCACAAATTGCTCATAAGTACAGCTAGGCCAAAAGTTACCGTTTTGCCCCTGTAGTTACATCTAACTCCTTAAGTACCACCAATTCATCTAATGAACAATAGTTATAGTCCCACTATAACTGAACTTCTCTCGGGCCAAGAGAAGGTGTGGCGCCACATTGTTCAAGCCCTGGAATCAGCCTTTAAGAGAGCAATTTCTCTACTTACTCTACCTATAGAGAAGGAGTGAATTCTTTCTTGTGTAGTTGTGTTTCCAGCTCCCTAATCAGACGAATCCCCAAAATGGTAGGCCTATTGAGTCGGTGATATAAGCCACTCTCACCCATGCAAATCAAAGGACTGCCTTCATAGGTAGGAGGAGTTCACAACTCACTCAGGATTTAGGTCAAGTCACCTATGGTCATCTTAGTGAAATGTAGTCTCAACTAGTAACGGTGTTAATAAGAGAGTATTTATTTCATGGTCCTATCTTATACAAACTCTTTGTATAGAATACTCCTGCTCTAATGTCTCGACATGAATGATTAGGATAAAATCATTTGTAGTACTTTAGAACAATTGTAACAACTACAAAGTAGGCCGTATTCGTAGTGTCACCAAGATAAGGTATCCAGCCTTATCCATCTATTACAGACCATTTAGGTATCGTTTAAACATGATCCACTTGTATGTCTCCACATACATGTTTAGGTTACAGAAGATAACCTTGGATGTTAGTTTATTGGTTTTGTGGGTTAATGCAACAAAATGTCAAATAAAATAACACACTTTATTTTATTAGATAAATAAAATGTTTGTATAATATATACAATTAATAACTACAAGACCACAAGATTTAGAGCATCAATCCCAACAGTGTGATCTTGAGTATGATGCATCATACTAGCTGTGTGATCTAGTATGTGATGCCCCTTGCTTGTTGTGTGATCTAGCAGGAGCAGACGCGTCGTGCGTAGTGGAATTGATGAAACTTGCTAAATGTGTTGAGATTACTCTGTATAGTGGAATTTATTTGGTATGGGATGCCCCTTGTTTACTGTGTGATCTAGTAGGAGAAGACGTGTCATGGGTAGTGGAATTGATAGAACTTGTTAAATGTGTTGAGATTACTCTATATAGCTGCAACTTGGCAGAAGAGTGTGGTGCACTTAAGCTAAGAAAAGGGTACAAATATGTAATTAAATATATATAATGATTATGCAAGATGATTATGTTGTATGCGAGATGCATACGATGCGATATGAATTACGGTGAAAGAATTAAAAATAAACGATTAATTATGATGAATTATTTAAAAGGGAAATTTTTCATATGATTTAAAAGAGTTTCTAGGCGGCAAGTCTCCACTTGGTCGCATAAAGTGACATTTAGGATTGGGTGTGAGAAGTAGCCTTAGTTGCCTACTCAATAAGCTTTTCTATCTTGAAGACGATACCAAGTGAGAAGTTGGGAACATAGTGTCATAACGTAAAATTCCCTCATTCTCTCCTTTAGGGTAAGCAGAGTTGTTCCCTTAAGTGCTAACTCCAAGACTAGAACAATGAGATCTCACCTTTCACTGGCTTGAGAGCGATTTTGTTTATGGTTAAGTTGATTGTTCATTAAAGAATTAGTGTTACTTAAGGAGCTAGAAGTAACTAGTAGGTACAATAATTTGACATAGTTTTAGTTACAAACAACCTGTGAAGGATTGACTTTCAAGAAATGCTTAAAAATCAATTGACACGTAAATATAGAATTCAATGGTTATATAGTGAAATGTCCCATGGTAAATAGGTTTTGATTAATTAATTCGTTTTGTATTATTGGAGCTTATAAGTGTAGGTCCATTAGGTCTCTCATCTAGCTCATAACAAAATTAAACAAGAATTTAGGGGTTTTAAATTTGAAATACTCAAATTATTGTTGAAGAGAATTTATTGTATATGATACAATTTAATATAATTTATATAGATACATGATAGGTTAATTTACATATATAGAAGAAAACCCAAAAATATTTATGGCCCGTGTAACAAAAAAATAAAAGTCTGTGAAGCCACCATTAGCAACATTCTCCTCCTTCATCTTCCTCATTTTCGGTGGCATCACGCATTGTGTTATTCTTCCTCTCCTCCTCCTTCTCCTTCTTCTTCTCCTCCTAAATTTCACTACACGAGATTCTGTACCAAGATCTTAATGATTGTTCAGGTTATATATTATACGATAGTGTAACAAAGTACAAATGATTGTTTATGTGTACCAAGATTTAAACAATCATTTAGATTATATTATACGACCGTTTAAATTTGAACATTTTTCACGATCGTTTAAATTTCACTACAAAATCGTGTACTCATATTTAAAGGATCAGTCATCTATCCTAGATAGACAAAGATAGATCATTATCATTTAAATTTGAAGCTTTGGATAGATAAGTGGTAGATCAAAACAATCGTTTACCAAGATCTAAACGATCGTATACTGACATCGAAGCGATCGTTTTTATTATATTATACGATCATTTAAATTTGAAGCTTTTTCATGATCGATTAAATTTTACTACATGACCGTGTATCATGATTTAAACCATCGTTTAGACTGTAATACACAATCGTGTATCAAGATCTAAATGACCGTGTATCATGATTTAAACCATCATTTAGACTGTAATACACAATTGTTTAAAAGAAGATTACTCGCATGCGTGTGGTCGATTAATCGCGCGTTGACTAAGTATTTTTGGTATTTCACATTGTTGGCATGTGGATTTTTTATTTTTTCAAAATTGTTCCATACAATGTAAATATTTACTAGTTTGTTATATTTTTTAAAAAAAAAAAACCCTACATTATAATATAAGTTTGCTTAAAGTAGATTCAAATTTAAAACTATATACTACGGAGAGTAATATTTGAGATTCAAAAATTAAATAATATGAGTTGGTTCATTGTTAAACACATATAGTAAATTTCATGTGAATGAGATTCGTATTAAAACTTTAAGTTATTCATATAAGTATATTTGAATATAATTCAAATTTTAAATTAATTAAATATTTGATATTTAATTTATAAATAAATAAATCTTAATTTATATAAGGACATTTTTTAAAATAGCAAAATAAATTAAAATATTTATAAGTTATAGCAAAATTTTTGGATTCTATCAATGATAGCCATGAGTCATTTTTTCTCTTTTCTCGTTTAGATAATCAAAGTTTAAGATGGAGCTATTTTACTACTTTTTGCAAGAACATCTTCTTTGAACCTTGATTTTCCAATTGGATGCATTTTCTTCTTAAATTGCTTAAGACATGCAAGTTGGTATTTTTTTTTTCCATTAAGACGATCAGTCCGGAGGACTATCCATTATCAGAGAAAGAATTATCGAAGCGTAAGGATCAAAGAAGATTTCGGTTCCATAAGATAGGGATATTATAGGAGTTTTCTACCCACATTAAGGGATAGCTCTGACTTTTCAGACAAAGGAGGACTGGTCTGATCATGGAATATCTTTCTTCTATCTTACCTAAAATACATGAAAATGGTTATCAATGTCACTTATAGAAGGATATCATTGGCTGTCAAATGTTTGTTATTCATATAATTTAAAATTTTGCTTTAGCTTGTAAATATTTTGTCAAATTTGTTATTTTTGACAATTTCTCATTTATTTATTTAAATTAAATTACCAAAAATTGGCTAAACTCCTCTACATTGCATGAGAGTGGTTAGTGGGGAGGGAATTTAACTCCATATATCATTATGAAAAACTAACAAACCTAATAGATCTCTCATTCTCGCACACAAGAAAGTATAGAGAAATGTGTTAGCATAATTTTTTTACATGTATATAATAGATTAATTCAAGATCATTCATGTCAAATTGTCAAGAATAAATTATAAACTAGATTCCATTGAAGAATTGATTGATGGCAAAATGACTATTGTCTTCTTCAACCAAAACTTCAAATGCCCTTAGTGGGATCTCTCTCTTGATGGGATATAAGAAAGATTGAGTGCCTATTATTTTGGTGTATTGAGAACCATAGCCCTAAGTCTCTTTATATACCAGTTCAATTAAGGTTCTCATTAAATCCTAATTAAGCTAGAAATAGGCTTCTACCCATTTAGTCCATACTCATTAGAAATCTAGGTTCTTAATTAAATAGATCACACAATAGGGTCAAATCTAATAAAATAACCTAATGTGATAAATTATTAATCCACATACATAGTCCATACCTTAATTATACATATTATTATTTAAATATGTCTAGCAATATCCTACTTCGACTATGCTTATGCACTTGATATAATTAAATCACATAAACCTTAAGCGTGTATAATATCTTATTTTAATAACAAAATTCCCCTTTAATTCAATTTGATCCATTTTTTGTACTAGCACGGAACAGGAACTTTTGTTACTTCGATTGTAACTAAATCTTCTTTGATTACCAATTCCAATATATTCAATGGCATAAATAAAGTATGGATGGATAGCATGAAAACTTAATAAATTGTAGAAATACAAGTTATTATGGTCTTTTAGGTAGAATTATGGGATCAAAAGCGTAGTGAATGTGTCAAAACGCATAACTTCTAGTGCAAATTCATAACTATTAGGAAATACATCCTACATAAGTCTTCATGTCTGTTTTTACTCTAGTTTTCATTGTTTTAACACAATATTAATATTAAAAGAAGAATAGTGAATAACAGAGGAGCGTGTACATGGATTACGCAAGAAGAACCTTGTCTGGCAAGTACAATTCTTAGGCGAGGAACTACGTCATCACACGAGCAAGGTTCACTAGAAACAAGAATGGTAGTTGGAGTTGATGTCACTTGACAAGGCTGCAATGGGTGCTGACATGATTAGAAGAATATAAGTTTTTTTTGTTGAAAGTTACCTATAAAAGGACTCCATCTCTACCAAAAAAAGTATCTGGCCTGAATGGACCATAGCTTAGAGTGTTGATAGAAAGCAACAACCTTTCCACAGTCTATAAAAGTCATTCTTCTTCTTCTCCGGTCAATCTGTGAGTGAGAGCTTAGGGACATAGTAGAGAAGATTCCATATGTTCTTTCCCCCTAACTTGTAAGGTCTCACTTAACCAAGCTTTATCATTTGCATCCTGAGTGGCGAGCAAGTGTGGCATTTAAGGCACTGGAGGTGCTCGTCTTAATCAGAAACTAGTTGATTGATCTCTATCGCACCAAGGCTGCCGCATGGCTTAATCGCCTAATAATGCGAAGACCTTTCTTCACTCTATCTTAACATAAGTTAGTTCATATTTTCTTCTCGCTGCCATTTTAGCACCTTTTACAGATTCTCTAGTGTAGATAGTAGCATTAGCTTAGACGCATACTTTTACCTTATACTGTATAGATAGTTATTGTATACTGCCTAGATGAAGAAGTAGACCTTAGAGCTAAGATTTGATATCAATTCCCTGTGTTCGGCCCTAGATTACCCAAGAAACCATTATTTCGCTTATACTTGAGCCAGCAATAGGAAAACTTGTACTCAACGAAGATTTAGTAGTAATGCGAAGACTAGAGAAATAGTGAGCATCTCAAATGTAATGACCATGACTCACCGCGTAGAATTAGATATAGACATACACAACACTACGAACTGAGTCTGAAAACAACCAAGTTTTTGGCGCCGCATCCGGGGAATTGATTTTTCAAAATTAGAAATAAGGTTTTACTTTAATTTTGGGCAAAACACTTGATTCTTGTGAATCACACGTTCAGTCGAAGACCGTGTGAAGATGTCCATGGTACCAAGTAATCAGTGATGCATGGATTAGTCTCAGAGATTGAGTGTATTCGATAAGAGACAAAAGAACTTCAATGGATGCGGTTATACGCAAATGAAGCTGAAGAACTTGCCTAAAATCATAAAAGGCTAATCTGTTGAAGAAAAGAACTTTTATTAAGGCGTCAAAGAAAGAGTCCACGTGATAGGTTTAGTAAGACATATGTCTTAACTGACTAGGCGAGAAAAGTACCGAAAATGATCATTTAAACATTGCAATGAACGGTTGGGAGTAGAGACTTATTTCGAGGAACGATCGTGAGGCATAGAGTCATGCAAAAAATGATCAAAGACGTTCAAGAGAAGACAGTGCAGTTGGGATAGCTATGCAAAGCACTACGTGATGAGATCTCAGTTGTCATCGCCAAGAACCTGAACGCATGAATGCTTTTTTAACGTATAACTTTCTCTATCTTTATTACAAACTGCATCAATAATTTTGTGTATATTATTCGTGGTAAAAAGCATACTTGTAATTATTTTATAGTTTTAGTTTTGTTAGCTTTTTAGTTAGAATTTTCAATTAGGAAATGCGAGTTGTATCACATAAATATTAAGCGATTAGAATTGGGTTTGGCGCAATGAAACTGCTTCGTGAGATGGTTTCCATAGGCGTTTTAGCTTCCTCGCAAAGTTTTTTTAGCAGAGGAAAGTTCGTAATCATTATGGTTTTTGGAAATGCCAAGCGACTTGATTTTAAAATTCAAATTAATGGCAATGATTACGCCGCGCATCAAGAACCCAAACATCTATGTCAGAACATCACTTCGCATTCCAAATGCATGACACTAACTGTGTGGTAACCTAACCCTAACCAGGGTTAAACTTCATTTATTTAAACCCTCCTTATAACCCTAAGTTCAAACTTTTCACTACACGAGTTCTTTGAAGATTCTGAAGCTCTTCAAATCTTCTAGTCATCTTCTTCAGCGAATCAAGTATTTCTCCCTTTCCCTAATATTTTTACCTTCCATTAAATCCCTCCATATTTCTAATCAGACATGTCTGCTAGCAAAGCCATGGAAAAATCTCTAAAGAAAGACATGACACCCGAGACCAGCAACCTTAGAAAGGATATCAAAATTGTGCATTCTGACGGCCCTATGTTGGAGCAAGCATAACTCAACCCAATGACCCTCGATACCAAAGGAACTAGTTTAAACAAAAGGGTGCAGTCATAAGCATTGAAGCCAGTGGTTATCAATGGTATAGAAGTGGAATGACTCTAGAGAATATAGATGCAATGTTAAAAATGCTTCTGGGAGAAAAATCAAGAAGAGAAGTAATAAGGCAAGAAGAAGAAAGGAAGAAGAAGGAAGAGAAGAAGGAGAAGATGAAAAGAGAAAGGTTGGAGAACGAAGAAAAGGGAAAGAAGAAGAAAGAAGAAGAAAAGAAAAGAATAGAAGAAGAAGTGATACACAAGAAGGAGAGAGAAGAAGAAATGCGCGAGAAAAGTGCCTCCTCGCTAGTTGCCGAGACAGAATTCGAAAGGGTGGCAAGGAAAGCCTAGGAGAAAAAGGAGAAAGTTAAGTCTGGGTTGCTGAAGATTAAGGTAAAGGCATAGGGTGTTAAGGCCTTAGTCGAAGAGAAAAAGGAAATCAAGTTGAGGGAGCGGGAAGAGCTCCTCAACAAGGATGACAAAGTGGCTCTCTCCGCGAAGAGGGGTAAAGGAAAAAGAAAAATCAATGAAGGAACATTAAGAGGAGTTTGAACTAAAAATCAGTGAATTAAGTCCTTTGAAGGACGAGGTGGTAAGACATGCAAAGAAGAGAGGTCACGATGAAAAAAAAAAGTTGTTGAAAGAGAAATTCGCCAAGAGGCAATCAGAGAAAAAAAGAAGAGGTCCTTAGAAAGAGAGTGAAATAGAGGACGAAGAAAGTGAATCGAAAGGACCCTCTCTACGATACAAGTTAGCAAATAATTCATGATAGAAAAGGGGGCTCTATCCATGCAAGGGCAACATGCCAGAGTTCCTCGGATCACCCATCAGGGTGTTTAAATGGAAGAGATTTTGCCAAGGGGTGAATGCGATAAAACCAAACATGATGACGTTGTTTTACAAAGGCTACATCAGTAAGGAAAAACACTATGCAATGGTCAAGGGACAGAAACTAGATTTCATGTCCGACATTAGAGAAGCTCCCTCAAGTAGAAGTGAAGGATGGGACTTCTACTGCCTCAACTCTTTGTCCCGTCATTTCCATCCATAAGAATAAGACAAGGACTAAATGCCTCAAAACCAAACAAGAAGGTTAAACAGAGGTTGAAGACATGGAGGACAATGACAAAGAAGAAGATGGGGGCAAGACAATGTCCCACTGAAACGTAATTGACAAGGCAAGGCAGGCCTCAAGTTCGAAAAAAGTTAAATCCTCTAAGGCCAAGAATTCTAAAGATACCTTGTCTCTCATGTCAACTGTCAGTCTTGCAAATAACACGCCCTCTAAAACCTTCTCGCCTATAAAATCCAAATTCTCCAAGGCCATAACATCTCAAACTTCCCCGAAAATTCAAAAATCCAATCCCTCCAAATCCAAAATGCCCAAAGCACCCGTTAATAACATACCTCCTGCTTCCTCTTCAAGGTAAGAACCCAATCAATCTCTTGCCATAGTTTTGTATGACCCAACAAAAATTCCAACCCTGCAACAAGAGGAAAACTCCTCAAACTCTTGTCGCATACTTGCCCGACCAACCCAAATTTCCCCGCCCTAAAGAGTCCAACTAGGAAGTATTTCAAGACTCCATCTCTGAACCACCAGGATTCATAGACGACGAGTTTAAGGAGTCTGAAGACGTGACACTAAGCCCTATGGTGTCATCAAGATAACAAGCCTGGATCAAGCGGTTAATGACCCATTCCATGAGGAAAATGAAATAACCCTTAAGGTAGCTAGTGAGACAAGCCTCCCCACACCGCCAAAGTCAATTGTCAAAGCCTCAACGCAAAACGCCAAAAAGAAGGAGACGGTGCGAGAAGATGATGAAGAAGCTGTTGATGAGGATTACACTCTCAAGTTCATTGATGATTATGTCTGCAAACCAATGAACAATGAATTTGAAGATGTAATCTAATGCCAGAGCAATCTACAAGAAAAGCACTTGCGAAGTCAGAAATCTATAACAGATGCACTTGGAACTGAGAATGTAATCCAATGCTAGAGCAATCTACAAGAAATGCACTTGGAACTAAAGCATGACAATGCAAATGCTCATAATCTGGCTCAGATTGAAGGACTAAAAGCTGAAGTAAAAGAGCTCAAAATGCAACTCCATGAGCTCAAGGAGCAAAATGAAATACTAATGGGTTTAGGGTCCCGTAATTCACACTCACCAGGTCTCACAATCCGATTCTAAATCCAAAAAATAGCGGGTCAACATTAGTGGTGGACCGTTTCAAGATCGTATGGAGATTTCAAACGAACGTGAGCTTCAAAGGTATGAATTTCATTAACCCTAATTTCATTTTAATTAGGGTAGTAATGCATGTTAATTTCTAATAGGATTAGATGCAATTGGAGTAAAATTGTTCTTTATTTTTGTTGTGCATGTCTACTGTATCTATCACTTTTATCATCGATAAACTTCTCTTGATGATGAAAAGGTGCATATCCTTGAAAAGATATTTACCATAATTCGTAAATTTATGTTTAGTTTTGAATAATTTGTAGAAATTGATCATTAATGCTTCTATGAATGATAAACTTTTGTAATTGATAAACTTCCATCAATAATAGAACCATGTCATAACAAATATATTTAAAGTGATTGCCTTTTTTTGTGTTGTTCATTAGAGTTTATGATTGATGATAGGTTTCTATCAATGATGGACTTGAAGAAAGTTGAATTTATTTTCATAAAAAAAAAAAAAATTAAATCAATCTCTTAGCTGTTTTTTTTTTTTATGTTGTTAATAAGTATCTATCAGTGTTAGAAGAAAATTAAATATATTTTCATGATAAACGTGTATAGTTACATAGTTTCTGATGCTGCTTTTTTTATGTTGTTGATTAGTGTCTATCAGCGAAGACTTAGAGAACACTAAATATATTTTCATGAAAAATGAGAAAATGTATAGTTTCATTGTTTTTTTGTTCTATCATATTGATGATATGTTTCTATCACCGATAGACGTGAAGAAAATTAAATTTATTTTCATGAAAATTAAGAAAATACATAGTTTCAATGTTTTTTTAGGTTGTTGACTAGTATTGTCTATCGATGATAGGTTTCTATCCATGATAGAGTAAAAGAAAGTTGAATATATTTTCATGAAAAGTGAGAAAATGTAGTTTCTTTTTCTTTTCTTTTCTTTTCTTTTTTCTTTCTTTTTTTTTTTTTTTTTTTTTTTGCTTATAGTCTATCGATCATGAATTTTGACTACTGATAGACTTGAAGAAAATTGAATTTTTGCTTCATGAAAAATAAGAAATATATAGTTTCAATTATGTTTTTGTTGTGTATTTGATAGTCTATCGGTGATAGGTTTCCATTTCTTTCATTGGTATACTTGAAGAAAGTTGAATTTATTTTTATAAAAAGTAAGAAAATGTATAGTTTCATTTTATTTTATTTTTATGTTAGAGTTCATCGATGATAGATTTTCATCATTGATAGACCTGGAGAAAGTTGAATTTTCGTATGGAAAGTAAGAATAATATGTATATCATTGTTGTTTATATTAATGTACTTGTTAATAAGTGTCTACCAATGCTAAGTTTCTAACATCAATAGACTTGAAAAATGAATTGACTTTATCTTCATCAAAAATAAGTAAAGATATAATTTCATTATTGTTTTTCTAACGTTGTTGATTTAAGTCTATTGATCGTAGGTTTCATAGACTTGAAGAAACATAGTTTCATTGTTGTCTATTTTGTTTGGATTAGAGTTTATCACTGTTAAGTTTTTATCATTAAATTATAGACTTAAAAGAAAGTTAATTTATTTTTCAAGAAAATGAGTAGATTCCTATTGGTGGTATTTTTGTTTTTGTTTTTTCCCATAAAAACACTCCTATTGCTGGTAATGTTTCGTGTAATTGACTATAGAGAACAAACGATAAAATTTGACACTGATGAATTCATTTGAACGATAAATCAAAGAAAAGGTAGAACGAAAAATTGCCTATTTATCTGGCTATTGTTTTTTGTCGATCGTTCAACTTTCGTCTATTGTCTTTTTTTGGTAACTCTTGTCGACCAACCTCTAACAACCATCGCATATCAACTTTTAAACAACGTTTTTATGGCAACTGTTTTTTGTCACCCACTGACGGTCAACTTTTGTGTACCGTTTTCCCCCTCCAACTGTTGTTGGCCAACCTCCAAACAACTTTTAGTAACATATATTGACAATATTTCAACTACCCTTTTTCAATAATCGTTGTCAACATACTTTCGACAAGCATTTTCCAATGGCCGCTGTTAATCAACCTCCGACCATCATTTTCCAACATTGTGAAAACCATGGTTGGCTAACTTTTGTCAATCATTTTTCAGTAACAGTTGTTGCTCAACTTTTTTCGGTCATTGTTCGACAATCATTGTCAACCAACTTTGGTCGACCATTTTTTGGTGACCATTGTCAGTTACTTTTTTCAATTGTTTTCAATGATCGCCGCTAGCCTACTTTAATAAACCATTTTTCGATTACAGTTGCTAGCCAACTATCGACAATCGTTTTTCGGTGATAGTTGTCAAATAATTTTTACTGATCGTTGTTTTGTGACCATTGTCAATCAACTTTCACTTATCGTTGTCCGCCAACTTTCATAGACCGTTTGTCTGTGATTATTTGCAGTCAACTTTCATTGACCGTTTTTTTACCATTGTCGCCCAATTTTCATCGACCATTTTTTGTAATAATTGTTTCCAACAAACAATGACCATTTTTCAATGATCGTTGCCAACCAACTTTTGTTGACCATGGTTCAATGACCATTGTTGGCCAACTTTCTTTGACTGCTTTCCCTGATAGTAGCCTGTTGACTTTTGTTGATCATTTTTTATGACCATTGTTTGCTTACTTTCGTCGACCATTTTTCAATGACCATTTCCTGTTAACTTTCCTCCATCATTTTCCCTCAACTCTTATCGACCAATTGGGAACCATCTTTTGATGATTACCATCGATTGACTTCCAACAACTGCTATTGCCAACTTTTGATTATCATTTTACAAAAGCTGTCCACGGTCATCTCCGACCACCATCCTCAATAATTGTTACCAAACTTCTATCAAAATCTCCACAAACAAATTCTTTTATTATAATTTGAAATTATATATATATAAAAAAACTTTTAGTATATAACAAATCAAACAAATCTTTACCTAAAAACACTTCTAAAAGAAAGTTGCCAAGACAAGTGTTTTTCTTTTAAAGGAATTTTTAGAACAAATGTTAAAATGAAAATATATTTTTTGGATAACATTTTTTATTAAGTCATTTCAAACCAGCCGAAAAAATTGGTTGGGAACAAAAAAAAAAAAGATTTAAAAAAGAAAAAAGAAAACCGTGATCTAGAATCTTTATTCAAATAAAATAAAGTAAATAAAAAAAAAACCCAATCACTTTAGATCGAAAAAAAAAATAAACAAATATATATTATAAATACTGAACTCTCTCCTTTCTTTTTCTTTGTTCAAAAGAATTTTGTTAATCCACCCTCTCCCTTCTTTTTTTCCTTTGGTTTTCTTTATGAATTTCATTTGTTAACTTTATTACTGCATTCTTATTAATTATTGAATATAATTTTTCTTATACATTTTTGTAGTTCTTGTTTTATCTATACAAATAGATCAAATCTAACTTTTCTATTTTTCTAGAATTGAGCTAAACCTTTTGTTCTGACCACCATCTCCTCACTATATCGCACAAGAATTATAGCTGCCTTACTCAGCATTTTGTCCAATGTAGCTACCAAAATGTATTTTCGAACTTTCACAAGTGAAAATGTTTCCTTTTGCCATGTTAAAACCTTAACGGCTAAAAATACACTTTTGCTCAAAATTGAATGCATATATATTAGACAAAATACCAAAATATAGAAAAATATAGAAAAATTTCAATGATAGAATCTGATATTTTGTAAATATTTTCAATAGTTTTACAATTTACGATAATTTTCCGACCATCAATAATATTTCTCATTTTGTGAAACTCTTTTTGCTGCATTTTCAGTCCAAATTAAACTGCAAAACTTACAACTCTTTGGTAATTGAAACTTACCAGTAACCGTATCCTCTCTTGTGTTCATTAAGCAGCTTTTAAGCTTTTCGACAAAATCTCGTAAAAATGTTTTTGCTGTCACGGAAGAATAAAAGAAAAAAATGACAGTTAGAAAAATGATACATCACAAATACTTAGTTTGGAATAGGATAAAAGGAAAATAAACCTTTTCTGACACAGATGGAGAAATCTTAGTTAGGCCACGCTCAAAATGGACCATCTTGATTGTACATGATGCCGATTCAATATTACTGTTGTCCAATGTCAATTTCTCTTCCAAAGCAGCCATTGCAGCTTCATTCATCTGTCACGGATAATAATCACATGAGTTTGACCTTCAACCTTTCCCCAAGTAAAATGCTAAAGAGAACCGTGATTAGTATGCGTATGTTAAATGGGATACTACAAAGATGTGTTAGTAGAGATACTAATATTCAAAATACACTGATACAAGAAAATATTGTCATTACAGCTTAGATATAATTAATAATATGTAAGGGCCCTAGTTAGAGCTACATGGGGTTGTTATTATTACAGTATTTGTAGGATTAGTATAAGAGGCATTTTGGAAATTAGATAGTAAGTTGGGTATAGGGATTTTTAGTTATAAATAGTAGGGGAGGGGTTGGAGAGAGTTGGAAAGAATTTTGTAGTGAGAATTCTTGGTAAAAGAATTAGGGAGAGTCTAGCCCTCTCCAAAAGCTAGGAGTTACTTTGTTCCTTCTTCTTGTGGTATTTTAACATATAATTCATATTTGATTGTTCTTTAACTGTCCTTGAAGATTCTACCCCTCCTAGCATAAGTATGTATTACTAGTGGTCTAACATATTCTCAATATTAGGAGGGTCCAAGTATCTTGAACACTTTATTTATTTTGTAATTCTATTGTTTTTTATAATTCAATATATTAAGGTTCTACCCTAATCCTACAACATAAATATTGCAAACACTAACCAAGGCAGCAAGATCTGCTCCACTAAAATTTTCACAAGCCTCCATTTGTCCAATTGCAAGTAAATCTACACTAACATCAATAGGTTTCTTCCTTCCAAGAGCTTTTAAGACGAGCCCACGCTCAGTTGGACCAGGAAGAGGAACATAAAGAAGTTTTCCAAATCTACCCGGTCGCAGTATCGCAGGGTCTATGACCTCGGGTCTACCAAAATAAAATTATTGTGAGTTTAAAATAAAAATGAAGCTCATCAAAGCATATAAATGAAAAGGATATACCTATTTGTAGCACCAATAACAAAGACACCTCGTCGTTGTTCTGCTCCATCCAACTCTATGAGTAACTACAAAAATGAAGTGGACCCATTTTAACACAGTGAACCAACGAGTCTAAAAGAAACAAGGATAGAAAAGGAAAACTCAAGACACTAAGCACAAGAAAATTGTAACCAATTCATTGCTTGGAACTTCATCAAACCTGGTTCAATAATCGCTCCACTACCCAACCCCCTTCTTTACCACGTTTTGTTGTTAAGGCATCCACCTACAAACAATTGAAAACAAAACAAATATATATTAAAAAAGTAATCATACATATGTTTAGATCTTTCTTCTGTCAATCAGCCACACATCCATAACCATTCTAGAGAAAAGGGAAGGTTTAGGTGATCATCCATTTTAGAGCTTCTCTTTTTTGGGGTGGCCTTAGTAAATTTCATTGTAACTATGATTTTTTTCTTATTGATGTGGATTGGAAAAAAATTATGATCCCCTCCGTTCCTATTTTGCACTTGATTCTTTGCAATTGACAAAATCCCTTTGTTTCCTTTATTTAAAAAGAAAAGAACACTTGCAAAGAAAGTTTGAAATAGAGATGAGAGATGACACAACTTAAAAGTAAATATTTTGATAGCATATAGTCTAGAACCTTCTTAAAATGTTGGGTTTCGTTCGGGTTCATGGGTAAACTAAATATACACTGATGTAAACTAAATATATACTGATGTAATGACTACCGTAGATATATACTATTCCTTGTACAAACCCTTATGTCATAAATACAAAGATGATTATCAACAATAACTAGCAAATAGTAATGCATGAGTCACATATCTCTTGTACTTTGAGTATTCTTATGCAATAATAAAGAGTCTCCTTTCCAAAAGAAAAAAATAAGTAATGCAAGAGTCACATACTTCATCAAAAAATAGAATGCACGGTGAGCACATCCTTGCCCGACTAAATAATGTACGAACAGCAAGTTCACTTTCTCCAACATATTTATTTAGTAACTCGGGCCCCTGTGCAAGAAATGGTTAATATGTGTCTATAAAGACTAAAGGTAATCCATAATAAACTACTGCTTTAAGTTTTGAGTCACTTCAATTCCAAACCTTAATGTGAATGAAGTTAGCTCCAGCCTCATTTGCAACGGCCTTAGCAATTAGTGTTTTACCACATCCTGGAGGACCATATAACAAGAATCCAGTCGCAAGATCTACACCAAAGCCCTAGAAAAATTAAGAGTAATTGAATTAGGGTTAAAAAAATTTGACAAAATGCTGTAAGAACAAGCAAACCACCAGAAATTCTAAACGATATAGAAAAGAGGCATAAAAGAATCATATTTTATAGACAAAAAATAAGGGTACATTTGGTTAACATTCTGCAACCAGAAATTCGAAAATAAGAGGTTCAATAAAAAAAAACATAGTTGCATTTCATGTTTTCAACGTCTCATTTGTGTTTGGTAGCAGAGTTAGAAAGTGATTTCCAATTTAAACAATTGGCCAGAAGATGTTTGATAATATGAAATTATGAATCATTATTAATCCATCTTCCTCGTTGATTTAAATTAGAAGTTCGTTTTTTTATGTAAGATTGTAGGGGGAGGGCCTTCTTGTCCCTTGGTCCGTTAGGCTGTTCTTGATCTTTTGGAATAGAAGATTTTTGTTCCTAATCAATAAATACACACATAAACACAATTATAAACCATAAAAACGGTTCTAAGTACCAACTAAATATAAGACTAAATCTCAGCTAATATTAATTCATTTAAGGACGTGTATTATGTTGAATGTTAATTTTTTTTTAATAATTATTATCATACAAGGTCATATAATTAATACTATGATATATTAGAAATATTTAGATTGAACAACAATTACATGAGTTTATGTTCTATATTTATTAAAGTTTATCAAAGCTTTTTTTTTTTTCTATTTCAATGTAGTGCAGACTGCATTTCAAAATTTGAATACAATGTAAACATAAAAATGATGTTTTCAAAATTTCAACTATTTCAATCACACAATCCAAAACAAATGTTCACTGAATCCGTTTGATTTTGTGAATCTAAAAACCTAGAGCAGAATCCAAATTCCATACCAATCAAAACATAAGATTTTATTGGTAAAATGAAATTTACAAAACTAAGGAGCATTAAGCTTGAAAACCAAAAATTGAAGAATAAATTTTCTTCTCTAATTTGATTGGATCTACCTTAAGTCCTAAACCAAAGCATTACAATAGGAATTACTCTAATTCTAGTATCCAAGTGAACTTTTTTAAATAAGGAACAAAACTTTTATTAACAAAGACAAAAGGATAATCTGATTGACTGTTAGCAACACAATTATACAATTACAAAAAGATCTAGAGGGAATGAGGAACAAAATATAATTATTTTCTAAATGTATAGAAAAACCAGAAATAAATACCTCATAATCCTCTGGATACTTTACACGTCTAACTACATAGCGATCAAACTCTGCTCTTAGTTGTTCTAAGCCTCCAACATCCTCCCACTTTACACTGGGAATTGCAGAAAACCCTTCTCTTCTCAATGATGGTTGTACCATTTGTATTGCTTCCTGCAGAATATCACAGAATAGAAGAGAATGACAAATATAGTTAATATCATTCATTTGAAAAATAAATCAAGAATTTACATGAAATAAGCATCCTTGAAAAAATATATAATAATAATTATATTATTATTATTATAATAAAATTAAAAAAAATAAATAAATAAAAATAAAAAAAAACCACTGGAAACTGCTATTGAGGAAAAATAAAGAATATAAGGGAATTTTTCAAAAAAAACTCAAATCCCCAAAAAAGGGAACATTCTAGAGACAGGAGTCCAAGCAAAAAATAAGACCTAGCAAATAATTACAAAAAAGATTCACGTCAAAAAGAGATTAAATCGCACAAGGGTCCAAACATCATTAAAGATACATATATATTTGCTCACCTCAAAGTCAGTCATGGTTATCGCTAATTTTTCCATCTCTTCCGGCAACCAAGGTTGCCTCCACCAATCTTCTATATGTTCATTAGCAGCACAATCAGTAGATAACTCACATTTTCTTTGATCAATTATTCTCTTCATGGCAAGATTACCAGCCTTATTAGCCAATGCTGTTAAATCAGCTCCAACAAACCCTGGAGTTGCCCTAGCTATTTTCAAAAGATCAAATGAACCTTCGAGTCTCAAGTTGCTAGTAAGAACAGTGAGAATTTCAGCCCTTGCATTTTCATCTGGAACACCTAATACGATCTCACGATCAAAACGACCCGGCCTCCTTAATGCAGGATCAACAGCATCAGGCCTATTGGTAGCACCAATTACAAGAACATATCCTGGTCTAACATTGGAATTATCATCCTTTGAACTTGCATCCTTAGAATCTACAAGCTTGTGGAACCCATCCATGCAAGTCATTAATTGTGTTACAATCCGTTTCTCCATTTCTCTCTGTAGATTTTCTCTCTTTGATGCAATTGCATCAATCTCATCAATAAAAACAATTGATGGTGCAGTCCTATAGGCTTTGGAAAATAGCTCTCTAATATTTTCTTCTGACGCACCTAAAAGTTTCATAAATAAAATACAAATAAATAAAGAATACAATTACTCTTAATAATCAGACATATAAAAATAACATATTCAGCAATAAAGCAAAGGTTTGAGGACAGAAAAATGTTCAAGCAGCATTGAAAGTTGAACTTGGAAACACTAGTAAAATTGTCAAAAGTTGCTATGTTGAAGTTTTAGAGAGAACTTTTCATCAACTTAATAAATCCATTATATTTGTGTATATATTACAAATAAATACAACAAATTCAAAATGCAAGTTTAACAGTTTATGTATCACTAGGAAAAATATATCTAGTGTTGGATTGAACTATTGAAAGAACGAGATTAAACAATATAGAATACCAATTATATTAGAGCTGCAGAGTTTAGTCTTAACAATGCACCAACAACTATAATATTGATAATAATACTCAAAAGGATGCATCCCAAAATTCGTTTTCCAAAATGAAAGGCTTAACCCTATCAGTACTGTACAATGACAATAACATGACATATTGCAAGAATATATACCCTATCTCATAACCAAATTTCATATCTCTACATCAATTTAACCACATAGTTTCACCATTCAAACACACAATTTCTACTATTTGTGCAAAATGAAAACATACCTGATACACCCGACATGATCTCTGTTGCAGAAATCTTATAAAAAGGTACACCAGTTTCATTGGCAATGGCATGAGCCAATTTAGTCTTCCCACAACCAGGGGGTCCATGAAGCAAAATTCCAGCCATCGGCCGAACCCCCAACCACAATGGGACCTGAGGATGGTAAAGTGGAACAATCACCTCCATCTTTAATTCGTCTAGCACGCTTTTCATCCCTCCCAAATCCTTAAACCAAGGCCCTTCTATTTCTTCCCCATTAAGAGAACTCTGCTTTTCCTTTCTCAATATCTCCTTGTTTGCATTCCCTTCATTCCCCACATTAATTTTTTCAGCAACCTTATCATCTATAGGAACTTCCAACTCCATACTCTTCTCCAAATGCTCATTCTTCAATTTCTTTGACTCAGCATAAGATGTTCGAAGCATTAACTTCATCAAATCGAACTCCGGCTCTACTTTTTCCCCATATATAGCATCCTCCGACGTTGACACTGCTCCATCACCACTGTTACCAGAACCTGTCGAAGAAGATGAAGACAAAGACGAAGAAGAATCATCCTGATTGTTGTGTTGTATCCTCCTAAGGTGCATATTCTCCATATTCTGCAACCTCTGTTCACCTACATCAACTCTCTTAGGGCGCTTCTTTCCAATGGTACTGCAATCGGCATCTTCGGTTTTAGAATCTTGTAATCGGCGCTTGATTTTGGTGGGCGTGGAAGAAGAGGGAATGGATTTAGGGGTTTTGTTGAGATGTGAATCAAGGGTTTGTTGGACAATTGAAGTGAATGGTGATTTCTTGAGGGTTCGGTAGTCCCTATAGGTGGATTGGAGGTGATCGACGATGTCGTCGACGGTGGGACATTTGTGACGACAAGACTTAATACGTTGAAGAAGGAACCCACGGTTCACAACGGACGGCGATTTGCCACCGGCCATCTCCGCCACGTTGCTTGGATGAAAAGGAGAGGTTTTAAACCTAACAATGGGGCTTGAAATAAGGCTTCGACTTTTTCCTTTTTTTCCCTTGGGGGAACCTTAACAGAGATTTCAATTTCAGAAGTGTCTAGTCTAAAAACCAAAAATTATAAAAATTGTCATAATTCAGCCCAATGCATAATGCAAATATTGCCATAAAACTCCAGAAATCTATACTATATGTAGCAGTGCCTAAAAAGGACAATATTTAGATCCCCCTGAAGCCCTCCACTTTATTTAAAATATGTCCGACTCTATCTTACCCTGAACATTTTCATGAACTAAAACGCATATAGATGGTCCTTATTGCCAATAAATTCAAAGAATCATTCATCACTGTATTGGTTAAGGGAGGAAATTTCAATTTTGAAAAAGAAAATCATTGTCTTCTTCTCCCTAACTATGGTCGACAAATATGGAAATATAAATATGTTTGAAATTCAAACAAAATAACTCTGTGGCGTTCAAAGGTTACAATTTCATTTCCCTAGAACAAAACATTCTCGGTTTCCATATTTATAGTACAATTCATCTAACTTATATTCAATTTAATTAACTTCTACAAGCTAGAGATTAAAATGACAGGTTACGTCAACAGGTTCTCCTATAAATAAAAAGGACGACATATGCGAAAAAATTTATGGTCTAAGAAACGAAACAGATTTTAGAGATGTACAGATGATGAAAACCTCAACTAATAGACATGCAACAAATCAAACAGCGGTCCGAAAACTCAAAATTTGCCGCAAGTGCTATTCGGCTATTGTCATTGAAAGAAAAATAAAAATCAAATAAAAAACAAGTAGATTAAGATAGGGAGAATACCATAAGAAGAAGAGAGTTGAAAACAAGAGCAAAATCGGTAGGAGATCGATTGCGGCAGCACGAGTGGGAGAAAGACGACGGCGACGGCGGGCTGAACTGTAAATATGCGGCGTGAAGGAGAGAGGAAGATGGAAGAGTATAGGTTTTCTCTTACTTTTATTTATGGATCCAAAATATTAAATAACATACCGACTGCAGATTTATTTGAACTTTTTTCAGCCGATTATACCATTTATATTTGTATAGTTCAAATAATGAGGCATAACATCACACTAAATATGATATTTTCCAATAAGATTGCACAACATTTCCTAAAATATTGTTGTAACTTCTACCAAATTTTTGGACTTAAATCAATTAATTAACAATTTATTTCTATAATTTATAATAGATAGGTTTAATAACTATTTGAATTCAAATCATACGTAATATTCCTAAAATAATGGCAAAGATAAATTCTTAATAACAATTTGAATTTAAACTTTAAAATTTAAATTGTTATAATTTAAAATTTAATAACTTATATTCCAAAATATTTATAAAAAATTTATTAAATAATACATCATACATATTTTTAATAACAATTTGAACCCTAAAAAATTTTCTTCCCCTAAAATCGTGCTAATTACAATTATCCACTTATTTTTGTTGATTTTTATTTTTATTTTTATTTTTTTTACTTTTTGCCAATTATATAGAATAATTATATTGAGACTTTAATATTCACGTTTATTTTTATTAGACTTTTTCTTTTTTGTGTTACAGTTTTCGTCGAAGGCTTACTTTACGACACATCATTTAACATTATTTGTGATGGCTTTACAACGAATAAAGACTGTGTGGGATGGTAGATGGATTGAATCTTTTCGATATATTGATTATTGTGTGGTTGATGTAAACATTATTTATCTCATCAATAAAGTACTCAAACCATAAATTATATAGAATTCAAATACACATTTATTAGAAAATACTAGTTACTGTTGATAATAAATAGATTCAATGTTTTAACAACAAAAATATATACATATTATTGATGATAATAAAACTTATTCCACGCAGTCATATTAAAAATACCATGTAATTGTAATCCGCAGTTCTTAAAATTTAATAGTCATTCATTATAACAAACATATTTCAATCATTCAGTATTATACCATTTTCATTTGATCTTCTTCTTTTTTCTTCATTTCATCATATATAACTTTTTTGTCGACTGACCTTATCAGCCTGTTTATTTCCTCCTCAGTGTCCTCTGTGCCCTATTACAATTATGTACACGTGTTAGTTTCCAAGATTTAATCTAAACAGTTTGAACATGTTATATTATATTCAATTTTTTTTCTTTACCTTATACGGTAAGCGATCTCCATCTTGTGTAGGTGCAGACTTTGGTATTTCTCAATGATTAGTTACCAGTATTATAAGAACATTTGTTGTAAATATTCATACACAACTATACACATCGTTATAAGGAATGGGTAGTCAAACTTCAAGTCCAATAAACAAAATTATTCAATATCGTAATTGAAATTCACATCAATAGATTCAGTACGTTAGATACAGTATAATATGCGTACACATTACTTATCTCATCAATAAAGTACTCAAACCATAAATTCTTTAGAATTCAAATACACAGTTCTTAGAAGTTACAAGTCATTGATGATAACAAACAGATCTCATTGACCCTCTTCGTCTCCGTCCGCCACTGTTCGTTGTGATTCTCCGTCTTGCTAGTTTTCGTCTCCGTCTCCCTTTGTCTAACGTTGTCGAAGCCTCCACTGTTCGTTCGTTGACTGTCCAACTTTGTCTCTGTCCCTCTCCGTCTCAATCTGAGTTTCCTCAAGCCCTTCTGTCGTGTAGCTTCTTGTCAAACCTCTTTGTCTCCATCTGCCACTATTCGTTGTGAGTCTCTGTCCTCTGCTGGATTTTGTCTCCGTCTCCCTCTGTCTAATGTTGCTGAAGCCTCCGTTGTTCGTTCGTCAACCGTTCGTCCCTCATCTTAATTTGAGTTTCCCCAAGCTGAGCCACGTCCAGTTGAGCCGAGCGAAGTCGAGCTACGTAGAGCAATGTCTTCAATGCCTGCACAATTTGGAGGGATGTGAAACAATTGTAGAGTAGGTTGCAAAGCTTAGGTAATTCATAGGTTTTAATTGTGTATGGTGTGTGAGAAATTATATTTAATTATAGGGTATTTGGGGTTTATTGAACAATTGTATTTAGGATTCAAGTTTTTCACTTAGGTAGAGGCATTTAAGACGAGGCATTTAAGACATTGCTTCAACAATTTCTTTTCGAGATTTTTCTGTTTTGCTATTTTATCAATTTAAAAATAAATTTACCATTTATCCAAAGTGAACTTCTGATTTTGATATTCTTCTTATCAGCCTTTATTTGTATTCCATTTTACAAATTTAGGCCGACTCTTTTTCAAAACTAAGTTAAAAAAAATAACTGATAAAAGATTAATTAAACAAAATTATTATTATTTTAAAAAGTAAATCATGAACACTTTAGTAAAAAGGAATATATTTGTTATTTTGTTTTGAAGATATTATCCTTAATTTTGAATTCATATGAATTATCCTCTTTTATATATATACGGGGAGTTTGCCAAAATAGCAAAAAAGTATGATAATATAGTCCATGTCATCTATATTTTCTAAATTGCAAAAATGACAAATTTAAAAGCAAATTACCGTCTAATTAACATTTGATTATCGTCAATTACTAATCATATTTGCCAAATTCGCAATGGGCAAAAAACAGGTGTTATGAACCTTTTTTTTCTAAATTTTTTTGTCACCTAATACAATTTTTCTATATATTAATCGAAATAATTTGATTATAAATATGTTTTCTTAATTTTTTTTGTGAAAATCTATGATTCATTATCTATTATTATTATTAATTTTTGTAACCATATTTTGATTTGACATTAAATTTCAAACTTTAATTTAAACCAAATAATAAAAAGAAGCATTTTTTAAAATGGTAAAATATCAAAATTATTTACAAAATTTATCAAACTAAAAGTTTGAAAATTGGCTACATTTCCTAAATAGTTTCATTTTGTAAATTATGAAGACATTAATCTTAAAATAACACAATTTACCTTGGTACATGAGAAAATAAATTCAATATATAGTCCTTTTATATATACATATATGTTTCGTATTGGCAAAACCAACTTTCATTTTTTACTTTTCTTTCTATAAAAAATCTTTTAACCTTTAATTTCAACGTTAGTGATGTTTGGAAGAAAAATCATGAATGTACAAAATTGTAGGCAATACCCTACATAAATTAAACGTTGGAGTAATGAAATTAAAAAAATAAACACTTGAATGCTACAATAAGTTTTATAGAAAAAAAAAAGTATATATATAAATATATAAAGTTTGTTTGTTTAAATGATTTAAATGTGAAATTCATTCTATTTACACTCAAGTCAAATCTAAAACCATTTTTTAAAAGATTTAATGGTTTAATGAGAAGAAAGGGGAGATTTATTTTTAAAGAGGTGAAGTGCAACAAATAATAAAACGCAAAAAAAAAATCATAATTTAAATATGAAATTACAAAAACAAAAAATTTCTCTCCAATAACTCCTCTCTTTAGATTAGTATAGAAGTATTAGATATATAGATATTGATTTATGATTTGATTATCCTCTTACAACTTTAAATTGTTATAAATGGTAGGAGCATTCAATTCCGAAGGATGTTGTGTATTTTTCAAATTACACAAATGTTAATGGAACTATTAAGCTTTTATATGGACATGTCGTGAACAATAGAAGGATGTAGATATGGTTCGTATTCCAATGAACGAGCTAATATTTGGTAAAAACAAATTCATTTATTTAGCTCGTGAAGACTTCCTCCATTACTGCGGCATGGTAGAAATAGGTTATATGTACATACTAGCATACATTACGTAAGTAGACATCTCTTACTCATATTTATGTCCAATACCATCGCTATAGTTTTTTTGTTCCTTTTTAACTAAGGTTGCTTTTACTTAGATATATTTGGGATGAATGTGACCGTGGAAGAAAGTTTTTTGTTATCGACCAAGCAAAAATAACGTCACATATCAAGGATCGTGATCTCTAATCCAAAAATTTAACCAACCAGTTAGAAGCGACTACCTTGGAACAAATAGTTCTAATTCCGTATAATACCGAGTAAATAAATAAGAAGAACACATTATTTTCTTTTCATTGAGGTTAAATGTATACTTACATTGAAGATGTTTATTGTAGTTTTCATTGGATGTTGCATGTCATCGATCTTCGAGAGAATTGTATTTATGTATTGGACTCTCTTCGAAGTAAAGTTAACGAAGACATTCATGGAGTCATAAATGTGTAAGTGTACTTACAATTTACTTCTTATTTCACTTTATTGTCTTCTAATTCTAATGTTTCCAAATGTATAGAGGATTAAAAACATGGCAAGCTATGCACGATTTACAACATTATCGATCAACTCCCAAATGGAAACCTATAAAGGTAATTTGCATTGACACATAATTATTTTCAATTAAGCATAAAAATAATTTGTATCCAATTTATATACATACAGTGCCCTCATCAATTGGATTTTGTAGGGTGTGGGGGTATTATGTACAAAAGTATATACACAAAATAGTACATAATACTAGTACTCCCATCACTAGCCTTGTAAGTTTCTACCTTCACTTTTTATATGTTACAATTAAAATAAATGATCTAAACTCATTCTTTTCATACATTTATTTTTGTGTAGTTCAATACAAAAAATGCATATAGGCAAGAGGAGATTGACGAGATTTGAACAAAATGGACAAGTTTTATTAGCCAATTTGTATAAGCTTTTACATTTTTTTTTTTTTTTTGTAATATATAAGTTACTAGTTGACTTTGGCTTGTGAAGGAACTGGTTGCTGTACACACTTTACTTTTGGGTTTTTTTACTTGTAGCTTTCTACTTGTAGTTTTTGAAGTAGGTGTTGTATTGTAGTTTTTTATTGCAGTGTGTATTTGTTGTAATACTATATGGAAGTGTGGAAAATGTTATTTGTTGTGCATACATTAGTTAGTGGAGGAACTTGTTGTACACATACTTTAGTTTTGATCATGATCTTACATATTATTTTTAGATTTTGAGTTTTCACTTATAGTGGTTGCATATAGTATGTTTATTGATATGTGATTATATATAGGTGTTGGATGATGTGTATTTGCTATAGTATTATATGGAAGTATGGAAAAGTGTGCTGGTATATTATCGGTTTGCCATAAAAGTGTGGAAGTGTGGAAGTGTATGCTGGTTTTGTAGGTGTTGATCTTCTGCCTTGCAGGCGAAATAGAAATATTAGTTTTCCATGGAAGTGTAGAAAAGTGTATGCTGGTTTATTAGGTGTTGAATTCTATAGATACAATATTATTGATTTGCCATGGAAGTGTGAAAAAGTGTATGCTGGTTTTGTGGCTTTTTAGGTGTTGAATTCTATAGTTAGAAATATTATTGGTTTGTCATGGAAGTGTGAAAGTATATATTGGTTTTGTAGGTGTTAATCTTCTGCCTTGCAGATGAAATAGAAACAATATATAAGGTTTGCCATAGAGTGGTAGGCATTCTATAGCTAGCAAGCGTGCAACAATTTTTTCTATATTTTTATAATATTCGATGACGAACATTTCATGTCGTAATTCGTGACAAATAATTTCGATTTCGACATCATAAAAATGGACAATAATTATTATAATAAAAAGGGCTATAATAATAGACATTTCTGCGTGTTATCATTAAGCTTAAGTTATAGTATTATTCTCTATATCATGTAAAGTGATGTATCATATGGTTTATGATTAATAAAAGGATAATTTCTCGTATACTGTTATGTTGAATTGCATCTTATTGCCTAAAATATGAACTAATGAGACGTTTAACCTAAGAATAAGGGCAAAAAGTTGAGCTTTGACATTTGATATGTCAGAAATGCTCAAAGTCAAACTGCATCTTGCATTTACGGGGCGAGGTGTGACATGCATCTTTAACTAGTACAAAGAGTTTCTTTAAAACTAAAAATATACAAGTCTCAAAAACCATAAAATCTTGATCACTCGCCTAGGACCGAACAGACTAGGAATACTAACAAGTTAATGAGACACAATTATGACACGACAAAGTTTAGTTTGGTAAGTCGATCACTGGATTTTCTTCGATACCTGGGGAGGGAGAATAAAACAAACGTTTGAAATATTAGACAAAAGTGTCTAGTGAGTAAGTTTTTTCACCAACACATTTAGTAAATACATTTCAACCATAACGTATTGCAACTCTTTTCACAAATTCATGCGATATAAACAAATACATTTCAATAGTAAAATTTTGAGTTCAACTCAAATCATCTCACACGTTAGGCGATTTACACAATTCAAATCTCATAAACAATAAGTATAAATCATATGGAAACCATATCCTTTCAAATCATTCATAAAAGCTCATACCGCGTAGGCACACATTACTTATAACCCATTATATCATATTGCAGAATCGTTTTGCATGCTTTATTACATTTTTGTACCCTTCCTCAACTGAAGTGTTTACCACACTCTTTTGTTGAGTTGCTGTTGTGCGAAGTGATCTCAACACAACAACAAGTCTCCACCAATTCCATGTCGCATAACGCAGCTTTCAATGTTAGATCATACAGTAAGCAAAGGGCATCCCACAACAGATCACACAGTAAGTATGAGATATCATATTCCAAATCACACAGCAAGAATAGGGCATCCTATCTCAGATCACACTGCATGGATAAGGCATCCCACACAAGAACACACAACAAGTATGAGGAATCTCATTGCATATAGGGTACCAAAGATCCTTTTATCTCAACATTCCAGTTCATTTTCAATTTCAAATCATTTGTAAACAAAATCTATTTTAAGAATTTGAAGATGTAAGGGAAATCATGAAATTCAATAATTCAATGAACAAATAGTTATAAGGATTCAAAATAGAAATTCTTTTAGTATGGACACATTTTAAGAAGAAACCACTCACAATCAGTTAGTTTCCTCACTTAAGTCCTTAGACGAAGCTCCCTTGCATTTGTTTGCAAATTTCTGGTCAAAAATCCAAACTCGAGGTACTTCGAAACCAAATTGTAAGTTCTTTAGCTTAACACTATTACTCATTTCTTGGACTAACTTAGGATCGATCAACTTTCGTTCCCCAATTTTGTTCCAGCACATAGGAGTTCTACATGGTCTACCATACAAAACTTCAAATGGAGCAATTCCGATACTAGAATTGTAATTGTTATTATAGACGAATTCCATAAGTGATAAGTGAGTATCCCAACTTCCTTTGAACTATAAAACACGGGCTCTTAACATGTTCTTTAAGGTCTAAATGGTTCTCTCTAACTAGCCATCTGTCTAGAGATAGAAAGTTGTACTAAACTTGAACTTTGTTCCCATTACATTTTGCAAACTAGGCCAAAACTTAGAAATAAACCTCGAATTTCTATCTGAAACTATGGACACTCACACAACATGTTGACATACTATTCTGTCGACATATAGCTTAGCTAGTTGATATAGTGTGGACGTCGCTTTAATTGATATAAAACGCTCTGTCTTGGTGAGTCTGTCTACTATTAACGATATACCATCATATCCATTAGATGTACAAGGCAACCCAAACAAAAAATCCATAGTGATATGCTCCCACTTCCACTTCGGCACTAACCGTGGATTAAGGAGTCCTTTAAACCCAAATTTTAACTTCTTCCAAACTGTAGAGACAAAACTTCCAATGTATTCTATACATTTTATGATATTACAAATAATAATTCTAAAACCATGATGTGGAATGTAAATATTGGTTTATTAATATACTACAAGTTTTGAGCATAGTACAACAATCTTGTTGGAAGTTTAGTTTTTCGTTTATTTGTATGTATGGTTATTTGGTCTAAGTACTAATAACTTTTATGTTGTCTTAATACAATGTGGAAGTTCTGAATGGTTGTTTGTGGAAATACGTCTGTTATGCATTATATTTTAGATTAGATTTTTGCATTTATTGGTGGAAGGAAAATATTGGTAGGCAAGCACATAATTACAGATAGTTTTTTTTTATATATATTTTTAATTGAATATGATGACGAATATTCAACGGTGAAAATGAAATTAACACCTAGCTTTAATATGCTGGTAAAAGATATTCAAGGAGTGAAGAAATATATTAAGGAAATGGGGCAGTTACGACCTCTTTCAGCTCTGGAATCCCCTGACAACCATAAGTGGATCTACGGAAACACATTCACGTAGCCTTAGAAAAATCACCTTCTCGTTCATCATAAACATCGATTAATTATATTTTAAAACCAAGTACAATCAGAACTTGAAACACGTTTTTATAAAGTTCAAGCCATACACATTCTTAAACTCGTGATGAGTAAACACAACGTATAAGTATAAATGAAAACGTAGTCATAAAAAGTTTAAGCCACAGTAATTTCCAAGCGATATAATAAAATAACGTGTCTATGTACAAAGAAAGTTTGAGAAGGAACCACTCACAATCAATGACTATATCCCCGTGATTATATGTGGTGTTGTATTCAGACCTAGTGTGCAGTGTTGTGTATGTCTATATCTAATTCTATACGGTGAGTCATTGGTCAAGATCATTGCATGTGAGGTGCTCACCATGTCTCTCTTCATCATGTAATTACTAAGTCCTCGTTGAGTACAAGTTTTGCTATTGCTTGTCCAAATATAAGAGAAACAATAGGTTTCCTGGATAATCGATTAGCATCGAACACAAGGAATTGATATCAAACCTTAGTTCTAAGACTTACTCTTCATATAGGCGGTATAAAATAACTATCTATATAGTAAAAGTGTAAGTTTAAATTATATCTACTATCTACATTAGAGAATTTGTAAAAGGGATAAAGATGGAGGCAAGATGGAAGTATGAACTAAATTGTTCTAAGAAAGAGTAAATGAAGGTCTTTGCGTCACTAGGCGATTAAGCCATGCAGAACCCTTGATGAGATAAAAATCAATTAACTAACTTATGATTACGGTGAGCACCTTTCAATCCTTAAACGTCACACTTGCTAGCCTCTTGGGATACAAATAATAAAACTTGGTTAAGCGAGATAAATCTAAAAGGTTTTACTTATATAACTTATAGAACTTCTCTTTTAAGAGTGGTAACCTCTCGGCGATAAGTATCCACACTTGTTCTCCTTTCGAGACACAAGTGATGGAATCTATCTCATCAAGGTGGAGTTTGTCTTCAAACTCCTCCTTACGGGCGTTAGCCATATCCTTGCTACTTTCTCTCTCGAGTAGTTGGTGATATACACTAGCCAAGTGATAACTATAACTCAACTAATGTGGTAAGCTTTATAAGCTAAGCTTCTTATCAATAACTTATCACAGACATATACTACATATAACACATAGACAGATGAATAGTAAGGGAGTGACAAATTGAAAAGGTCTAAACATGCAATATATTAAAGAATATAGGCCTTAGACCACTGTACAGTATAAACATATACATTGCAAAGAATAATAAAAGTGTAAAATAAAGAGAAAGGACTTTACAAGTTAGGGGGAAAGGAAAGAGGGAATCTTTTCTATTCTGACTATAAGATTTCACTTATATACTGATCAGAGAAGAAGAAGAATGACTTTTACAGATGGCAGAAAGGCTACTCATTTTTGTCTTTCTCTAGGGTTTGGGTCGATCCATACAGACACCTGACTTCTCTCAAAGTCGGCCCCTTTACTTGGTAGGGGTGAAGTCCTTTTATAGGTAGCTGTTGATAGAAAACTTCTATTCTTCTGAACATGTTAGCACCAAATGCAGCCTTGTCAAGTCACATCAACTACAGCTACCATTTTTGTCTTATAGTGAACCTTCCTCACGTGATGACGTAGATCCTTGCCTAGAAGTTGTACTTGACAGACGAGTTCTTCTCACATAGCCTTTGCACGAGTTCCTATGTGATTTTTTAATTTCTTCTTTTGTTCCTATTTCTACGTTAAAACATTAAAAACAGGGTGAAACAGGGATGGATATGTATGTAAAGTGTGTTTCCAAATACTTTTGAATTTGCAATAGAAGTTACACATTTTGGCACAATTACTAAGCATTGGTCCCAATATTCTATTTAAAAAGGCTATAATAACTTGTATTTCTACAAGTTATCAATACGCTTTCCCCACTTCTATTTGGCCTGAAGCAAAGATTAATGTCATCAGTTATCTTCACAAAGCAAGACATCACAATAGTCTTCAAAACACTTTATAAGGCCAACTCAAACTATTTTATGTTTCTTAAGTCCTTGAATTCTCAATTTGCCTTAGATTATACTAGACTTTTCACCTACAAACCCTTAGACTTGAAATCTAAATACTTAACCCAATGGACATCTAACTTAGTTCAAACTCAATGGATCTTTTATGTAGATATACTTTTACCCCTATTATCGCTAATGTTTGAGATTTATATCCATTATATTACCATAAGTCAAACAACTTAAACACTTTCTAAGATCACCCAAACTATTTATATTTCTAACCTTATATAAGTAACCCCCAAACGAACTCCAAGTTAATGAAAAGCTCATTTTCAACCTCCAACATTCAACTCTAGGATCCGAGTATCATGTGTAATTTAATCTTAACGCTTTAACTTAATAGGTACTCAAGAACTCTAGGAAAAACTCAATAAAGTTACTCCAAACCTTACCAAGAACTTAGCAAAGTACTCTTCACTTCAGTGGGCAACATTCTAACTACCTTCTAAGTTTGAAATCAAGCATCCTCCATCATGAGTTACTCAATGATATCACTAAGATTAGATGGGTACTCAAGATCGACTCCATAATGCTTAGAATCTTACCAAAGTTGTGTCAAATGCTTGATTTCGAGCTCCCGAATGGTTGGACATCGGCTCCAACTCCTCTAATATTCAAATCTAGCATCAAGATGTAAAGGGTATTGTGAAAACCAAGTCCAAACTTAATGGGTAATCAAAACTCATCAATAAATTCAACTAAAAGAAAGAAGATTTATCCTAAAACTTAGATCCGACGATAGGGAGTTGGAAAAGGACGAGGTTAGCGGTGATTCAACAGAAGATGGTTAGGTGATGCACAACTCGACTAACGACAAAACACAAGGAGGAACTTGAACAGAGTGTACCGATCAAGAGTGACGGCTTCAGATCACTATGGATAGTGGTCTATGCAGAGTGGAGTGGTGGTCGCCCGACGATTCGAGTGGCACACGTGGTCGACTGGGTGATGGCGTCGACTGGAGTAGAGAAAGAGAGGGATGAGGCGGCGCAAGAGATTTCGAGAAGGGCGGTCGATGTGCTCTAGAAGAACGAGGAAGGAGAAGAAGAGAGAAGGATAAATATTCTTCTTTTTCTTCATTTCTTTTTTTTAAAAAAAAACTTTAATAATAAAAAGATATTGAGAAAAGAGCATTATAAGTATCTTAAATTTAATTGAGAGCAATGTTAGTTGTTAAGAATTACCTACTAATGTTTGAATTTCAAAGAATTGTAGATAACTTGGTAGGGAGATTATGTTCCCATTGGAAAGTGAAAAGGAGCACCTTGAGGTCATTGCATTTAATAAAGTTAGGTGCGAGGAAAAACATGGTATTTGATAAAAGTTTTATTATACGAAGAAGATAAAAGTTATATTATTTGGAGAAGATAAAATGAATTAATGTCTTATGCACACATAAGTTTGATTGTGCTCTCTACATTAGGTTTTGGGTTTTAAACTTTTTACGATAGCCTTTGAGATCGGTATAAGTAAAATGGTTACTATGTGGATTCAGATTTTAGTACGTATTTATGAAATAGAGACCTCATTTACGTTGTTGGTGGTGGAACTTAACATTAACATGAGAATAACCTTTAAAAGAGGAGTTGATGTTTGGACAAGCGCGTGGCGATATGCTTTAATGAGATTTTCTTAAAACGTACCTGCTAACCACATTGAAATAGATGTAATTCATGACATACATATCGGCAAACCTCATTAAAATTCAAGGAATAAGAATAAGCTAAGATAAATAAAGAATAAGTGATGTCTCGTTAGCCCCTTAATACAATTTTCTTAATACCACAAAATAAACACAATTCTATTCATGCTTAAAGTTAATAAGATTAAATTAGAGGTTTTTGCAAAAATAGCAAAAAAAATTATGATAATAGAGCTTATGTCATATAGCCCTATGATTACCATCTGATAATCATCTGATATCACTAATTTTGTCATATTCACAGTATGCAAAAAAAAAAAAAAAATGGTGTCATAAGCTGTTTTTTTCTAATTGTTTTGGTAATTTGATGTAATTTTCCATTAAATTATTCCACCTCAACACCAACTTATGAAATTGATAGACTAAAGGGTAAGTATTCAACTTGGCCAAACACCCCTACAGCTAAAAGAGTAACTTTTCCAAAGACGAATAAAAGGATTTGAACTGTTTCCAAAAAGACTGTTTTTGTCTCCAAAAGAAACATAAAGCTTCGAGTTATTTGTCTTTTAAGAATTAACCCACAAGTACTGAGGTCAAATCAAAGAGAGCACCATGGCCCACTTCCCATGCATGAAAGCGATGACAATATTCCCAAATAATTATTTCAAACACTGTTTGAATAATCCTTTTAAGAAAATTTGCGTAATGCATTTGGTCTTTCTCACCCTTGCTTTCCTCTCTTTACCTTTCTCTCTATTTTGGCCTTTTTTCTTCTATGTTCCTTGCCAATTCCCCTTCAATTTTGGTTCTTTAGATGATTAAATCCCCTTAATCGTAAACCACAACCATTGAAATCGCCAATTCCAAGCTTCTAGAGCTCAATTTTGATTCGTTTCTTCCCATTTTTCCTCTTTTGGCGTGCCCTTTTCGAGATCGTATATGCAAATCAGGTTTGGTTTGTGCTAGGTTTTCTTATTTTGATTCCGATTGTTTTTTGCCATCAGATAAGCTTAGTCTAAGAAATGGCGAATTGGCGATAAACCCTCTTTTCGTTTTAGGATTTTAAGGCAGATCAGTTGGACTATTTCTGCTTTTGGTGATTTTTCTTTTCTTTTTTTTTTGGATTCGGTATCTCCTTTCTGTACGGATTCAAGAAATTGAGAAGTTTGTAGTTAATAATGAACAGTTCCAGGACTAGTCTGATTTGTTTATGGGTTTTGATTTGATAGAGACCATCCTCCTGATATAGAAACAGTGCAGTTTCAGCATTCTTTCCCTCGCCTGTGTCTGCTAATTCATGGTGTTTTTTTTTTTTTTTTGCTGGACTTAGAATACTTCTATTTGGAATGAACTGTGTGCCTGGGCTATAACGTAGTATTACGCATTGGTGGGTCAATTTTCGATTGATTGCATATGTTGCCTGAAGTCTGTGGATTGAGCTTGTTCCTTTCCCTGCCAGATGATGTGTTTTCTATTGTGTCACGGTCCCTTACTCCGAGGGACCTTTGTAATTTAAGCCTGTGCTGTCGAAGTCTACATGCTTCAACAGCATCTGAAAAGATCTGGCTTACACAATGTGAGATGGTAGGAATTTTGGCTGCAAAAGACCTTATTGATTGGCGAACTGGTGTGGCGTCCTATAAGGCACTTTGCCGCTTTCTCACCAGGATTGAGCCATTGATGGGAATATGGGTTCATCAGAATCCAGAGCTCGGCAATGTAGTTTATGTGATGCCGGGTTTTGTTTCAGTTGTTGGTTGTAGGATAATTCCTCAAGAGCTTGGTCCATTAGGCATTGAAGAGGGGCCAATCCTTTGGGCACCTGTTTTTGAAATCCTGGGCGATGCTGATGGCACTGCATCGTTTTGTCTTCATGGAAGAGAGAAGGGAATCGATTATTTTTACCCAGGTCTGGTGAAAGCTGTTGACAAGAGTTGTAATGTGCTCCTCCTTGAGGTTGACACTAGGCCATACAAGAATTATAATAGTAACTTGTTGCATAGTAAGAGCTTTGTTAACCATTCAGATCAGGAGTCTAGAAAGGTTTGTAGGTCTAACAGTGATAGATCCCAGAGTGTTTTCGGACAGCACGAGTCGAAAGTGCCATTTGGCCGGTTGACTTTTAGTGATAGAAGAAAATTGCTTGAAACTGTGATGAGTCAAGTTCGTGTCAAGGTTCCTAATCCAGTTACTGGACCACTATTTCCTAGGTTGAGGGATGATGAAGAGAACTTCAAGAAAGATATGGTGGCGTTATCAAAAAGGAGGTCTGTACTTATGCAGTATCGTAAAATTGGTGGAAGTCAAATGTCTTGGAAGGGCAGTTCTGAACTGTTTCCAAATCCTAATCAATTGGAACTAAGTGAGTTCAGAAAGTCTCTTGACGGTTTAACTGATCTTCACAAATCAATTAATGGGGACAATGATCAGATAAGATGCCGGAAGAAGAAAACTATTGGCAGGTATTTTACGCAAAGTCTTAATCATGTACTTAAGAAGTCTGGCTTATTCAACGATGGCAAAGGAATATCAAAGAATGGTTGTTCAAGTACTGTGAATAAATATGTGCAACTTGAAGATTTTCTTAAAACGGGTGATACGATTGGATTGGCATTGCATGCTTCAACCATGAAGCTATCTTCTTACCGGGGATGGCCTAATATGCATGATAGTCGGTTTGCATTGTATAAATTGCCAATGCGAGCGCCAACTGCTGAGCAAGAGTATGCTGGTTTATGGGGGGGAACATTTGGATGGCCTCCAGGGAAGCCTAAAGAGGACAAACCAGGAAAAGCCCTTTTCTTTCTTTTGCTTTCATATGAGAAATCCCAAGACCAATTGTTTCTCATTGCAACAAAAATATTGGAAGGCACACACTATGTTTTACATCCAAATGGTTCTGCAATGTTCAGAGTGAATATTAATGAACCTTCTGCAGATCCATTTCCTTGGGAGTCTGATGGGGATCTATTGCCTGTTAATGTTCAGCATACATGTACGGGAGAGGGGATTGCTAATGGGTATGGATTTCGATACCCTGGTTCGAAGCCAGGTTCTCTCTATGTATTTCAGAATGGTCAACTGGCCTTCATTTGGAAGGAGTCCAAATCTGTGCTGACCTTGCAGAGATTGAACTTGCAAGATCTTTTGAAAAAAGGTGAAAGAATACCTCCCCTTCCCCCAAGTGTCAACTTTTCCTATCTAACCAAGTCATACTCAAATGTCTTCGCTGGCTTCCCAAACACTTCAACTAGTTTCTCCTCGCCAAGGTTTGTTTGCATTGTTATGGCTTTATTTAATTTTTCTCCATTCCTTTCATCTGCAACCTAATTTCTCTGCTATACCTGATGATATGAACATTTTTTATATTTTAACTGTATGTAGTTCGTAGAAGTATCGGCAACAACTCGTTTCTCTGTTTTTCACATTTTTGTATCAGTTACATATCAAGCTGTCATTTGTATCTGTTACTTCGCTTATCATGGGGTTACTAAAGTTGGTTTAGCTGAAGCCAAGTGGTGGGTTTTTGTTTGAAAAATAGCGTAATCTAGTTTAGTTTTACTGCTGCAGATCAAAAGTCTCATCATGCACATGAATATGAAAATGTCAAGTCATGCCAGGAATATGTCTGATGCAATACTAGCTTATGTTATGACAACTGTTCACATTTGATACCAATATTCCTTTCAAACTAGAGTACAATATTTACTTTTTGGTTAAACTGCACAGCCAGATGGCTCTACCGAATTTTGTGTTGATTAAACTCTGGTTAAATTACCGGTTGACACAAAAGCTTAAGTTAATGGGTGGAGACAAATGTAATACTATATCATTTAGCACTTCTGTCAATTGTGGACTTGATATATGCGGAGGACCGGACAAGTAGAAATCAATGTCAATTTGGGAGGAAATGACATTGTAGGGCTTTGAAAAACATAGGACATCCTAGATTACTTGATACTATGTACTGATTAACCCAGAAACATAAACTAATGAGTGAAGAAAAATTTAATATTATATCATGTAATAGCTTTGAATGAATCTTTAGATAGGATGGGGAGTGGAGGAATGTTCACACTTAAGTTTATATATTCTGCTGTCCTAATGCACCATTGTTCATTAGTTGAACTCTTCTATATAAAACTATATTCTATTATTAAACTAAATCTTCTTTTTTGGGTTGCACAGAGGAACGTGCTCATAGGAAATTGATGGGATAAAACATTTGTTGAAAGAATATCTTATGGGTGTCAGTTGATGGTTCAGCCTTCGTATTCGTTGCTTTGAGAACAGTTTGTGATGCTTAAAAGTTCAAAAGAATCCTTCAACTTAGGGGAGGTATTCTATTGTACTACTATGCCAATTTAATATTATGGTATCTTATTTATGGTTTTGAAAAGGGTAAAAAAAAAAAGAAAAATAATGTGTATTCATGTAAGGATTGTTATGCCTTTTTAAGAGTAGGGAAAAAGCAGGTGCCTTGAATCTAAATAAAGTTTTCTATATCCAATCTTCCTTCCTTACTCTTTATGATTCTGTATGACCTCTCTTTGTTTGAGAAATTGTTCTCATGACCTCCCTCTATTTTTATTGCTTCACTATGCCAATTCTACTGTACTGAGATGCTGGAATCTTTCTTTACTCTCTATCTGTTGTTTTGGCTTTTTACACTTTGTTTGTTGGTTAAAGAAACGAAAACCATTATTTGATAACTAATTTATGTTTTCTAAAATTAAAACACCGACATATAGCTTTAATTTTTATTTTTATTTTCTTACCGAAAGAGAGAAGTGAGGTTTCTTTTTGTACAGAGAAATGAGTGGAGAGCAGTTTTAGATAGTAGTAAATTTTAAGGTTAAGGAAAAAATTAGTGAAATCTGTTTGAAAAATACGTTGGTTATGGATACTTGTGCTTCTAGGAGTGATTTTGTGACGGTCAAAAATCCTTTTTTTTTTCTTTAGTCAAAATCACTTTTCTTTCAAATAAAGGGTTGATTTTTCAAATGAGGGTGTTTGGCATGAATTAAATTGATTTTAGAAGTATAGAATTATTTCAAATTGATTTTGGTGGAATTAAATAATAGGTGAGTTTTGTTATGTGATTTTCGATCAATCACTGCCAAAAATGGATATCTAATATAGTTTTGTGCAAAATATCGTTGGTTATCGGTTATTTTTTTTAAAATTTTAATATTAGAACAAAAAAATGACCAATATTATCATTAAATGGTTAATAAAACAAATAATTATACATGTTTTGAATTTTCTATATGAACATATATGAATCATGCATATAATTATTTAGCAATAAAAAAGTAAAAATAGCTCTTTACCACAATTTTTAGTTAAATAATTATTTCTCAAATTGAAAATACAATTACTAATTGGATAACTCTAAATTAACATTTGGAAAATTAACATTTGGAACCAAACATAGTGTCTGAAAATCAATTCAAAATATATGAATATCAATTATAAGAGTTGATACTAAGCCTAAACTTATTGTTTAAATACATAAATCTCCTTTTTCAAAATAGCTATCCCAACTTTCACTCCCCAACACAATTAGAATGGCTTATCACCTTAATAGAGATGTACCAAAAAATCGAGTTTAGCGACTAAAATCGACCAAACGAACAAGGTTTATATGTTTGTTTGGTGGGAATCACTCTTATCTATACTAAATATAAAAGTGGTTATATGCAGTAACTTTTTTCCATTTTATTATTTTTAAAAGTTGGATTTATTTAGTTACAAATTTGGTTTTATTGTAATTGACATTTTTATTTTATTTTATTTTATTTATAATTAATTAGTGAAAATTTTCTTTCATTATTTAAGAAAACTAACTATTAATTATTTAATAAAAAAAGGGAAAAAAAAAGAGTAGAAAGGTTGGAAGATGAAATACTAGCACAACTTTTTTAATTTCAATTTATAAATATTAATTAAATAATTAATGTTTATATATTTAATTATATTTAATAACAAAATTTCAAGAGTTATGTAATCTCTTCAACTTCTAACTATAACTATATAAAGGTATATCCTTTACTATTTTTTTTCAAGTTCTTAATTTTTTTATTGTTTATGTTACTTTGTTTGTTAGTATATTTTTTTTCTCAATTCATTATCTCATTTTTTTTTCAAGAATGGACATCAATATTTTTGCATTAATAAAAGATGTATATATGTTTTGACAAATGTCGTCAAACTAAGGCATCTATCACACCCCGCCCCAGGCACTTGCTTGCTTGGCTCGAGATGTGGCGTCATGTCAGTCGAAGCCGTTCGCCTCCGAAACAACCTCAACTGACACATGACTTGAAAATATGAAACATTCAACAACGGGCCGTATAAATGTAACATGGATAAAGAACAATCATGAATGTATGAATATTTAGACAATCACATAACTATTTTAAAATAAAACAATGTTATTGTATAATGAAAAAATAAGTTCGTATGGCAGTCATATGTTCAACACGCAGAGATCTACAATCTGTACCTGGAAAGTGGGAAACATTTTTAAAAGGGTAAGTCAAAAGACTTAGTGAGCAACGATTTTATAAAATAGTTTTCATAAACATTTTAGTATAAGATCGAAGCTTAAATACAAATTTATCAGTAAACAGTCATTTTATAACATAAATCTTGAAACATTGAAATTTTTTGAATTTTCGAAGATAGTCTTCCATAACCACGGACAGTATGTACCCCTTCGTCTGAAGATGGGACGGTCGATGGAAAGCTATCCCCCTCCTTTAAGGCATAAATATATATACTCCTTCTGATGGCCCATGGTTAAAAATAGGTTCGTCAACCGTACCATTAGTATGGAGTTAACCACATGTATACAATAGGTCTCATGATATATTTGGGCATGGATAAAAACATTTGAAAACATTGAAATATTTCCTTGATCATGAAATCATAACGTAACTTGAAATATCATTTCAGTAAACATTTATCAATAACATGGCTTGTATAAGAACTTGAGATAATGTTTAGCAAATCATTTTATTTGTAAAATCTGAAACCGTGTTCAGTAAATACTCACAAGCTATTGCATGTAGAGTTTGAAAACATGTTTGATAAATCATTTTGAAATTGACGTGTTATTCACAATACTTGTATAGCCTTGATCTTGGGAATTTCTCCTAATCCTCTTTGTCCTGAAAAATTCACATTTTATTCTTAATTAATTCCTTGAACATGAAAGTATTCAAAACTTCCTTAAGAATTTTCAAAAATATCAAAACAACCCAACACAGCTTGAAAACAACCCCAACGCCAGATAAGCATGCAACTTTGGAGTTCCTATGATTGAGTCACTGAAATGGAAGGTGCACCTTGTTGCACTACAAGAAATTAGAGTTCTCCCAACGCACAAAATTTCGTCGAGAAAAGAGACGTCGGGCAAAGGTAGACCATCCCCAACGCCACAAACATAAAGGTAAGGGAGGGTGACACAATTAAATAATAGTATCCTTTTCTTTGACGTGGTTTTGAAAAACGTTAGAAATAGCTTCAATACTTTCGACGTTTACTTTTACGAGGTCGGGGAAAATGAAATATATTATTTAATTTTTCACCTTTCCGACGCTATGCGAAGAACGTCGAGACTGTGGTTTATATTTCTAACATGTTCACCTATAGAGAGAAGGGAAAGGAAATAATTAAATAGTAAATATATATGCATTCATACAAAAAGATGATCATAACTTTTTGGTAGAACTTGAACCATTTAATTTGGGAGATGGGCTTGAAGACTCCTTGAATGCAGATGGGCATAGGTCACTAACACTGCAATTTCCACATTTGGGTCTAAGGGGAATGCAAATAGTCTGTCCAAATCCAACCTGTTTCACATGCCAACAATGATTAAAAAAATAATTGAAGAAAAAATCAATAAATGAAGATGTAATAAGAAATTACAGGGTAGAATCCACACAACCCAACAAACTTCAGATCATAGGAAGCAAAAGAGCACAAGTCACCAACTCATTAATTGCTTAAAAAAAATAGAGCTAAAGCCCAAAAAGGAAGAATATCAACAAAAAAAAAAAAATAATTGAACTTTGTCAATTTGAAGTATACTTGTACAGTATAAAACTTGAGAATTCTGCATGCCTATTGCACTCCTAATCATATGATCGATGAGTTCCTTCTCAATTTGACTTGTGGGGAGAAGGGTCACTTTTTATGGTTTGATGAGATGTTTATGTGATTTTGTGGACTCCTGGGCGTGAATGGAAAAGCAGGTCTTTTATAGGGGTGGATAAACACCTTAGTGAGGATTTGATCCCTTTTCATGTTTTTTTGTGGGCTTTGGTTTCAAAGGACTTTTGCAACTATTCTACAGTAGTTATTTTGCATAGTCAAAGTCCTTTCCTGCAGAGGAATGTGACTTTTTTGTGAACTCGATTTCTTCTATGCGTACACATTCTTTTATTCTTTCCAACAAAAGTTGTTTAAAAAAAAAGGCATGGGAAAGAGCATATTTCTCCCAGGCCACTAGTTTAGATGGCAGATGATTAGAGCAAGTACAAACCCTTTTTTTTTTTTTACCAAAGTTAGTATAACTCATAAAATTAATAATATGTTTGCAAATTTTTCTTGGAAATCATTTTAGCATAAATCATTGCAAATAGCAATAAGAAGTTACCTAGATACTCGATTTGTGGATGTAGTAGGGTATTTTTCCAAGGGGTAAACATCCTATACCGTGTGTATATGTTGGAATTTATGTCCTAAAACTTGTAGTTTGTATTCAAAATTCTGTTAAATAAAATCGTCTTATTGATACTATAATCTGAAAGCCAATAAACTAATGTTCCGAGGCTATTATGTAGACTTGAACTTTATGTACAGACATAAAAGTGGATCAAGTTTGAGTCATAACCTAAATGGTCTATAGTATATGGATAAGGTTGGGCGTCTTATTCGGGAGATACTATTGATGCGGCCTACTTTGTAGTTAGTACAAACGATGTGATCCTAAATCGTTCATGTAGAGACATGGAAGTGGGGGCATCCTATGTAAATAGTTTACATAAGACTAGAACCATGAGATAGTCATTTTTAAGTTATAACACCGTTAACTTTGTAAAACTGACTATTTCGTTTATAGATATTCAATGTAACTTAATCTTAATCCTGAGCTAACTATGAACTTCTGTTCACACAAAATTATCCTTAGATCTGTATAGGTGAGGGCAACTCAATGGCGCTGGCCCAATAAGCCTTCCATTTCAGGGGTAAGATCGGGTGGATAGCTAGGGACATAGGGTGCAAGACGGAATTCACTCCTACCCACTTTAGGGTTAGTAGATAGGTTGTTCCCTTAAGGACTGAATCCAGGTCTTGAACAAGGGGCCCCACCCTCTCATTGGCCCGAGAGGGATTCGGTTTAAAGGTTGGACCTTAAACCAATTGTTCAATAGTGGATCAGTGGGACTTAAGGAGAAAAGATATAATCTCAGGGGTAAAACGGTACTTTGACCCAACCGAGATTATGAACAACCTGTGAAGGATTAATTTACTTATCATGGTCATATCACATGGACACAAATATATCTATAGTGAGGGGAGTGCAACTACGGGACTCTAGTGGAATGACCCGTTAGTTAACGAAGGTTGATTAACTCAGTCTAAAAAGTTTAGCCAGTTAATCTCGGATCGTTGGAGCCCATGATCTATAGGTCCATTAGGTTCCCCCCGCTAGCTCATAAGGAATCAACTTATAACATTATGATGAAATAATTTAAATTGTTCAAAATAGGTAAAGAGAGAGAAATTGATAAATATATTTGATATAGTCATCGGTTATAACTTAAGTAGAGCTTCATGTTTAAATATGATTTAAATATCAATATGGAATCATATTTGGAAGCTCGAAATTGATGAAAAAGGTCAAAGATGTAAAAAGTCAAAATGTTGACTTTTGACTTTGAAAAATCAAACTTTGACCAACTTTATATTCAAATATGATTTGAATTTTGAAAAAATGAATGCAGATTCATATTCAGGAGATTGAAATTAGTCAAGACGAATAAAATGGTAAAAAGTCAAAATGTTGGCGGATTCATATTCGGGAGATTGAAATTAGTCAAGACGAATAAAATGGTAAAAAGTCAAAATGTTGACTTTTTGACTTTTTAAATGTCAAATTACCATTTTACCCTTGGAAGAATATTGCATTTAAATAACAAATGGCTTCATGCATGTGAGACACCTACTTGGTAATATGCCAAGTGTGGAGAGTGGAAGCTCACTACATGCAAATTTTGCATGTAGTTTGCTTATAAAAGGAATGGATTGGAAATAAAAAGGGTTGGTTGTTTTTTTGTTGAAAAATTGATTTTGTAATTTGGAATTGCAAAATCAAACCAATTTTCCTTTTACTCTCCAAAAGTTCTCTCCACAAATTCTTCCTCCTAAATCCATCTCTCTCTCTTTTTCTCTACCGTTCGAGTCCCACAACTCGGTTCTAAGTCCAAAGATTAGCGGGTCAACACTAGTGGTAGTCCTGGTTTTGATTTCGTGAGGAGATCATGAAGAGCACGTGAGAAGATTGCGATAATAGAAAAGCATCAAGGGTGAGTTTTTCTATTAACCCTATTTTGTTTCTTTTTAGGGTTGTGATGCATGTTTACCACTAAAGTGTTTAGTTGTAATTAGAGTAAATTTTGATCCTAATTCCGCTGCGCATGTCTACCGTTTCCATCAATATATAGATATAGAAATGCACAATTATGAGTAAGAATATTGCTGCGTATGGGTAAAATATATGGTACAGTATATTTACAAGGAAATAGTGCCATCAAATTCATCCAATCATGGTATCCAGGGCAACAACTATTTGTAAAAGAACATTACATACCATAAGAGGATTAATTGGAATCCATTCTTCTTTTGGCAGCCACAGTTCTAATCCTACTCGAGTTTCTTCAGGAGTTGATGTTTTCTAGGAAAGGAAAAAAGAGAGCAAATTATAGCAATTACGTACATGTTTTGAAAGCAATCACAATATGACGAGGATAATTACCACAATGAGTTGAATCTATTAGGATTTTGTTTGATCAATTTCAGTACTAACTTCATTCCAGCCAGAGATGACATCAATTGCTCAAACAGAATTTCCAAACTAATTTGATGGTTTTTCCTTAAGCTTTTAAGATCAATTTTCAATCTCCAGAAAGAAATTCATAATTTCTAAATCTAGAAACGAGAAGATAACACCCAAAGTTTGAAGGAGAGAAATTGAAAATTAGGGATTAAAGAAGTATCAAAAGCAATTTAATGATGTTGCTAGTGTCGAAGATATGGTGAGCAATGGTGAACTTGAGAAGCTTAGAGGGAGGAAAATGGGAGGCCAATACGTATTTCTCGGCTCAGAGTCTTGCACGCTACACATGGACTGACCACCACGGAGGCTTGAACAGTCGACGATAGTGAAGGAGACGACAATGGCGATTGAGAAAGGAGAAGAGTTGAATTCACTGCATTTTGCTCAGGAGAAGGGAATGAGGGAGAAGGAGAAAACCGAAAATGAGGGAAAAGGAAAAGAAGAAGAATAGCAAAAAAGTTTATTTTTAGGTTTTTTTTAACTTGAGGGCAATATAGACTTTTCCTAGTTAATTTGTCCTAAAAATCATCTTTTTAAAAAGGATAATTGTAATTGATGGCCATTTGAGGAATAATAATTAAGGATATAATAACATTTTAAAAAAATTACGAATATAAAAAAACTATCGTTAATATACTTGTATCGGTGACAGACTCGTATGGTCTATTAGTGATAGATCAATATTTACAATATAGTCTATCAATGATAGAAGTTTAGAATCTAATTACTAAATTTGCAACTATCTCTTTTAAAAATTCATTTCAAAACTCTTTATACCTTTAAAAATTATCTCATTTTTTTTTTTTTTGTAATTTCTCAATGTAATTCAGCCAAAATGGAAAGAGAATAGAAAAAAAGAAACAAAGGAAAAGAACATTCGTGAGTTTTCTAGAGATTTCGTAGTCGGCAAGGCAATCCAAGGTGGAGTTCTTAATCGGTGTGACATCGGAGTTATTTTGTACGTCGACACCCTTTCCCTTTGATCAAATACTCTACTTTGGTGCTCCTTCGTTATTTTCTGATCTTTCAAGTTTCAACAGGTAAGATTCACGGTTCAATTCTCAATTTCATGCTTTCAAACCCCATTTCCTTGATTTCTTCACTCCTCGATTTATTTCTTTTCGCAAAATATGGACTATCTTTTGATAGAATCACGATTGTGTCATCAATTTAGTGAATTTTTTTTTTCCTCTGTCGCATGTTCTTGGTTTTGTGATTGTATAATGGGAGCACTTGCTGCTCGCTCGTTGTTCAAATTATTGCTTTTTTTAGGTTTAGAATACTCGAATGCCATTTCTCAATAGGTGTAGCTTTGATGTTTTGATCTTTAATGGTTGCGAGCTATGTGAGTTACCATAGATGATTTGTTTTGTGTAAGCTATATGGACTGCTTTAAAATTGAATTTATTTTGGATTTGGAATGGTCTTGAATTTTGAGGATTTGGTACTGCTAATTATTTATAGGGGTTCCATTTTGGAAGTAGGACTTTAGGTTTCCAGTCTAATATTTTGTATATCGTGTATGCACAACCTTGGCCATTTCCTGTACATAATATAAAAATCACAACCAATAAAATGGCACATGTCAAAATCGACCTAATGACACGTCAGAGATTGGAGAAAGATATTTTTAGCAAGCAGTGGACGCAATGCTAAAAGTCATCTTCAGCTATGCCAAACTTAATGCAGTGCTATGGCAACCCAGTTCTTCCACTTGAACCTTAACTATAATTTGGTATTTATTTCTTCCTGAAATAGATACTACACTTATGTAAGAATAAGGGCTTGCTTCAGGAAGTTTGTGTAAGGACCCTAGATAGGAAAACAGTATTAGAAAATGAAGATGGTTACTAGTGGGGCATATTAGCAAATAGTTAGTAAGTTAGTTAGGTCTTTTTGTTATAAATAGTAGGAGAGTGGTTGAGGAGAGGTGTGAAGAATTTTGTAGAGTGATTTCCTTGTAAAGGGAACTTGGGAGAGTCTAGCCCTCTCAAAAGGCTAGGGTTACTTTGTTACTTGTTCTTGTGGTATTCTAGAATATATTACATATGTTTTCCGATTTGATTGTTCTATAACTGTTCTTGAGCTCATCCTTTGTTCTTGAGATAGTTCTTGTTAGGAGGGATCTTAACAGTTTGGTACCCTAGTTATATCTATATATTTTTTTTGAAACAATATTTGCTTGAGTTGCAATGCATGAGAATACTGCTCTTTCCTCTTTGTATTATTGTTCCTACTTTAACCAACTTTTTATTGGATACTATAGGGAATAAGCACAGGCAGGAATGTTACCACTGCTAGCTTACCAAGTAGTGAGCCAATACTACAGGCTCCAAGGGAACCCGATCACTCTGGGGCTCCTTGCCTCTAATACTCTCATTCATCTAAGGCCCAATTTTCTTCATCATATCATCCCTTCGATAGATGAGGTCTGGTTTAATGCACATCTCATCCTCAAGGTGAGTTTCTGGCTAATAATCTAATTCTATTCTTCTGTTCTCTGTTTAAGACTAACTACACTCTCTATGTTAGGGTTAATTGGTGATGATTATAAAAACTTAATGATAGATCTTTCTGCTGAGGATTTTCCTATTCATTAATACATCTAGGGAAGTCCTAAACAGAATGGCACGTTACTTTCTCTGGAATAAAGCATTGCTGTCTCATTCAGAAATAGGTGTCATATTTCTTTTTTGATCAGCTGTATAAAAAATCTTGTAGTTTCCTTAGATACTGACTACCTGCTTTATAGCATCATTGAAGCGAATAGGTCTTTATTTATTTATTGAACTTTTTAGCTGTAAAGTCATTTTTCATTGAGAAAATGGAAGAAATAAGTAGATACCAGTTGAATTTGTATGCTTTAACCATAAGAAATGGTTCTTGGTATGATGTTGAACGTTACAAAACACATATAGATTGGGCAGCCCCCACATAACTGTGTAATTTGTGTCCTTACAAATCGTCTTCATAGTGAGGTTGTTATATGATGGCCTCAAATTATAGTTAAACTTTGATTTTGAGAAAAATGAAAAGCTTTTAAGAGTTTTGTACAATATCCACAGTCTCTTGCTTTTCAGTATTGTACTTCTTTAATCCATCTTGATAAGTATATACCTAACAATTTTGAACTCCTGTAGGATTATTTTCTTTTTTGTTGTTTATCAATTTGTTTGCATGTCGTTTTTGAATGAGATAATGTGATATTGGCATTCCTGTCACTGTCATAATATTGGTATCATTTGCATTTCCCACTTTGCCAGCACAAGGACTTGAAGCGTTTTTTACTATCACCATTCTACCATGTGGGTGACCCTCACCTTGTCTACAACATGATATCTCTACTATGGAAAGGCACTCAGTTGGAAACATCAATGGGTAGCATGGAATTTGCTTCAATGGTTGGTGCATTACTCATAATGTCGCAGGGAATTACCTTGTTGCTCATCAAATCCTTACTGATTTTCTTTAATTATGGGAGGCCTTACTACTATGAATATTCTGTTGGGTTTTCCGGTGTACTTTTTGCTATGAAAGTTGTTCTTGGTTCTGAAACTGAAAGCTACACTTACGTTCATGGTCTAAGAGTACCATCAAGTCATGCTGCATGGTTGGAACTAATACTTATCCAAATGGTTTCACCTGGTGTCTCTTTCCTTGGTCATCTTGGTGGTATACTTGCTGGTCTTCTCTTTTTGCGTCTGAAGGGTACGAATTCAGGGTCGGATCCATTGACACTTCTTATTAGAAGTGTTGGTCGAATATTGAGTCGTCCTTATGGATTTTTCTGCCGCTTGAATCCCTTTCGGCAGCGTAGGATATTTGGAGGAGGAACGGTCGGTTCAAGGCCTGTAACGAGCATTGGCACATGGAGGTGTCAAGCATGTACATTTGACAATTCTGGTTTATTAATTGCGTGTGAAATGTGTGGGACAGATCGGCAGGATGGGGTGCTGCATTCTAACCAATTATCGAGTCAATTGGATTTGACTTGGGAGGAAATGCGTCGTCGGAGACTTGAAAGATTTGGTCGATGATAGAATAGATTGTTCATTTTCTCAGGCCACCAGATATTTACTTTTAGAAGAGTAAATCGAAAGGCTAGTAACACCATCTCTCGGAAATGATGAAGTTGTTTACTAGACGTTGAGAAAATGAAGTGGTATGGAGCATGGAGCTTGTGTTTAGGAACATAGCAAATTTGATTGAACACAGATTGAAAAGTCTTTGTACACAGGGAAGGACTTAACATACTTTCTTTTCATCATTGGTTTTCTATATGACATCTCTTCATGTGGCTGCTTCTTGATAACGGTTGAATATTGTGACACCGAAACTTCCCCTAGATTTTTAGTTGAAGTAATTGTTACACGAATGGCATTTATGATTGTTGCAAGTTGGTCTAATGTAAAGGTTAATAATCAACCAAAAACTGACATTACTAATGAACGGTTTGTCCTTTAATTGCAAGGATATGGATCGCCGAGTCAGACTATTAAGAAATGTGAACCGAGTATTTACATGATCTTTAAGAGCATTTACTCGATCGTTTAGATTGAGTACATGCTCATTGGGAGTAGCTAGACAATCGTTTAAGTCTATCGTTTAATTTATATTTACACGATCCTTTATTAAAAGGTATTTAAACATTGACAAACACCCTGTCAAAAGCTATTTACTAATTAACAAAAGAATTTTACTACCATATGATATAGAAAACAAAAAGTTGAATTACCAAAAGAATTTATTTGCTCAAAGATCTGTAACATACTTTTGTCTAAACAGTGTTATGTTTTATGTTTTTAGACCATTAGAATTACAGTTTGTTACAAGACATTTGACAAATTTAGCACAAAATATCTCTTAATTCAACGACTTTTCGTATTGCAATATCTCTATGGATCTAACTACTAGCCACAGGTGAAATTTATTCAAATTGTCTCATGATTTTCCGTGGCTATCAACAACATGCGGATGCATCGTGTGACCACTTGAAGATTCTTGTCAACAATAGTTTGATCAATATAATTGGGCATAGAGTTGAACAGAAGGATCTTGCATTTCTTTATGTCAGCCACAAGAGCCATCTAGTGTTGTCTAAGGTTGACTGGCCCCAATCACATAGTTGACATATGTTCACACTTTGTGATCCAAAATGTTTTCAAGAATGTAGTCGAAGTAGTATTGCAATGTTGGTTCATCCCATAGAGTTATGTGGACAATTTGGAATTTCCACATAGCCTTATCACCATTTGGCATCTTCACACCATCATCAAAAGGTCGTTAAACGATCAGATCATCTCTTTGAATGGCATCCTTAAAAAACAAATAAAATAATGTAATCAACATATGATTATGTAATCTAATTTGTATATGAATTTTCTTTTATAGAATAACTAACCAAAAACGATGCATCCATCAATGTAAAAAAATGATGCATCCATTCGTGTAAACTCACACTCACATATCCTTTCTTGACAACATCTTCCTTTGCACATGCATCATTAACAGATCAATGGTCTACAAAGAAAATTGAATGTTAGAATCATAATACCAAAAAAAAAAAAAAAAAAAAAAAAAAAAAAAAAAGAATTTAACAATACATGATTGTGTAAGATAAGGTACAAAATCGTGTACCTTAGCTAACGATTGCTTAGTTATATAATTATAAGAGTGAGCGATCGTTTACCAAATATAAGTGATCATTTTTGTTATGTAATTAAATGATCGTGTAGATAAAATACATGATGTTGTACCTCATCCACACGATTGTTTAATTACATAAGAATTTAGAGAACACGATCGTATAGTTTAGCTGTACATATAAATTGAAATGGAAAGTGTACTTATGTCTCCCAACAGCTAGTGTTTTTTTCAAGTGTTCGAAAAAAATCCTTCTTTCGGAATGAGTAGATGACAATCATTTCTTCTTGTTTCGTCTTCACACTTTTCCTCCACGCTAAGTATGTCTTCCACAAACTATCATCCACCAGCCACATGGCATCGTATCGATTTATCTTTCTCAATTTGCAGTAGGTGGTCTGAGTGGTTTAACCTCTAAGATAAGCACTACTATATCTGCAGGTTTAACCTCAGTCGGTTTTTCACCAACATCAACTCTCTCTTGTTTCTTGCCTCAATAATGGATAATTTTTGTAGTCACTGCCTCTTGAGGATGTTGGTTGTTTGGACTTTTTCTAAAATGCTTAATATTAGATAATCAAGCAACATATAATAACAAAGAACTACAAGGTTTTCACATATACATATCAATTGAGGTTCTTCATTTAGATAAGATGGTTGTTATTTTGAATCGTTGAAGGTTGTTCCTTACATACTGGAAATTGATGGCTAACCAATGTGAGATCTTCGACACTAGTTGCTGGTTATTGCTCACAAATTAGCAGTGGTTGGCTGACCAATGTAAGATCTACAACAATATATAGTTTTCGATTCAACTATCCATTCACTATCAGACATCAACTTCTCAACCATTTTACTTATATTCAAGAGCAACTCCACATCACTGTCATCCACTTTAACCTCCCCCAACATCCCTTTATGTGGAGGCAATGTTTCTTTCGGTGCTTCAAGATGTAACCCATTAACAGATTGACCCTCACTAATGATCACATGTTCTTCTTGAGTTTCGATCGGAGGTTCATGAAGGGATAAAAGCCTTAGGCAGCAAAAGATTTTACAGAACCATTTCTCAATTTAATTTGGAAATCCCAAAATACCAATACAAGCAAAAAATAATTAAGAAATTAATTTTCTTATTAAACATGCTTTAATAAAGTATAGATTAGAGAGAGAAAAACTTATATAGTGTGACATCTCTGAATCTATTAAATTTCCAAATTTAGGGACACCACACCACTTGTTGTAGACCTTTCTATCCTCTAGAATGAGATTGGTTTGTGGGAACCAATTGGGATGGAAAAGTTTTAGAGAGAAAACTATTTTTGTAGAGAGCAAAAACATTGGTTTTTTCTTAATTAAGAAAAACTGTTTTTCTTTTGCATATTTATAAATCCCTTCTCTTGAGAGAGCAGGAGAATTATGAGATTCAATTAATCTAAAAAAAAATTAAATTAACAAAAATTTTAAATCTACTAATTAAATAAATAATTAAATCATAATTAATTAATTAATTAAATCATAATTAATTAATTAATTAATTAAATCATATTTAATTAATATTTCATTTAAATCATATTTGATGAATATCTCTCAAATATCTTATAGTTTTAATTTAATTTAATTAAATAAAATAAAATTAAACTATTAATTAATTCACCAAATAATTAATAGCTAAATTAAATATCTTATATTTAACTTAAATTAAATTTGAATCATATTCAAATATAAATTTCTCGTAACCAATAATTTTAATATGAATCCAATTCATATTAAAGTAATATTCGAACTCATTTAAATATTTTATCTCTTATAAATTAATTTTGAATCATATCCAAAATTAAATTTATATAATAAAGTTTGATTAAAATATAAATTTTATATTATAATATATCACCATACATTATACTAATTCCCAAAGTAAATTTGAACATTTCAAATTACAACCTATATAAATAAATCTCATTACCCTATACGAGCTAGGAAGGGGACCTAATGGACCTACAAATCAAAAGCTACAAAGATATGAGATTAATTGGCTAAACTCATTAACCAAATTAATCAATATTCGTTAATTGTGTGTACCCTCCATTAAAGACTCACAGTTGAACTCTTCTTACTGTACATACATTTCTATGTCCATGGATATAGACCAATAATAGTAAGTTAGTCCTTCATGAGTGTTGTAACACCAACTGACTCAAATTACTGTTTTAACTCCTAGGTTACCTCTAATCCTTAAATACCAGTGCTTCTCTAATGAACAACCTGTTTATGGTCCAACCAATAAACAGAAACCCCTCTCATGCCATAGAGAGGGTATGACCATTTGTTTAAGTTCTGGAGACATCATTTAAGAGAACACTCATTGACTTGTCCTAAAGTAGAGAAGGAGTGAATTCCATCTTGTGTAATTATGTTTTCAGCTTTCCACTCGGTATTGTCTCTAAAATGATAAGCATATTGAGTCGACAATCTGACCACTCTCACCCGTACAAATCAAGAATAATCCCTTGCGAACTCATAGTGTTGGGATTTATGTCCTAAAACTCGTAGATTGTAAATATAATCCATTGACCGTTATTAATAAAGTGTTGTTATTGTAATAATTGTTATTGATTAAATTATTAGTTTTGTCTTAATAACCCAAATCCAATAAACTAACATCTTAAGCTGTTTAATGAGTCTTGAACAATATGTAGAGACATACAGGGATCAATGTTCAAGATCAACTTAAAGGGTCTATAGTATAGGGATATGGTTGGGTATCTTATCCTAGTAACACTATTGATACGACTCACTTTGTATTTGATACAAACGCAATGATCCAAAACGTTTGTGTAGTTGACATGCGAGTGAGGGTATCCTATGCAATGAGTTTGCATAAGACCGGACCGCGAAATAATAACCACTAGATTTAACTCCGTTAACTAGTTAGATTTCTATTTCACTAGGATGACCTAGGTAACTTAGTCTTAATCATGAGTGTGTTATGAACTCCTGTTCGCGAGGGATTGTCCTTTGATTTGTACAGGTGAGAGTGGCTAGATCACCGACTCAATAAGCTTATCATTTTGGGGACAAGACCGAGTGGGGAGCTGGGAACATAATTACACAAGATGAAATTCACTCCTTCCCTACTTTAGGGTAAGTAGATGAGTGTTCCCTTAAATAGTGTCTCCAGGTCTTGAACAAAAGGCCCTACCCTCTTTATGGCACGAGAGAGGTTTCTGTTTATTGGTAGGACCATAAACAGGTTGTTCATTGGAGGAGTACTGGTATTTAAGGATTAGAGGTAACCCGGGGGTAAAACGATAAATTGATCCAACTGGTGTTACGAACACTTGTGAAGGACTAACTTACTGTTATTGGTCTATATCCGTGGACGCAAAAATATATCTACAGTGAGAAGAGTTTATCTGTGAGTCTTTAGTGGAGTATACACACAGTTAACGAATATTGATTAATGTGGTTAATGAGTTTAGCCAATTAATCTCAGATCGTTGTAGCTTCTGATCTGTAGGTCCATTAGGTCCCCTTCCTAGCTCGTAAAGGGTAATGAGATTTATTTATATTCGTTGTAATTTGAAATGTTCAAATTTACTTAGGAAATTAGTTTAATGTATAGTGATACATTATAATATAAAGTTTGTGAAATTTTATTGTATAAATTTAATTTTGGATATGATTAAAAATTAATTTATGAGAGATAATATATTTGAAAAAGTTCAAATATTAATTTAATGTGAATTGGATTCATATCAAAATTATTGGTTATGAGAGAAACTCATATTTGAATATGATTCAAATTTAATTTAAGTTAAATATACGATATTTAATTTAGCTATTAATTAATTGGAGAATTAATTAATAAATTAGTTCATTTAATTAAATTTGATTTAATTAAATTTATAAGATATTGCAGAGATATTAATTAAATATGATTTAATTAATTATATTAATATAAATATATAAGATATTGGAAAGATATTCATTCAAATAAGATTTGAATGAAATATTAATTAAATATGATTTAATTAATTATATTAATATAAATCTATAAGATATTGGAGAGATATTTATTCAAATAAGATTTGAATGGAATATTAATTAAATATGATTTAATTAATTATTAATTAATTGATTAATTGTTAATTAATAAGTAGATTTGATAATAGAATCTCAGGATTCTCTCCCACTCCTTTTCCTATTCTAAGAATGAAAGAGAGTTATAAATATCTAGAAGAAAAAAGCCAAGGCCTTTTCTCTCTGCAAAAAGAGTTTCTCTCAAATATCTCTAAACCTTTTCTCATCCCAATTGGTTCCTACAAACCAATCTTATCCCAAAGGATAGGAAGGTCTCCGACGGGTGGTGTCCCAATTTGGAGATTGATTTATAGATTCAGAGACGTCATTGAAAGTAAGTTCTCGTATCTTATTCTTTAAAAGCATGCTTAGAATTTATTTAGAATTTTGATTCTAAAATTTTGCCAATGTATCGGTATTTTAAGATTTCCAAATTAAATTGAGTAATGGTTCTTTAATTCTTCTGCTGCCATAGGGCTTTTATCCCTTCACATAGTACACTCAAGATTAAGACTAAATTACCTAGGTCATCCTAATGAAATAGAAATCTAACTAGTTAACGAAGTTACATCTAGTGGTTACTATTTCGTGGCCTGGTCTTATGCAAACTCATTGCATAGGATACCCTCACTCATATGTCACCTACATGAACGCGTTAGATCATTACGTTTGTATCAAATATAAAGTGAGTCGTATCTATAGTGTTACCAGGATAAGATACTCAGCCCTATCCCTATACTGACCCTTTAAGCTGATCTCGAACATTGATCCATGTATGTCTCTACATACTATTCAAGACTCATCAAATAGTTTATGATGATAGTTTATTGGGTTTTGGTTATTAAGACAAAACTAATAATATAATCAGTAACATTTATTGAAATGATAATAATAACACCTTATTAATAACCATCAATTAAATATATTTACAATCTACGAGTTTTAGGACATAAATCCCAACAGTTCATCCATGTGATTTTTTATTGTGTAAAAGTCTCTATAGATATATTCTAGATGAATTCTACATCTGGGCTTAGGATTGTTTGAGCATGATTAATTCAATGCTATAAGTCATTGGTTACGATCATTGCATGCGAGATACTCACAATGCACCTCTTTATCGCATAATAGCCAAGTCCTTAGTTGGGTACAAATTTGCCTATATTGCTTACCCAAGTATAAGTGAAACAATAGGTTTTCTTGGATGATCCAGGGTCAAAGACAAGCAGTTTATATCAAAGCTTGGTTCTAGAATCTACTTCTCATTTAGGCAGTCTAAAGAATAAAGCAATAAAAACATATGAATGAATGAGACTTTAAACTATAACTACTTATGTATGCCTAGAGAATCTGTGAAGGGGAATTAAGATGTATGCGAGATGGAGATAAAATCTAACTTGTATAAAAGAGGGGGTGAAGGAATGTCTAAGTATTACTAAACAATTAAGCCGTGAACGTCTTGATGCAATATATCTTTCCTAACTAGCTTGTAATTAAGGAGAGTTCCTCTCGGAGTCTTTAAACGCCGCACATGGTCACGTTTCAGGATCCAAGTGACTCAGCCTAGTTAAGCGAAATACATCTAGAAGCATTTACTTATAAAGCTTAGAGCTTCACGTTTAAGGATGACAACCCTCGGTGCCTAATACCCACACTTGTTCTCCGTTCGAGACACAAATGTTGGAAGTTATCTCGCCAAGGTAGAGTTTATCTCTAAACTCCAACTTGCGCATGTTAGCTTTATCTTTGCTACTTACCCTCTCTTATAGTTGGCGATATGCATTGGTCAAGTGATGAAAATAACTCAACTAACACGATAAGAATTAATGATAAGATAAACTTCTTATCAAGAACTCATCACAAACTAAAATTACAGGTAACACATTGGCAGATGGGAAGTGAAGATTTGATGGACTGAAAAGACATAAACATGTAATATATTTATTAAAGGATGTAGGTCTTAGGCCATTGTACAATATGAACACATATATTACAAAGAACTACAAAATAGGGAAGAAAAGAGAATGGAAAGGATTCCAAGTTAGGTGGAGATGGGATTACATGAATTCTTCTATACTCAAACTTTCAAGCTCTCACTTTACAATTTGGCTGGAAAAAAAGAAAGAACTTTACAAATGGTGGAAAGGATCACCTCTCTCTAGGGTTTGGCCCATTTAGGCTCATCGTCTTAGTAGGGATGGAGTCTTTTTATAGGTACTTTTGTTGGATCGGTATGGCAACCCTAGAGGGGGGGTGAATAGGGTTTAATTAAAGTTTTTAATAAATAAAAAGTAAATTCAACTAATTAGATATTTTTTTTAAAATTAAATAAAGAACTTTGTAAAATTTGTTAAATAACAGGATTGATAAAAAGATATGAATGGAAGTATGCAATCAAACTCAACCAATAAGAATATGTAACTAAAATTAAATTAAAAAATAATTAGAAAAGAGTTAGAGAAGAAGACACCGTAATTTTATAGTGGTTCGGTTAAACTCAACTTACATCCATTTTCCCAAGCACCTTTTGGGATTTTGATTGAAAATCTTCTTTTGACTCTTTCCACGGATTTGAGCCGAACCGATTCTTGCTCCTTTTTCGGGTTCAAGAGCAAACCCGTTCCTTTCCATGGGTTAGGATCCAACCGTTACAATATGTTGAAATTTTAAATCACACAAAAGAAAACTCTCTAAAAAAGTGAATATACAATTTGAAGCTCACAAATTTAATCCTCACAATACAATAAGAATTCTCACAAGAATAAGATGAAAAGAATAAAAATTGGAAGCTTTATAGAGAATAATAATGTTGGCTTTTCACTTTTTGAGGATTGTAAAGTTTTAATAATCTTATATTTTAAAATTTGGAAAAAGTGAAGTATTTAAAAAGAGAGGAAAGATAAATTCAAAATCATTTTGGGTCATTAGATGTAAGTAAAAGAAAAATAAATGGTTGAGATTTAAACTCAAATAGCCGTTAGCCATAATACAAATAATAATATAATAATGTCTTTTCAAAAGTTTTTGTTCAAAAACCAATAAAGCAACTTCATAATCTTTTAAAAAAACTAGCCGTTAGACACAAGGAAAAATAATATTAAAGTCATTTTCTTTTGAAATTCATTTTCTTTATAAAAGCCAATAAAACATAACCAAAAGTCACATTTGTTACTCCTCCATTGCTCCAAGTGGCTTTCTCTAATTGGTTCAAATTGAATGCTTGGCCGCCACATCACCATCTCGGTATTTTTCCGTTAAGCTTCTTTTAGCAATATTTTCTTCGTTTGAACTTCGATTTGGGTGATTCAAGAGGCGTTAGAATTATCTTTCCAAGCTCTACGTTATGGACTATTCAAATTAATAAAATTGTTAATAAAAAAAATCAGATTTGTTATCATCAAAATATAAATAAATAAATTAATTAAAATAAATTAATTAAAATAAATTAATTTGAGATTAAGGCAAAAAAGCCAACAACTTTCGGCGGAAAACTTCTATTTTTCTAAGCATGTCAGCACCGATTGCAATCTTGTCAAGTAACATCAACTCCAACTACCATTCTTGTCTCCTAGTGAATCTTTCTTGCGTGATGACGTAGTTCCTCGCCTAGAAGTTGCACTTGCCAGATGAGTTCTTTTCGCGTAGTCTTCTCGTGAGTTCCTTTGCGATTTGCTAGCTTCTTCTTTATGTTCACCATCTTGCGTTAAAGCATTGTGAAACACGGTAAAATAGGCATGAAAACTTATGTAAAGGGCATTTCTGAATAGTTATGGATATTTAACATAACTTATGCGTTTTGACACTTCTACTCTGCGTTTTAGTCACATTATTCTACCTAAGAGGCTATAATAACTTGTATTTCTACAAGTTATCAATTGTCCCGATCCTTATCCACATCGTCATGATCAGAATCATCATGATCATGAATATCAGTGCTCCCTTGAGTTTGATTATAATAAATAAAGAAAAAGCAGAAAACAAATGATTAACAAACAATTGTGTATATATGTAAACAATTGTGTATAAAATCATGTATGCATGTAAGTGATCATGTATGCCAAGTAAACGATCGTCCATATGGGATATACTATCATGTATACTAACCCGCACGATTGTTTATCTTACATACATTAAAAAAGACTTCACATGAACCAAACTCTTGAGCATCTGTGTCCTTTAGAACAGCTTCAATGTCTGCCTATTCATGGTATCAGCCATCTTACAGATCGTGGAAGTTAATGTTGACACATTATTTTGAACTTCCTTAATCTCATCCTTTAGTCATTTGTAAGATTTTGAATGATTGTGTTCTGACTTGGCATGTTTACTGTCATTCTTTTGGTTCTTGTTGGAACCCTTCTTATTGGCGGTTGGTCATGAAGACATGCTGGTCAACCATTGTATGTCTTTCTGTTATTTGTGGTAATCATTGCTCAAAAGAATGATTTCCAACCATTGTTTCTTGTGATCGTTGCACAGAAGAAGAGTCCTCAACCACATTTGGAAGAAGATTGCAGGGGAACTGAAGATGATTCCATTTTATTCAAGTCATCGTCATCAGATGGCTTTGTAACGACCCAAACTCTTAAACTAAGTTAAGGTCATTATTCAAAAGACAAACAACAATTTACACTTTTATGAAAAGAGGAAAACTAAAATCCTTATAAAATTAATATAAAATAAATGTTCGAAAGACATAGAATTTGCAAAAATCAGTAAAATACTGTGAAAACATGACCTGCGGATTCTAACACTTTTTTTTTTTTTAAAATAAAGATAAATAAATAAGACAAAACTTTAAATACAATGTCTAAAATTAAAATACTAAAAAACTGATAAATAGAAGAGTAAGCAAAATAAGGTTCTCATATGGCATGTCACGTACCCTTCCTTTCGCTCGTCAACTTTTCAAATCTGCTACCTTTTGCCTAAAATATTAAACATAGAAAAGAGTGAGTACATAAAATATACCTAATAAGGGACTCACTACTGGTCTCGCTAGGTGATTTGTTAACTTCATGTTAGGAACATAATAATAATGTTGTATGTCTAATGAAGCACATCTGTGCAAGTGAAACCATACGAACACCCCTAATAATGGAAGTGATCTCATAGAAACACCTCTAGTCGTGCGAGTGATAGTAGGTACACACTCCTAAACATATCTATGATACGTAGGTAGCTAAACGCAATGAACCATATAAGTAAAGATCATCTCTTATCAAGCACTTATCATGAGCTTAAACTGCTTATACACTTCAACAAGACAAATAGTAAAGAAATGATAGATTAACAGTGAATAAAGATGCAATGTATTGAAAGATGTAGGCCTTTTGGCTATGGAAGTATAAAGGTCAAAACATTACATTGAAAGTAAAAAAATGGAATGTAAAGAAGAGAGTCCAGCCACAAAATGCATAACAATGCATTCCTTGGCTCTTTTACAAGTTAGAGAAATGGTTGGTGGGCTTCTCTCTCTAATTTCTCTCTAAGCTCTCACTTAGAAGTTAACCAGAGAAGAGGTGAAGCGGGGAAGAACTTCTACAAAAGGGGAAAAGCTATTCCTTTCCATCGACTCTCATGGAGACAAATCTTCAGAAGTTCCTCTAGGTTTTGGACCCTTCAGACCTCTTTTACATTGTAGAGATTGAGGCTTTCTATAGACTACTTTGGGTGGAAAATTTCTATTCCTTATCCTCTGTGTATGTCAGTGTCAAAAGTAGCCTTGTCAAGTTACATCAACTTCAACTACCATTCTTAACTTCTAGCAAATCTCCTTGTGTGATGATGTGACATCTACAGTAAAAACACTACAAAGCATGGTAAATCAAGTCGTGGAGACTTATGTAAGTTGTATTCTATTATCTTTAAAAATTTGCAATGAAAGTTATGCGTTTTGGTACTTTACCCTGTGTTCTGACTCCATTGTTCTACTTAAAAGGCTATTATAGCTTCTATTTCTACAAGTTATCAATGAGAACTTAGAATATAGATGAGAGATTCTCCCTTCTGCTTCCCCTCAGTGTATAGACAAAAAGCCGAGCCAATTAGTATAAGAAATCATACTTAGCGGCTTGGCACACATTTCTGCACTTACATTTGTAATTTTAGTAATTTTATTTGTAATTTGAACTCGATGGCAGAAAGGCCTAAAACTTTAGGTTTGAATGCAATTTATTTCTACTTCCATTCTCCCATTTCATTATCTTTCATAATTATCAAAGTCTGAGTAAGTAAAAATAAATGATGTAAGGCGTAGTTAATGTTAGAAAATTCAGATGTCAGTGTTATTTGTCTTGTTAAGTTAAATATAGCCATCAATGCATTATCCTATTCGAAAGAAAAGATAAAGTATTGATTTTTTTCACTTGACGCGTAATGACTTGGATTTAGCTAAACAAACGAAGAGAGGAATGTAGCAATACATTCTTGTCACCGAACTTATATCCTTAGCATACATATCAAAGATGCGAGTGTGTGTGGTGAAGGCACTGAGAGGTTGCTTCTCTTAATATAGGATGGGTTGCACATAGTTAATTCAGAAGGATTAGATAAAAAATCATCTTTTAACTTCAAGTATTTGAGTTCCAAAAGGCGAGCAATTATGACAACAACATCGAAAGGTTGCTCACCTTAAATCTAAAGTTAACAAATGTTTTATATCGCCTCGACACATTGGTTGCTCTTACTTTACAATTAATTATATTGATATTCCTTCACATCACCATCAATGTACACGAGTTCACATTTGAGCACATCTCATTATCATATCCATCTTGTTACTCCATCGCTTACTATATCCATCTTGTTACTCCATCGCCCATAGTGTAAATACATAGAATATATCATACTGTATAGATTCCACACGACCTTAGAAATCACGATTAGTCCACTAGAATCATTAATTCTTTGAGTTTGACCATAGCTGATTCTGGAAACTTCTCTCTTCGCTTACACTTGGGCAAGATAGAGAAAAACTTGTACTGAAAACGATGAATCTTTGTAGTTAACGACACTTAGGTATGAGCATGGACCTTTTATCGCATGAACCTAGCCTAGTTGCCAACTCTAGTTGCACAATGAGAGCGTAATTAGAATGCATTCACGATAAAGAACAACCAACCTCGTCTCATCACATACTTGTAATCAAGCAGATAAAGTTCTAGGTCACCGTTAATTCGTCCATTGAAGGAATGGAGTTCCCACAGTGGAAGCGTATGAACGCCGTGCAAATGGAATTCAATTTGAAAAAAAAAAAAACAATCAGAAAAAAAAAACTACAGTTTAAACATGCTTCTAAGGAGGAAAAGGAAAAGGAAACTAATCTTTGTAGAATCTCTCCCAAGAACATCTCTTTGAATCTCCAAACACCACAAAGTCTTCCTCGTTATTTTCAAGGTGAAAATCAACAGAGAGTTGTGGGCTTATGTGATTTGGTTTGATGAAAGGAAAAACGTTTTTAGAGTGATTTTTTTTAATAGAGAGATCGTTAAAACCAGAGAGTAGAGAGGTTCCCCACAATTCTGTATATCTTGACCATTTGACGAGAGATGGAGGGGGAAGTTATCAAATAACTCCCTCCCTTTCCCTTCATGTGGGAGTTATTTTATTAATTAAAAATATATTGTCACACCTCGCCCTGAGCACATGCTTGCTCAACCCGAGACGCGGCGTGAAGCCAACCGATGTCATTATTCTTCTAACCAACATCAATTGGCCCTAACCATAACTTTAAACAACTTATATAAATTAAACTTATGCAGCGAAAACTGAGAGAAACAACTTGAACAACTTATTATATTTTAAACAGGTCATCGAGACTAAATGCCATTGACTACAAACTTTACTTACAGACCAAACATAAATTTACAACAACACTTAACCTTATGCAAAACCATGTACACAATAAGATTAAAACTAAAATTGACACTTAGAAAATAACTATCAACAACTTTTGCACTTTAATCTAAAGACAACGGTCAAGTTCTCAGATCACAATCTCTACCTGGAAAGTAGTAAAACATTTTGAAAGGGTGAGCTAAAAAACCCAATGAGTGATGGTTTTATACAACAAACTTTTAAAACAACCATACTTTAAATATTTCATAAACATGCTGTAAAATCTTTAAGAAGTCTCTTTAAACTAAACATTTTCTAACATTTAAATACTCATTTAGCTCTGTATACTCTATACCCTGAAAAACATAAACAAGGTAGGAGAGCGCCTTCTGTCATACTATTCTGCTAAACCTCTATTAAGTACTCGGTTAGAATAGCAGAGCACCTTTGGTCATACTATTCCTGCCTAAACTTAGTCAAGATAGTAGAGCACTAATCATACTATTCTTACCTGAACTCGGTGGTAGTGGTCTTTTATGTAAAATAATGAAGTCCTATCATATAATAATATAAGAAATCATGGGAAAAAATAAACAATTTGATTAACTTGTGTATCGCATCTTACAAAAGAACTGCATCCCTTCTTTATTGCATTTTACATGTTTTATCACAGGATAAAAGGCAAAAAGAAGTAGAGCTTGCCGATAGAGCGTGACGCGAGGAGATGTGTCTAATCAACGTGGTGACAAGCAATCAAGCTAGGCGACCTGGCACACTAGCAAACAAATTTGGTTGGTGCAAATGCTAGAAAAAGGAAGAAAGGATATTTACGCAACGTCGACGCAACTTTATCAAAAGCATTCAGGACACTCATAGCCTAGCGCGGCGCCGACGCAACTTTATCAGAAAAATTAATGAGATGTGGATGTCCTGTCAACATCAATCCCCGCCTGTAAGTAGAGGACTCTATTTCATAAAAAGTATGCAATCTTTGGTCGGAGATCAAGTTCATTGTTTTCCATTCTTTCTTTTTGAGTTTTAGGTGAGAGCTTGGAGCAAAGAAAAAGAGAGAGATCTTCCCCTACCATTTTCCCCTCACAAACAGGCAAAAATTAAACCCAAAGGAGTATGGGAAATCATGCTCTGAGTGTGAAACCCCAAAATTTCTTAAACCCTTGGAAATTATTAAGTTGGTCAAAGATAGGAGAAAATGACATTTAAGGAAATAAGGAAGTTAAAAATCTTGAAAAGGTTAAAGTTTAGATTTAAGTCAAAGTTAAGAAAAATTGAAAAATTGGAAAAAAAATTGGCTAAATGTCAAAGGATGGCACATTGGGCATTTAGAGGTTAGCATTGGACTGCCAAGGAAAGGAAAGAACCTCTAAAGAGGTTATTTGGCGTCTTGGGGATGTGTCTAGACGTTTTGGGATGGCTTGGTGAAATGGCTTTTATCATGCGTTTGGAGATTATTTTGTTAGCTTGTGGTTAGACGAGAAGAACCTCCAAGTGGGTGTCATTGGGCAAAAAGGGTGCTATGCAAGAAGACATAGAGGTTAGTAAGGGGTTTTGGTCATTTAAACTAAGGTTGGCGAGAAAGAAGGTCATAGAGGTTAGGCGTTTTGTGTTGGGCGGCCAAGGCTATGTGAGGTGGTCATGGAGGTTAACTATTCGTTTTGGACATGTATGGGGCAAGCTTAAGGCAAGCAGTTTAAAGTTAATCCAAGTGTCTTAATAACTTTTCATGCATTTTATGAGGTGGATAAGTAGTAGAAGGTGCAGAAGGAGGATTAAGGGTGGATTTAAGCAAGGATGAGGTGTCAAGTTACTCTAATGCAATTAAGGGACTCTATAAAAATGTCAGCTTCAATATTGAATTTCTCATAGCTCACTCTTGAAAAATCATTCATTTTTATCTTGAAAGTTCAAAAATTGAGTCTAGTTTATGAGAAAGGGTTGTTGTATATTTTGGATTCAAGGAGGTTTGCATTTTGGTTAAGAGAAGACGAGAAAGTCATTTTTTGGATGAATCTAAGCAAGCTGAATTCCAAGTATGCTACAGGAATCAACTTTTGAAATTTGATTATGAATTTATGAGGTAAGAAAGTTAACTCACTAGAGCAACTTTATAGAATGACATTTTGTCAAAAGAGTTATGAATTTTAAGTTATGATTGTTCAAAGATAAGTCATGATCATGAAAGTTAAACAGTGTCTGGGTAGTGGTTGTGAGTCATGCATGTATAGGCAAGTTGAGTGTGTGTTTTGGTCATAGAGATTATTTTTAGATCAGGTTGCACTCACGTGACAAGGCCATGGCACAACCAAAAGGGAAGGCACATGCTCAGGATGCGTGCATGACCACTAACGCACATGCCATGCATGCAAGGGGCACTAGGTAGGTGGCAAGCATGCGCGTGACAACCCCATTTTGAGGTTAGAACACGACCAACCCTTTCACCATGTCAATGGGCACCGTTGGGCTGTTTTGGGTGGTTTTGATATTTTTGAAAATTTCAAGGAAAATTTTGGATATTTTGTTATTCAATGAATTAATTAAGGATAAAATATGAATTTTTCAGGACAAGGAGGATTAGGAGAAATTCCCGAGACCAAGTGATTGTGGGTAACACATCGATTTCTAAATGTTATTGTTAAACATGTTTTTAGGCTTTACAAGCAATACCTTGTGAGTAACACCATGATTTCTAAAAGTATTTATTAAACATGTTTTCAACCTCTACAAGCAATAGCTTATGAGTAACACATCGATTTCTAAATGTTATTGTTAAACATGTTTTCAAGCTTACAAGCAATAGTTTGTGAGTAACATCATGATTTTCAAAGTATTTATAGAACATGATTACAGACTTTACAATCAATAGCTTGTGAGTAACATCATGATTTCTAAATGTTATTGTTAAACATGTTTTCAAGTTTTACAAACAATAGTTTGTAAATGATTTACTAAACATGATCTTAAGTTCTTATACAAGTCATGCTATTGGTAAATGTTTACTAAAATGATATTTTCAAGCTACATTATGATTTCATGATTTCAAGGAAATATTTCATGTTTTCAAATGTTTTTATCCATGCTCGAATATTCCATGAGACATATTGTATACATGTGGTTAACTCTATACTGATGGTACGGTTGACGAACCTATTTTTAGCTATGAGCCATCAGGAAGAGTATATTTTTATGCCTTAAAGAAGGAGGGTTAGCTACCCACCGAATGTTCTGTCTTTGGACGAAGGAGTAAATACTACCCGAGACCATGGAGAACCGTCTTCGAAAAGCTATGCAAATGTTTCAAGTTTCATGTTATGACTATTTACTAATAAATTTATTCAAGCTCCGATTTTATACCAAAATGTTTATAAAAACTTGTTTTATAAAATCGTTGCTCACTAAGTCTTTCGACTTACTCTTTCAAAATGTTTTTCCACTTTTCAGGTACAGATTGTGGATCTTTGTAGCTGAACTTACTTATGCCAGACCAATTTTGTATTTATTATACAAAGACAATGTTTTGATTCAAAATAGTATTGTGATTATTCAAATACTTATATATTCATGTTTTGTTCGTTATCCATGATACACTTTATAAAGATTTCAAATGGGTCATACTACGTTTTTAAAGTATTTCAAGTTAAAAGACTTCCATTATTGATTGTTTCACGATTCTATGTAATGTGTCAGTTGAGGTTGTTCCAGAGGCGAACGACTTCAACTGACATCATGCCACGTCTCGAGACGAGCAAGGAGGTGCTCGGGCATGGAGTGACACTGAGGCTTGACACCTTTCTTTGTATTTCATTTTCTATTTTTACTGTATTGATTAGTAATATATACCCTATGACCGAGAGGTCTGAGGATGTTTATAATAGCGATTCATTTTTTTTTTTTAATCATTCTCTCATTTCTCTTTTAATATCATTGTTTGTATTTAATTAGTGATGAAGCAATGCAATGTTTTATTAATACTAAAAAGTCTAAACGTATATTTTATAAGTTTTGTTTAGCTAAATGCAGGTATCAAAGCATTGTTTATTCAAGAGAAGAACAATTACGTTGATAGCAATCACCTGACAAGTCACAGCATGTAGTCAGCTAAACAAGCATCGAGGAGATTGTAGTAATACAATCTCATCGCCAAATTCATCCTTTGTATACGTTACAGAGATGTTAACGTGTGCAGCGAAAGCACCGAAAGTGTAATAACCCAACTTTACTAGAAGGTTGAGGTCATAACTATTTAAATAAGTATAGTTTTTTTTTTTTAAAGGAAAATTAATTTATAAGTTGAGAAAAATTTAAACAATAAGAAAATAAATAAGTAATTAAAGTGGTAAACAAAATACTAGTTTGGGCCCATAAAATGAAAGAAATACATTAAAATAATTTTACCAAAGTTTTGAAATCCAAAAAAAATATAATTACTGAAACATAAATGCGGAAAAGCTGAACCATTCCCTATGGCGAACCACGGTCACTTCTTATCATTCGCCAGCTTGCCCTTGCCTTTACCCTTACCTGAAAATTAAACATTTAAAAGAATGAGTATAAAATTATACTCAGTAAGAGACCCATACTTAGTCTCCCTATGTGTTGTTAGTCTCTTTGTTAGAGTCCTGAAATAAAGTACCACGCTCTATGGTGCTCCCGAACGCACACTATCCAGTAGTCCCACCGGGACTGAACTGGGCTCTCGGTGAACCCGAAGGAATCACCCTAAAGGAGAGTCGGGCTGTAAGTGATCCCGTCGAATCACTTCTCAATAACTACTCAAACATATATAGGGGAGGACCTTGATGGACCCCTCGTGGTACGACTCTAACCAGCAGACCAACAGAACACTATAGGCTATACATGCTCATCATAAAATCAACATCTCAGCTCAACACACATAATCTCAAAAATACATATAATCACATCATGCACCAATGGTGCTGCATCTCAATCAAAAGGGGGAAAAATCTCTTACCAGGAGATCTGCTAAATAATTCACAGGTTGGCAGTCAATTCCTCACAATACTTAGTCCTAAACATAAACAAAATTAACATTAATAATCTTGTCAACCATCACCCTACTGTTTAATTAAGCAACCAAACTTATCCAAGCTTACCCCAAGATTAGGGTTGAATCCAACACCACCTTAATTGGAAAATTCACGGTCCTATTTCCACCAATTTCACTTGGATCAACTTATTCCAAATACCATCTCATTTAAGATAAAAAAATATTTAATTGGGTGTACCAAACCCATACAAACTCACCCCAAATGGCTCAAAAGGTTGCAAGAGGCTAAACTTGAAGATGGCTCGACTAGAAGAGGCTTCGGCTTGGACGCGGCTTGGTGGAGATAGACGCGTGCGGCTGGACGAACGACTTGCGGACGTGTGCGGCTGGACGCGTGGAGGAGTTTCGTCGGTTGTAGGATTCGCGGCGATCGTCGTCGTGCGGAGGAGTTGCGTCGGTTGTAGGATTCGCAGCGGTAGGAGACGCACAGTGAAGAGAGGCGACGACTAGGGTTTTAACACGGAGGAAGGTTGAAGATGAAGTGCACACAATCCAAGGAGTCCTATTTAATAATAAATATATTATTATTATTTTCCTTCCCTATTCCTATTTAATTTCTCTTTCTTCATTAACCACCCCTTCCATCACCATAAATTTGCTCTTTTTCCAAAAATGCCAAAGTACTCCTCTCTTAATAATTATATTAACTCACATTATAATTATTCTTATTCCTCCATGATTTTATATATACACATAACCATATTTACTCATAATACCTCCAACTTTACAATTTAAATCCACCAACCAATAAATCCAAAACCAATTTTAACAATAGAACTCCAATTTCATAAATTAACCACTTATCCTTCCAAAATACTTAATCTCCACAATTTAAACAATTTCACAAATAACACCCAAAACTAAGCCAAAATAAAATGATAATAAAAATAACCTAATAGTTTTGGGATGTTACAGAAAGGTTGCACGCCTTAACTTAAGATAAATTACTTATAACCCATGCAAACTGATTGGATACAAATCATAACTTCACTTCGAGTATTTGGATCCTGAGAGGTGAGCAAGTAAGGCAAAGGCGCTGAAAGGTCAGTCGCCTTAATTATGAAGTTAATAAATGCTTTGTATCACTTCGAACTATTAATGCACAAAACATTACGATGGTTAATTAAATATTCCTTCATGTCACGTTTGCAAGTTGAGTTTATTTTCCATCTTACTCCATCATCATGACCACCTTGCACCGCCAAAGGCACCTTAGTGTAAATATAGGAAGAATATACTGTCCATATCAATATTGTATAGATTATACCGCCTAAGTTTAGCTATGCAGTAAGATCATTATGAACATTAATTCCTTGTGTTTGACACTAGACTTCCCAAGAAACTTATCGTTTCGTTTACATTTGGGCAAGCGATAGGAAAACTTGTACTACATGTTTATCATTAAAAGTGTAGCAACACTTGTATAGGGATTGTATCTTTTGTCGCATAAGCCTATAGTAGTCGCCTGATAAGTCCCTCAATTATAGCTTTAATACGACATAACCACGAACAACACACAAAAATCACAAGCAAGTTTTTTGTGTCGTTGGCAGGGACTTAATGATTTTTCCTTTTTGAATTTAATTGGTGCGCTAATCTTACATAGAAGCTCTGTTTCAGCTGAATTACACGTTGTAGCTGAAGAGTGTGTGAACTATTTTATGAGTGAGGGTGAACAACTTGAATTCATTCTTGACCCTAAAATCGAAAGAACTTTTTGGAGGAATAAGAGACAGAGCCAGTGAAGGCAAAGAGTAAACCAAATGGATAATCAAAACAACCAAGAAATTCCCACCAACCAGCCTGCCTAAGAATCCAATCCCACCTACTTAGCCCATGACCTGGATAGACCCATACAGTCTTATGCTTCACCTAATCTATATGACTTCAACATTGGCATCGCCTACCCCACATTCGACAAGAACTCAAGATTTGATATCAAGTCAGTCATGCTTCAAATGATTCAGAATGCAGGACAATTCAGTCGGTCATCCACACAAAAACCCACATGATCACATCCGTAGTTTCTACTATATCTGCACCTCATTCCACATATCAAGAATCTAGCGGGACAAGTTATGATTTGCCCTCTTCCCATTTACGTTAAGGGATGAGGCCAAGCGATAGGCCAACTCTCTGGAACAAGGAGAGGTAACAACATGGGATGATTTGATTGTGCAAAAATTAAAAATTTCAAGCTACATTTTTATTTTCTTAAATGGGTTTGCCACCAATTATGATTTTTCATATTTATGGTTACGATATCTTTAGACCTATCATCAGAGTCAACAAAAAGACATAATAGTCGTTTATATTTATTATTTTAGAAAAAAATGACATTATTATAAAGGGGATTTTTCAAATATAGTAAAGGAACCAAAATATTTACAAAATATATCAAAATTTTAGATTTTATCACTGATAGACACCGACAAAAGTATAGTCGTTTATATTTTTTTTAGAAAAAAAAGACATTATTATAAAGGGGCATTTTCAAATATAGTAAAATGAATCAAAATATTTACAAAATATACAAAAAATTTTGATTTTATTAGTTATAAACACTGATAGAAGTCTATCAATAGCTATTAGTGTTTGTCATTGATAGAACTTAAAATTTTTATTATAATTCGTAAATATTTTTACTAATTTTGCCATTAACAATAATCTTTTTATTATAAATGAAGCATAGAGAAACATGTCATTAAAGAAACAAAGTTAAACAATTGAAGTTGCTTTAATTCACATTGTTTTTATTTACACTAATATAAGAATTCAATCTTCTAATAAAAAATTATGTCTATAACAAACACTACAAAAAAAATTAACTTGTTTAAATGAAACAATTCGTGAAGAAAATTAAGTAAGATTTAAACAATTTGCGAAGAAAATTAAGTAATATAATGGCACACACATAAGAACCAAGTTATTTGACAATAACTTTGAAATTGCATAGATTTCTATAGACGTGAAAATGACCAAATTGATTGAAGAAATTACTATTGCTTCCACGATTGTTTTGATTTGTCAGAAGATCTAAACTTTAAGAACTATTTGATTCATTTTTTCACTTTTATAAAGTTCGAAAAAAAGAACAAAAATAAACTAAAATTGAAAATACAAAAAGAATATCTTAAAAGCACAAAGAACCAAAATGGGGTAAAACTACACATGAATTAATATTTATTGATTTAGTATTATTTTTGTAAGGTAGAAGTTATTTTTAAAAGTTTAAGCTGACTTTTATTAAAAGAAGTTATTCTATCTCTCTCAACAAAACTAATTAACGACCAATGATAATATAAACAAACCGCTAACAAATTTAACAAACTAGTAAACTAATTCTAAACTTGAAATAACTTTTCCAAAAGATGATAATAATAATAATAAATGAAATAAATATAAAAGCTTGGATGAGAAGAAGTTTTTTTTTTTTTTTTTCATTTTTTATCTTTTTTAGTAGCTTCTCTAGTTAGGTAGATGGCAATGTTGTTCTTTCTTATGTTTACGCTAATGGAAGAAAAAATGAGATTATGAATTGATTAGATTAACGGTAACTTAGGAATAACTCATAGCTTGATAAAATCATAAGTCTTTTCAACCTCTAATAGCTCAACAAAAGTACATCTTCTAAATGGAAATAATTAATAATTCATTAAATTATTAATTGTTAAGCAAAATACAATGAATGAACCTTTAGGAATTCTTAAATATGAATGGCTATAAAACTTCTTTTTCTACATCACAATTTGCACACAATTTAGATAGTCTTCCAAATAAGATGGAATATCTCAATTTCATTCCATGTTTTCAATCTTGAGTTGTTCATTTTTTTTTATTCATTTTTCTTTCTATTCTTTTTTCTTTTTTGGTTTTTTATGATTTTCTAGATGTGTTTATTTTAAAAAATATATCTCTTGAAAATCTTTTACATTTCATCCATGCTTCAAGTTGATACATAAAACATGCACTTTAGAACATCTCCATTAGTCGTCAAGTGTTCAATCGATCTACCAACCTAGGGGCTAGGCTGATTAAATCGAGAAGTTATTGGGTTTGATCCCAGAAATCCATAAACATTGCTAAAATGAAAGCATATCCGAAGGTCAATAAAAACAACCATATAAATTATAAAAATATATTCTTAATTGATAGTATGTGAATTATGAAGTTAATATTTTTTTTTTTTAAAAAAAAAACATATCTCATCAATTGACATCTATAAGAATATCTATATGTACGTATATAACAAAAAAAAAAAAAGTTTGTCATCTTCTCTTAATTTGTATTTTTTTATTCATTCATGAACTCTCTTCTCTAAAAGTTTCTATAATTTAGTATGGTAAACCAATGTAGTATAGTTAATTTATTTTTCTAACCGTTACAAAGTAGAATTGTCTAGCAATCATTATAGCATTCCATTTTAAGAATTATTTATGAGTTTAATCTTAAACAACAATTGGAAGGAAAATTAATCAATTGAAAATGAAGATACTTAACAAAAAGAAAAAATGTTGTTATGAAGAAAAAATCAAGCTATGCAATAAAATAATAATGAAACACAAATATCACATGCATGACACGTGTTAAAAACTAGTATATATAAAAAGATAAGTGGAGAAATTTTTTAGCCCTATTTTATCTTTTCATTATAACTTTTTTTAGTCTTGCTTTAGTGGCAAATTTGTCATTCACATAGATTTAATGTTTGTGTCATTTTCATTATAACTTTTAATGGTTGCTTTAGTGAAAATGATTTTTTTAACTTTTCATCTCTTTGTTATAACTTTTCTCAAAATTTAAATTTTTTTACTCCAATTAATTATGCATTTAAATTTATCCAAATTCATTGACATTCCTCTCTCCCTTAATTTCTACCTCCCAACTATTCACATCATCTATCTTTTTCAACCTTTCAAATTCCTTCTTTACAAATATTTGGTTATAAATATCCACTTTTTTCCATTCATGTTCACAAGTTACAACAAAATGTCAAGGGTGAAAAAGGAATCAAATCATGCTTTCCTATTCTTTTCTAAATTTTTTTCTTTTCTTTTTTAAATTTTGTTGTCTATTTTTTATATATAGAAGTATGCTTGTATATACATATTTCTATGCTCTTTATGTTTAAATCATGTAATATTAAGAATCTTTTTTTAATGTAACCATGAGATTCTTGCTCATGTTTTTTTCTTCATTTAATTTTTTTTTATTAAAGCTATATTATCAATGAAATGGTTGAATGACTTATGCTTTGATTTTGTTAAAACAATGCAAATATTGTTGGAATTTATTAAGTATAAATAAAGGTAATAAAATGTGTAAAGTAAGAAATATTATAGTCTTTCCTTTAATTTTTTACCAACAAAATCATTAAAAAAATTATTATTTCACATTTATAATTTCATAATTTCAAAAGAAATATGATTTTGGTGGATGTTTTACCCTTTCATTGTAACTTTTTTTAGTCTTGCTTTTAGTGACAATTTTATCATTCACATATATTTAATGTTTGTGGTCATTTTCACATTCAAAAGATAGAAGTTGCACTTTGTTAACTTTTCATCTTCTTTGCACTTTATTAACTTTTCATCTTCTTAGTAAAAAAAAAAAAGACCGTTTTGATTCCATAACAGATATTAGTTAATGTTCTATGTTATTAGGGTCATATTTTAACTTTTCCATATTCCATAAGTATATTACATAATGCTATATGTTATTAAACAACTAACAACCTTTCTATCTTCCACGTTATTTGGATATATATAGATTAGACGGTTAAGTTTGTAACGTGTAAGCTCAAGATGTTAAGAAATGAAATTTGAATTATGCAAACAAATCAAAATCAAAGATACATTCGAAAGATGACAAAATTGTCTCTTTATTGAATAAATTCATTTTTCACTCATTACAATGTGAATATAAAAATGATATAAATATGAAAATATTGAAATTATTGTTCCAATTTTATAAAATTAAGTTAAAACTATAATGTTTTTGGAAATTGCATCAAATGGCAAAAATATTTAGAAAATAACAGTTCATGCTACCTATTTTTTGCATATTGCGAATATGACAAAATTAGTAATATCATACGGCTATCAGACGATAATCATAGGTTATCGGAGGGTTATCACACTGTAATCATAGGGTTAGCTGAGGGCTATCAGACGTTAATCATAGGGTTATCGGTTTTTAAATTTGCTACTTTTGCAATTTAGAAAATATAGTGACGTGAATCATATTATCATAAATTTTTTTTGCTATTTTTGCAAAGATCTCTAATTTTTTTCGTATGTGATTTTCATGCACGTGTTGATTACTAGTACATAGTAAAAGACCAAAGAGAAAAAAAAAAGGAAAATTAACATTTGAGGGGAACTTTTGAAATATGTGTAATTTAATAAAAAAGCAACATACATGAGATGATATGATATGAGATTCGTATATATAATCAATTTGTTTCAAAATTTCTCTTAATTCCATTCAATGGCTTTTACAAAACTCCATAGTTCTACACTCATTTCTCCTCTCCCTTCAATCATTTCCATCCGCTTTCTCTCTTCTCTTCTTCCCCAAATCCAACCCTCTAAAGATGCCGATTTGGTTTCACAAATCCTTCTTCACCATCACAATCCCTTCCATTCCATGGAATCCTCTCTTCAACTCCATTCAATCTCTTTTTCCTCTCACCTCCTCGATCAAACCCTTCTCCGCCTCACCCACCACTCCAAAATCGCCCTCTCCTTCTTCGACTACTCCAACTCCCTCCCCTCCAACCCCATCTCCACTACCTCCTATAATATCCTCCTTGATATTCTCGCCAAAGTCCGCCAGTTCGACGCCGCCTGGCATTTGATTCTTCAAATGGACCACAAGGGTACTGATACTTTCCTCTTGCTGATTCGCCGCTTGATTTCTTCAGGTCGCACTCGCCAGGCCATTCGAGCGTTTGATGACATTGAGGGGCTTACTGGAAATAAGGTAGGAATTGATGATTTTTGCTATTTGTTGGATGTCCTTTGTAAATATGGCTATGTGAAAGTTGCGGTGGAGGTTTTTAACAAGAGGAAGGAGGAGTTTGGTGTTGATGTGAAGATTTACACGATTTTGATATATGGATGGTGTAAGATTGGGCGATTTGAGATGGCGGAGAGGTTTTTGAAGGATATGGTTGAGCGTGGGATTGAGCCCAATGTGGTTACTTATAATGTTTTGTTGAATGGGGTTTGCAGGAGAGCGAGTTTACATCCAGAGGGAAGGTTTGAAAAGACGATTAGGCATGCAGAGAAGGTGTTTGATGAAATGCGGAAGAGGGGGATTGAGCCTGATGTGACGAGTTTCTCTATTGTGCTTCATGTTTATAGCCGTGCCCACAAGCCCGAGTTGTCGCTTGATAAGTTGAAGCAGATGAAAGAGCTTGGAATCTCTCCCACGGTGGCAACTTATACATCGGTGATCAAATGCCTCTGCTCTTGTGGGAGGCTTGAGGATGGTGAAAACTTGATTAAAGAAATGGTGATAAGTGGAATTTCTCCATCTCCTACAACTTATAACTGTTTCTTCAAAGAGTATAGAGGTAGAAAGGATGGGGCTGGTGCTTTAAGGCTGTACAAGAAAATGAGAGAGGATTGTTTATGTGCTCCTAGTTTGCATACATATAACATATTACTAGCCTTGTTTTTGAATCTGGACAAGAAGGAGACTCTGAAAGAGTTGTGGAATGATATGAAAGAAAGCGGTGTAGGGCCAGATTTGGATTCATATACAACGATCATACACGGGTTGTGCGAGAAGCAGAGGTGGAGTGAGGCTTGTCAATTTTTTGTTGAGATGATTGAAAGGGGGTTTCTTCCTCAGAAGGTTACCTTTGAGATGCTTTACAGAGGGTTGATACAATCTGATATGTTGAGAACTTGGAGAAGATTGAAGAAGAAACTGGAAGAAGAGTCTAAAACATATGGCTCTGAGTTAAAAAACTATCACATTAAGCCTTATATGAGATGATAATGATGATATGCAAGTGAGATTTAAATTGGACTCCAGAATTACACAACGTGTTTTGGTATGTGTATTCTTTCTTTATCTTTGTGCATATGTGATTTAGGGATCTTAAGAAAATTAGTGACAGGCTTCAACTTCAAGTAAGGCGTATTATGCCATGTGGATCAACCAAAAAAGAAGAAATATCCACGTGAACATTCCTATCAAGAGCTTTGAGGAGCCAAAATGGGTGTGATTCAATCGATTTCGTGCTTGTATTATCTATCTCGAGGTGCAAGTTTGATTCCCCCACTCCCGTCAACATACAATGAGGAATGAGACCATAAGTTCAAGACTCGTCTGGAAAGTCCATCATCAGTTAGATTGTTTATTATAACTTAGCTTGTTTTGAACACAATTATAACTTAGCTTGTTTTGAACACAATTTCAATCAAATATAATATTTTGCAAGGAGACCTCTTAACCTAAGCAGGTTCGGACATGGTGTAAAACCAAAGAGTGAGGAGATCTTTATTTATAGGGAAAAATAGTACAAGCAATTGGTTACATAGTAACTAACTAGGTAGTTTTAGTTAACTAATAGAGAATTAATATAGAAACTAAAAGACAAAAAGACAGTTTACATCTTTCCACCCTCTAGTATCAAACTCTTCCCGAGTTTGTTCTAAAATGTATTGAAAGTTGGAATCCATCAGGTGTATGACCAAACCAACTTTCTACGTTTTGAACAAAAATATTGTATTGTATGTATTGTAGAGGAAGATTGGTTGGCTCTTTTTTAATGCTTGGAAATTCTTCAATGTATCCTTGTTAGGCTTACGTAATTTCCTCTTCCTTGAACAACTTGAAAGTTCATCTATCACAATATCACCCTTCACATTTTCATAAAATAAATCGCCATTTTCTATATAGTTTTCATTAATATTGAACTTATGGATATTTCTACGAAGTATTGTACCAAAAATGTTGTCTTCAAAAGCATCAGTATCAAGCCTGCTTGGTTCTTGAGATTTACTCTCTGAACTTAAGTTTTCCAATTAAAATCCTTTATTTTGTTTGGAAGAATTTTCAGCAACTTCGACAAGTGTATTTGGCAGATTGTTTGTTGCTTGAAATTCCTTTACTTCATTGGCATTATCCAATAGTTGATCAAGATCAACGATGAAGAGATGGCTATTGATCTACTTTGGATTGGCTCCTTCATTTTTTTTTTTTTTTTGTCGAGGGGCATTAGGACAATCTTCTTGTTCATCCATTGGAATTCATATGGATTGCTTGAACATCATATTGTCACGACCTTCCAAGCAGGATATGACAAACATCCATATCTAAAACGTCACACACAATTTGATCTTTATAAGTTCCTCCAATTGACAAAGGAATATAGCAAATTTCACTAATCTTGGCGTCTCCACCTTTCTTGATCCATCCTATCTTGTAGGGATTAGAATGAGGCTTTGTTTTCAATTGGAGTGCAGCAACCAGCTTCATCTTCCTCAAAATTTTCACTACTGTCGCTATCTATGATCATGGCGCACCTTGCTTTAGATGGTACAACGAGTCTTCAAGCGGTTATGCCTTTGCTGATGGAAAAAATCACTTTTTGGAGCAATTAGTACTCTTTGGAATACACAAGATAATCTTTTTCCTTCATTGGGTTCTAAAATCTCTTCATCTTGATAAAATTCTCCTTCTTGCTCTTCAATAAAGTCTTCACCTTCCTCAAGAATGGCTACTGTCTTTCTTTTTGGGCAAGAATTGGAGAGATGGTCGATTTGACTACAACGGTAGCACTTGCTCAAATTAGGTTTTTGATAAACATTCTCTACGTGTTCTTGGTAATTGCTTCATTCTTCTTCCCATTTGGATCACTAGCTTTGTCTTTCTCTTGATCTTTAGTGTGCTGAGTAAGAGAAAAGTATGCAGCAGTTGGCTTACGACTAGTATTGGTATTCCACGGACCCCTTATGTTTTTCTTTGAATTCAAATCATTAATCTCTTCTACAGACTCTACATAAGTAACTGTTGGAATTTATGTCCTAAAACTCGTAGTTTGTAATCATATTCTATTCAATAAAGTCGTTTTTGATACTATAATCTTAAAGCCAATAAATTAAGGACTCGAAGCTATTATTGAGTAAACTTGAACTTTATGTAGAGACATAAACGTGAATCAAGTTCGAGTATATAGTCTAAATAGTCTATAGTATACGAATATGGTTACACATCTTATTCTGGGGACACTATGGATGTGGTCCGTTTTATACTTAGTACAAACAATGTAATCCTGAATCGTTCATGTCACACCCTTAACCGCAATAAGACCAAAATGCCGAAGTAAAGGGAAAAGAGTGCGACTTAGTTATAGCCTTGAAATTTTCTTATCGACTAATTCAACCTCAAAACCTTTTAAATACTAAGAGAAAACATAACGCAACAGAAGTCATACTGAACGCGAAACACTTTCTTAATCCGAAAAAACTTCACTCGATCAATTCAGCCAAAACTTACACTTTATTAATAACAGACGTTTAATACAACAATGTACAGAAACAACTCTTAACCAAAAGTTACAATGAATAAACTTGTAAACGCCTAGTAGCTTTATTATCTCGCCGCCATACCTTCAACTTTATTCTCTACTTAGCCTAAACGCTTGATCCTGGAAAATTGATTTTGAAAACGTCAGTCGAATGAGTCAGTGAGGTTTTATGAAAACCTTTCGCAATACCTTTTCATGATCATTTCACAAAAATAATATTAAATTAATTCATTTCGCATAAACCTTTCTTTATGTTTAACAAATCATTTCACAACCATTTCATTTTGCCAAGGATCCCGAATAACTCTCTACTCTAGGTCACGTAACTTCGTGTTTAGATTACTGAATCATCAACATCTGAGAGTATCCTGATTCGTCCTTGTTGCTTAGGCTACTAAGCATTATATGCTCCTTTCAACACGCAAGTCAACTACTTATCACCATGTAGCCCGTACACCCCATGGTGGTCTTGACTCTTTATGTGTACATAAAGTTAGCTTACTCAAAGGAAGTAACTAATGGTTTGCAAACTATATCATAAACGTTAAAACCAAATCATACATTGAACATCATAATGCGTTTTCATATACATCTCTTTTAGAAATAATTTTTGACTCGAAGTCATTAACTCAAATCAGTAGAGATTTATCAAAAGGGTTTGAGGTTGAATCATATTATTTTGGAATCTTTTCTTTCAATGCAAAGGGCGAAGTAAAAAAAAAAAAAAACAAATATTGTTTTTCAAAAAAAAAAAAGAAATTTGCAATTGTTTTTTTTTTTTCATCTCAAACAAAGATCGCTTTCCTTTGATTCTACATTTCTATCCCGAAGTAATGAATTGGGTTCGTATAGGCATTTTGGATGTCGCTATTGAAATAGCTTTTCTGGCTATATTTTTGGCTACTCCACTCATTTCATAAAGTATTCTACTTGGTTTAACAACAACTACCCAATATTCGAGGGATCCTTTCCCTGAACCCATACGTGTTTCTATGGGTCTTAGTGTAACGGGTTTGTCAGGAAATATACGTACCCATATTTTTCCACCGCGTCGTGCATTTCGTGTCATTGCCCTTCGTTCAGCTTCAATTTGTCTAGATGTGATCCAAGCGGGTTCAAGTGCCTGAATAGCGTATCTCCCGAAGCAAATACTATTGCCTCAATAAGACATTCCTTTCATTCTTCCTTTATGGTGTTTACGAAATCTGGTTCTTTTAGGGTTATAGTTGATGGTTATTTGTCAGAAACAAACATAAAATATTAAGGAAGACACTCACAAAACTTTACTAAAGAAGTCCTTCTTCTTCTTCTCGCAAGCCTCATCTCGCATAGCTAAACCAGAAGCACTTCAACATTTCAACAAAACTCCCAACATCCCCTACTTAGTTATCCAAATCCTCTTATTTATAGAGCCCTTAAACTAACTTAGTCATGCATAAACTCTTCTTAGTTTGCCAGCTCCTGCTTAAAACTTTACAAGTGTAAATTTTATATTCAACTCAACTATGCTTAAATCCTTAATCTTACACGTTACCCCTGTCAAATCAGATTTGACATTTTCTTCGTCAAACTTTTCTTCTCGCCTAATTCCATATTCCGAATAACTTCAACCACTTAACATTTCTCGTAAATAACCTTATCGCGTGGTTATATTTTTACTATAAGAAACTTTCCTCACGAACTAACCAACTTTTACTCGCATAGAACTCTTATCGCGAAGTTAAACTTCAAGGCTTCCTCGTAGACTTCTTCTTTACAAAACACTCGGTTCTTCTCGTGAAGACTACCCAAAAGGCCTAGTCTAACATTTTGTCAAAACTTCCACTTCTTTAACTTACGCAAAGACTTTTTCTCTTCTTATCGCATAACTTCTTTCGCGAACTACCTGCTTTAACGCAAAAACGTTTACTTAACCATAAAAGATTTTATCACTTAATCCTTTATGCAGATTTATTCAATTGCCAACTTCTTAATACTTAGCCGAATTTTACTTTCTATACTCAAATTAAAAACGGATCTCACAGTTCATGTAGACTGGGAGTTGCTTTTAGGTTATAACACCGTTGGCTTTAATAAAACTGACTATTTCGTTTATAGATATCCAGTGTAACTTAATCTTAATCTTGAACTAACTATGAACTTCTATTCATATGAAATTATCCTTAGATATGCATAGGTGAGGGCAGCTCAATGGCGTTGGCCCAATAAACCTTTCATTTTAGGGGTAAGATCGAGTAGATAGCTATGGACATAGGGTGCAAGACAAAATTCACTCCCTTAAAGACTGAATCCAAGTCTTGAACAAGGAGCCCCACCCTCTCATTGGCTCGAGAGGGATTCGATTTATAGGTTAGACCTTAAATCAATTGTTCAATAGTGGATCAGTGAGACTTAAGGAGCAAGATGTAGTCTTGGGGGTAAAACGGTACTTTGACCCAGCCGAGGTTACGAATAACCTGTGAAGGATTAACTTACTTATCATGGTTATATCACATGGACACAAATATATCTATAGTGATGAGAGTACAACTACGAGACTTTAGTGGAATGACTTGTTAGTTAACAAAGGTTGATTGACTCGGTCTAAAGAGTTTAGCCAGTTAATCTTGGATTGTTATAGGTCCACTAGGTTCTCCCGCTAGCTCAAAAAGAATCATCTTAGAACATTATAATAGAATAATTCTAATTGTTTGAATTAGGTAAAGAGAGAGAAATCGACGAATACATGTAGACATCAGTTATAAGTTAAAGATGGAGCTTTATGTTTAAATGTGGTTCAAATATTAAAAATATGAACACATATTCATATTCAAAAGCTCGGAATTGATGGAAGTAGTCAAAGATGTGAAAAGCCAAAATGTTAACTTTTGACTTTCAGAAGTCAAACTTTGACTGGCTTTATATTCAAATATGATTTGAATTTTAGAAAAATGAATGTGAATTCATGCTCGAGACGTCAAAATTAGTTAAGACGAAAAAAATGGTAAAAAGTTAAAATGTTAACTTTCGATTTGAAAAAGTTAAACTTTGAATTTGATTTAAATGTCAAATTATCATACTGCCCTTAGACTAATTTGTTAAGATTTGGCGAACTCATCACATGCAGTTGCATATGATTTGCAAGTGGCTTCATGCATGTGAGACACCAACCCTACTAATAGTTAGTGAGATAAAGAAGCTCTTACATGTAGTTTGCTCGTAAAGAGGTTTATTACAAATGTGAAAGGTCTCTTGTCATTTTAACAAGGTGAGATTTTATTTTGTAATTAAGAATTACAAAATAAACCAATAACTCACTTTACCCTCCACACAACAAAATCTCAAAGCTAGGTTCCTCCTCAAAATTCCATCTCTGCTCTCTCTAGTGGTAGTCCTCGCTTCGAGTTCGGGAGGAGATTGCAAAGAGTTCGTGAGGAGATCACAAGAAAATTAAAGCACCAAAGGTGAGTTTTTCTTTTAACCCTATCTTTGTTTCAATTAGGGTTGTAATGCATGTTAATTTCTTTTAACCATATCTTTGTTTCTATTAGAAATGACATCAGAAAGACCTAAAAAATATTTTAATCTTACTTTTTCCTTGATTTCAAACCTCAATCCACCAACAAACCAGACAATGAGGTATTGTTCATTCTCCAACAAATTAGTTCTTGCACCAATTCTTCTATGTAATCAGCAACAATTCTGGTTCCTTGTTGGCAATTTTGGTAGTGATTAAAGAGAGTTTGTTCATAGTTGGGTGGAAGCAACCAAGCGTTCATCAACTTCTTCATTTTTTTCCCCGAACAAGGCTTTTTTCTAATAAACCAAGCCGGAATCGCTAGTAATCGCCGGTCAGCCATACGGCGGTGAATTCGTTCCCGCAATATGTTTTTTCCCATTTCTCCTCCTATTGACTTCAATTTGTTCCCACCAAGCTGAAGCTCCAGCCTTCAACTTTAATGCCACTAGATGTACCTTCTTCATCTCGGGAGTATTCCTGTAATTAAAAAAAAATTAGTATTTTTCAACCAATAAAGGAAATCTTCAATATTAAGTTTACTATCATAACTAGGAAGGTCAATCTTTATCTTAAATTTTGTCGATTCCCATCTCCTTCCATCTACATGTGGCCAGGCTCTTCTATTCTGGTCAATAAATAGCCTTTCTTGTAGTTCGTCATCAAAGGAACTCCAATCTTAAGGTTCTTGATAAAATTCTTGGTTTCGTGGAAAAGGTTCTTGATAATCTTGAAATGGTCTTATTCGTTCTTGGACTTCATATCTCCTTTCTTGATGAACTCGTCCAGGTCTATTAATTCCAGCACCACAAATGCCACGTTGCCTCCAGTTACGAATGAGTTCTTGAGTTTCTTGATGAATATTTGTTAGAAGGTGCAAAGTTTTCAAGCCATTGCAAGACTTCTTGAAGTGTAACTTCAATTCTTTCCACATAAGCTTCCACAAAAAGCAAGCGTCTCGAGGAAGTTCTTGGAGAGAGGACGGGTGTTTCATCCGCCTCTTGGTATTTGAACAAGTTGCTCTGTTGCCGCCAGGTTAGCACGTCAGATAGCCATTTAGCCCAAAAACTTTTGGTGCTTTGATACCTATTTGGTGTAAAACCAAAGAGTACTTTTGATTGAATGTATAATTTGCCTCTTAAAGTGAGAGGAGATGCTTTATTTATAGGAGAAAATAGTACAAGCAATTGGTTGCATAGTAACTAATTAGGTAGTTTTAGTTAACTAATAGAGAATTAATACAAAAACTAAAAGACAGCTAAAAGACAGCTAAAAGACAGTTGTACATCAGGACAACTGCTAAAGCTCACAACAAAAGCAAAGAAGTAAAACAAAGGACAAGTTCACATATTTAGTATGGAGTTTCTTTTAGCTTTAGTTCGCTTTTCTTTTTTCAAAAGGTTGTTTAAAAGTCACACTTCAACACTTTTATTTTTATTGATGGACGAGAGAGGAGGCTTAGAACCTTATGCCTTTACTAAAATCGTGAAATCTTTTAAGTTATCTTCTAGCGTTTTTTTAAGAGAGAATAGATTGAGTCTGCTTAAGTAGAATGAGATATATCATCTTTTACTAGCTCAAAGATCACCCTCAACTTAATTTTTTATTGTCCTCGACCAAGGTCAACACAGTTACTCAGAAATAGTAAGTTAAGTTAATTGCAAGGTTCGTTACTCTAGTTTTAATAGTCTACTGAGATCGTGCTTGCAACTAATAATGTCATCAAATAATAATGTTCATATTTTTCACAGATGTATTTGAGATGTGTAAAGAGATGTACTTTGAGAATGATATTTTGAAGATTGGCACAAAACATGTTTTAGTGAAATTGGTAACATCTTTGTGCAATTGAGGCCAAAAGAAATGTTTTGACATATCAAGATAGGTGTTACCACCCACCCACAAGAGCACTTAAAAAGAATTACTATGCACAATTTTGAGGAGAAATTCAATCCATTTAAGAATATGTAATTGTGTAGTGATTTTGAAAATGTTGAAATTGTTTTAATCATTTTTTAAATCCCTTTAAAACACGTCTTTAATCAACTAATGTTAATTTACTATTTAATTTTTCTTTTGAATTCAAATCTCATATTATTAGAGTTAATTTTGAAGGATTAAAAGCATATTTAAGTGTGGTTTGGACTTTAACTATTTTAAAATACTCTTAAACATGCACTTGTACATTTTTAAATGGGGATGTGCAAGAAATTTGAATCTACACATTTTCAAATGTGGTTGATTTTGTTTTAAATGGAGGACATGATGGGGTGTTTTTATTCATCTAAAGAAGGATAGCAACTATTCTTTAGTGATGGGTTTTTTTTTTTTTTCACATTTAATTTCAAAATTTCATGCTTGAAGTTTTTTACTTTATTGTTTGACTTATCTTTCAGTTTTTTCCTCTTAAGCTGTAACTTCATGCTTTTAATATTGCTTTTAATTTTTATGTTGAAACTATTAAATTAGATTCACCTTTGTTCCTGTAAAAGGGTAATAAGATATGTAAAATTTGCCTCACCAGTTTTTTCCTATTTCATTAACAAGTTTGAATTTTCACTCTCATTGTCTTTTTTATCTTCTCTTTGTTTAACAAACTTAGAAATATGATTTGTTTTCGCAATGTTCAAATCCGTGGTATTAGAGCCTTAGGTTTAAAGGTTCTGTAATTTTATTTTTATTTTTAAAAAATGTCTTCCAATTTTGGTGTTACATCTCATCCACATGATTAGTGGTGAGAAATACTAGTTTGGGTTATTAGAATCCAATCCTATCTCCAAGGCACATGACATTTGGGAATCTATTCCAACTAATGTTGATCCTCAACCATTTGGAGAAAATCCAACGTGGAATTTGATCAAACTGCACGAAGAGGAGAAACTAAAGAGGCCTAAAACTCTATCTGTGATTCATGTCACTTTATATGATCCTACATTTTCAAGGATTATTGATTGTAAAACGAAGAAAGAAGCTTGGGATACATTGCAGGAGGAGTTTGAAGAAATCGTGAGTCATTTTCGTCAAATTATTCTCTCAAGGAAGAGTTCGAGGTGCTGAAACTAAAGGATTCAGATTATATGAGGGACTGCACAACAAAAGTGATGACCATTGTAAATAAGATAATATTAGCTGGTGAAAATTTTCCAAATCAAAGAGTCGTTAAATAAATAATGGTTAGTGTTCTTAATAAATTTGAGTCAAACGTCTTAGCCATAGAGAATTTTTCTTAATAACAAAATCCCTAACGATTTGAAATTAGAAACCCTTTGGAATGAGAATCCCTAATTCTCATTCCCTAAAATTCCAGTAACAACTTGATTTCAACCCTAAAGATTATGTTAGACACGGATTGTCATAAGAGTAAATATCTTGAGACAAAGAATGAATTTGTCCAAGATTTGAACACTTCACAAGATAGGATGATAAATCTCACTTGAATATTCTTGGTATGCAACGCAACTCGTGAATTGTAAAATTCAATAAGCTCTCTCCTAAACTCGAAAGAAGCAAGAATGTCAAATTTGATCCATAGAAAAATATAAAAACTCCTTGACTACCTCGACCTAAACTTTAAATAGTCTTCCAATAAAATCTTAATGCAAGATTACTCCGATCTAAATTTCATAAGAAAGGATAAAATTAAAAAATACTAAAATAATATCAAAATTAATAAATAAAATTTAATTAATAATGTGATGCTTTAGACGATTCATATCACTACTTATTTAACAACTCCATAACTTAAATAATTAGCAAATTTTACAAGCCCCGTGAACAAAAGAGTACAATGGTGTAATAAGGAGCAAGTTAAGGATGCATTTCATGCAAATTTTAAAAACAAGAATGCATTGGTGGTAGAAGATGATAGACAAACAACTAAAGATGACGGAAGTAAAGGAAAAGAGGAGCATCAAATAAAGGAAAAATTCCCCCTTGTCGCTAGTGCAAAAAGATTAACCATGCTGAACAAAAATTGTTGGTCTAAAAACAAGAAAAACTACCCTTGTGATTATTTCAACGAGGATGACCATACAAAAAAAAAGTTTTGTTATGCCAATTGAAACCAAACCCAATATTCTTAGGAGCATGCAAATTGCGCCAACAATACTCAAGAGACAAACTTCCTGTTTATAGTCTCTCTTATGTGTGACAATGGATCAATTTCGTGGCTTATTCGACAGCAGATGTACTATCCACAAGGCCAAAGACATCAATCTTTTGAGTTAAATTGACAAACCGTCTAAAGGGGTTTTTGGACATGGTAAGACGGCTAGCTAAAGGTAAAGTTAAAGGTAAAAAGAGATTATCCAATGTTTTATATGTTCCAAAGTTATTCAAAACTTGGTATGACTCAGTTGGTTTAAACAATTTTATGCGGATTTCTAGGGACCAAGTTTGTGTCATTTATGACACAAGAAATTGAAATTGCAAGGGTCAACATAGTTAGCACTGTTTTCTTTTTGAAGGGTGACTCACTCTGTCTGTCTATCATGTACTAAATGTCAAAGTAGAAGAAGCAGAAAGTGACATCTACAACAAAAATAAAAAAGCTTTGAAAATTCTGGGCTATTCTAATATATGGTTTGATGGTTTTCAAAATTTTACCTCATTTGACAAACTTTGTGAAAGTGGTGATGAAGAGAGGATATAGAGACTATCTTTTCCAAAAGGTGGCAGTTTTATTAAAGCTAAATGAATTCGTACATTAACAATGATGTTTGCAGTCCCATGCGTAACACATCCTTTGGAAATATTAAATATTTTCAATATATTTATTGACTATTATTGTATCTAGATGACTTGGGTGTATTTTTCAGTTGATAGAACTCAAGTTTTCGAAAATTTCAATCAAGTTTCAAAAATGGTATCTTTAGCTGAAAGAAGGCACGTGAGAGATACATGTTGGATAATTGATTCTTAAAAAACCTTTGTTATTAGTATGGATGAGGATAGGAGCAGTTTCAATGCTCTTCAATCAAACATATAATATATGAAAACTTGCAAATTTTACCCTAATAGAATATGCAAGGAAGCTCAAGTAAACTATGTTTTGTTTGGAAAACGAATAAAAGAGCAAAGTATATTTTTTATTTCTCTTCAGCACAACTACATTAATAACTATATCAGCTCCAACCCTAATTTACAATATTTAAAAGCTATTTTACAAACTATTGTAAAGATTAGAACAAGCTCGAATTACAAGACCTCATTTCAACAAACCTCTACCTTAGGATCCATCCCATTTTGGCATTCGTCCATAAGAGCTAAACTCAACATTTCAGTGCAGAATTGATCGTCCGGTTTCAGCCACAAAGCCTGAAATACGGCAAAATCATATCTATGATGAAGCCTGAAATATAATATTATGCCTAAATTCCAAATATACCAATTACCAACAACTCCTTTACATTAGCTAATGCCACCAAACAAGAAATGTAGTAGAGGTTGTTCAGTTAACTTTTTAGTTTTTACTGCATCTCATTATGCAGTGATTTCATAACTCTGATGTCCCTCCCACAAGACATTTTTAAGATAAGTTAAACGGAATGTTCCCAACATAGCTGACACCAACGCTCTCCTATTGACTCACATAACTATCAAAAATTTCTTTCAATCAAAACTAAAAACAATAACACTAATGTCCAAGGAACACAATCAGTAAATACCACAAATACGATACATGTCAAATTGTAAGGAAGGAATGCAGAATAGAGTCGCAAAACTAAAACCATGTTAGTAGTACCTTACCTTGTGGTAATATGTGATGGCTGCAGTAAAGTGATCCTACACAAAAGGACAAACGGAATTTCATTTTAAAAAGCTTACACAAATATAGAAATATGTAAACCAGACACACACACCACACACACACAAACGATCATTAAAAAATCAAAAACAAAAATCACAATGAAACATTAGGACAGAGAAGAGAAGATTTCAAATATTCAAGTACCTGCAAATGACAAGTATATGCAAGACCAGCATAAGTGCTAAGACTTCTAGTCGATAACGCAAGTGCTTTCTCATAGTATTTAATTGCTTCACGGTACATCCTGGCACAAAAGCAAATAGGGTCAACCAAATCAGTACGAAGCCGGGAATTACTACAGTAACATAAAACATGTTCCATGTTACTATTACAATTTACAAAAACCAACTATTTGAGAAGATGAAAAACTTGATGAGATTAGCAACCATGCAGAGAGAACAAGAATCCGGGCCAACAACTTCAGTGCAGCTTGCTAAAAGATCTCAATTTTCTTCATTAAAGTTTTTCAAAAAACATAATATGGTTTTTTCAGTTTGAGATATGAAAAGTTAATTGGACGTCTGCCCATAATTTCAAAAAATCAGTTCGCATTAGTTGCAAACCAGAGTAGACAGATCAATTTTTTATTTGAGGTAAATCAAAGCAAATCGAACTGCATACCTATAACCTACATGTAGATGCGTGACATCTAAGTACAATTCACAGAAAATAAGATATTTAAGATTCTTTGAGAAACACTTCATTAGAAATATTAGGACATTTCAAATGCAAAAATGAAGCCAGTGATTGGCACATATAATGTCATGGTTCTTGTAATAAATAATACCAACATACTTTAATTTTCGGTACGAATGGGCAAGATTAACCACAGTAGGCTCCCACATTTCACTCAAAGGAGATGGAATGCATGCCAAAGTTTTCTCAAACCACCATGCTGCTTTATTGTACCTAAGGATAAAATAGTACACCTATCTTAACAACTGAAATGTTAGCTTCAAAAGTAGTAAATTGAAACAACAGCAAAAACTTATGTTCTCTCACCCTATCAATAGGAAGTCAACATTTTCATCAATATTAAGAACTTTACACATAACACTTTTTTTTTTTTATAACTATTGGAGGAGAGACAAAGAGCACACACCGATTTACATAGAAACTCGAGTACCGGAAGAAAAACCACGATTGCTTGTTATTATTTTCTAATGAATGAAACAATAGGTATAGGTACAAGGAAGAATAAATAGAATATACAAGGGAATAAAAGGGAAAAGATTTAGGAAATAAGAAAAATATTACCAAAATCTTTCCATAAATATTCTAAGATTCTAACACTCCCACTCAAGTTGGGATGTAAATATCAATGAGGCCCAACTTGCTATCACAAAAGTCGACGTTTGGTCTGAGAAGCCCCTTGGTAAGAACATCTGCAACCTGTTGACTTGAAGGGATTGTATGAAATGCATATGCTCCCACTATCAAGTCTTTCTTGACTTGTTTGATGAAATGTCAATCAATCTCAACATGTTTAGTTCTATCATGTGAATGGGTTGTTAGCAATACTAATAGCAACTTTATTATCACATAAAAGCTTTAATGGTGTCTCACATTCCTGATAAAGATCAGACGACTTCTGAAGCCAAATTTCCTCACATATTCCCAAACTCATAGCTCTGTATTCGGCCTCAACGCTACTCCTAGCCACAACACTTTGCTTCTTACTCCTCCAAGTTACAAGATTGCCCCAAACAAAGGTACAATAACCGAAGGTAGACTTTCTGTCACAACAAATCCTTGTCCAATCCGAGTCAGTATATGCCTCAATGGTCTTTATGTCTGTTTTTCTAAACATCAACCCTTTACAAGGTGTTGATTTCATGTATATCAAAATTCTGTTGACAGCTTTCATGTGTTCCTCATAAGGAGCCTGCATAAACTGACTGACAACACTCACAGCAAAGGATTGATGTTTAGAAATTACTTATCAGGACGAGTATGGGATAAGTAAATTAATTTTCCCACGAGGAGCTGATATTGTTCTTTATCAAATGGAACTTCATCGTTAGGGTTTTCTAGTTTACAGTTGAATTTAATATGAGTGTCAGTAGGATGACATCCCAACATACCTATCTTGGTTACCAAATCAAGGGTGTATTTTCTCTTAGACACAAATATACCTTCTTTAGATCTGGCCACCTCTATTCCAAAGAAATATTTCAGATTTCCCAAATCCTTGATTTCAAATTCATCACCCATTCTCTGCTTTAGTTGACGGATTTCTGCTTGATCATCTCCAGTCAAAACAATGTCATCCACATAAACTATTAGAATAGCGATCTTATCTGTCTTGAAAACCTTTGTAAATAAAGTATGATTAGAGTGCCCCTGATTGTACCCTTGGGACTTGACTAGGTAGTGAATCTGTCAAACCATGCTCTGGGAGACTGTTTCAGACAATATAGGAATTTTTGGAGTTTACACACCTGCTTACCAAACTGGACATCAAATCCAGGCGGGGGCTCATGTAGACTTCCTCCACAAGGTTTCCATTCAAAAAAGCATTCTTAACATCCAACTGGTATAGAGGCCAATCTTTGTTCACAGCAACAGATAGCAGGACTACTGAAGAAAAAGTTTTTGAATAGTCAATACCATAGGTTTGAGTAAATCCCATTTCAACTAACCTTGCCTTGTGTCTGTCAAGAGTACCATCTACTTTGTATTTGAGAGAACACCCATTTGCATCCCACAGTTTTGTGTCCCTTGGGTAGAGTATAAATTCTCAAGGTCTATTTTCTCAAGAGCTTTCATCTCTTCCATGACAACATTCTTCCATTCAAGACACTCTAAAGCAAAGTCAAGACTTGCTGTAAAAGCTCTGAACTGTGGAGAGAGATTATCATAGAAAACATAGTAGCAAATGGGATGTTTAGTACAAGACCTGGTACCTTTTCTCAGAGCAATGGGAATGTCAAGAGTGGGATTATACTCATCAAGTTTTCATGCATGACCCTGTTCAGCTTCATCATTACTGGTTTTTGTTCTGACCTCAGTCTCATCACCACTGTTTTTTTCTTCCACATTTTCAAGAACAGAAACATCAATCATGTTATTCTCACTTATCGTATTATTAGTACAAGGTTCAATAGGGTTTTCCATACCTTGATCTCGAGGAGGTTCAGAGTCTTGGACTGGAGCCGACGGCTGACTAGTAGGGGACCCGACTTCCTTTTTGAGATTCCTCTTGCAATACATTTTCTAGGGAACTTGGTTTGTGGGTAGGGCTATGGGATGAGGTTTGATGTTAGACACGATACTAGGAGTAGGTTCGATAAATTCAAAAGTGTTGTTAGACTCTTCATTCACACTTTCCCCCTGAAGATGGCTAACGTTAAAGTAACGTCGATCCTCATAGAAAGTAACATCCATAGTGAAAGTATTTTCTGGACGGCAGATGAAAACATTTATAACCACGTTGGTGAAGGGGATGCCCAACAAACACACATGCCTGAGCCCGAGGAGTAAATTTGGTTTGATTAGGGTCAAAATTATGGACAAAAGTAGTACACCTAAACACACGAAGAGGAACTGATAGAACACTGATATAGTGTTTCTATTTTATTGATACCTTCAACAGAATTACAATATAAAAGAAGTAAAAGAATAAGTAAAAAACCCTAACCCTTTGCCCTTCCTCTCTTTGAAGGAATGTTGCAGCCCTTATTCTTCACCAAATTTTTCATGCCCTTCTTCCCTCCCCAACTTCTTATTTATAACCAACAAATCTAATTACCTTTATACCCCTAGCCTATATTAATCTAGGTATCTAACATTACCCGGGCCTTCAAAGACACCTTGTCCTCATGGTGTGCTTACAAATATGATCTACTTCTCTCTTTTTTTTTTTTTGTTACAAACTATTTCCAGTGATATGCTGGCCAAGAAAAAAAAGACGAGTAGAGGGGTAGGACTCCTTAAGACAATATAAAGGGAGTCTGAAGGTGGAGAATACGAGAAGACATTCTATTGATTAAATGAGCTGTTGTAAGAATAGCATCTCCCCTACAAGTATGAAGGAAGGGAAGTGGAAAGCATAAGGGAACGGGCTATTTCCAAAAGGTGACGTTTTTTCGCTCAGTGACTCCATTTTATTGAAGAGTGTAGGCACATGAGTTTTGATGAACAGTCCCCTTGGAGGCTAGAAATTCACTAAGGTTATGGTTTTGGAATTCCCAACCATTATCACTCCGAAGAATAGCAATTTTTTATGGAATTGTGTTTCAATGGTGTGATAGAAATTTTGAAAAATAGAGAAAACCTCAGATTTATCAGTGATAAGGTAGACTCGGGTAAGACGGGGATGATCATCAATGAAGGTTACGAACCACCGTTTTTCAGATGAGGTTGTTATCTTGGATGGTCCCCAAACATCACTATGAACAAGAGTGAAGGGTTGGGTTGGTTTGTATGGTTGTGAAGGAAAAGAAACTCGATGTTGTTTGGCCTGAATACATACATCACAAGATAAGGTAGACACATCAATTTTAGAGAAAAGATGTGAAAATAAATGTTTCATATATTGGAAATTAGGGTGGCCTAAACGAAAATGCCACAACATACAGTCTTGTTCAGAAGTAGTGAAATAGGAAGATAAGAGACTAGTCCTAGAAATGCTACTAGAAGAGGTATCGTCATCAAGGAGGTAGAGTCCCCCACTATGTCGGGCAGCCAATCATGAGTAATCTTGCTTATAGAAAGCAAATTATAAGAAAGTCTGGGCACATGCAAAACATTACATAAGGAGAGGCCCTGCACAGGGAGAAATCTTCCTTTCTAACAATGGGGGTCAAAGAGCCATCTACAATTCTAATTGTCTCGTTGCCAACACAAGGAATATAAGACACAAAATGTTCAGAGGACCCAGTCAAATGATCTGTGGCGCCAGAATCTAGAATTCAGGAGTTCTTCCCATCCACACTAATAAGCCTGAAGGAGTGAGGTATACCTAATTGGACAATGGCACCTAAAGTTGCAGGACTGGGATAGGTCTGGTTCTCGTATAGATCAGCTTGTTGAGAAGGTTCAACAGACTCACTCACATACGCCCGCCCTGTGTTCTATTTGTCGCTCGGAGGGCGTTTCTTACCTCCTAAGGGACGACCATGTAACTTCCAACACTGTTCTTTGGTATGCCATTGTTTTTTGCAATGCTCACAAACAGGAATTGGTTTTCCATTATGCTTGTTACTGCCACTATTAGAGGACCTCACACTAAAAGCAGCGGAGTCAATAATAGGAGTTGCAGAAATATTCATAGCACTTGTGCGATCTTCCTTAAAGCGAATTTTAGAACAGACTTCCATCAGAAAGGGAATCGGTCTCTGGCCTAGTATACACCCTCTAACTACATCAAACTTAGGATTAAGACCAACAAGAAAGTCATAAATCTTGTCATTCTCTTCAATTCTAGAGTACTGCACACCATTAGTGGGATCACGCCAAACAAGTTCTCTACATAAGTCCATTTCCTGCTAGATAAGAGAACTTATTAAAAAAGTGTGACATCCATGGTTCTTTGCTTCCTCAACGTGTATAGGCGAGAGGCATTCTGACGTTTCGAGTGAAGTGTTTGGGTCGTGTCCCAAATATCTTTGACTGTTGCAGCAAATAGTAACAGCTTGCCAATCAGAGGTTCCATATTGTTGATCAATATGGACCGAAGAATAAAGTCTTCTGCCTTCCAGTATCGTTCCTATGGGTCGCCCGGTGGGGGGCGAGGTATTTTTCTTGTCAGAAGCTAAATTTATGTTGTCCTTCAAGGACCATCTTTACTAACTGAGACCATGAGAAATAGTTATTGTCATTTAACTTTTCTCCTGAAAGATAATACACCGAATACTCAGCCGCTATAAAAGTCACATAAGGAGAGGATAAATTAGGGAACGCGTTTACCGGATTCTCATAATACATTAGTACATAAATATTGGATGTCGTCCCTAAGGTAGCCTCAAGTGTTGCGATCTGTTGTTGAAGTCCTTTTAGTTGTTGTTGAGCTATTATCAAAGAAGCTTGCACGTTAGAGTTGGAATGTGCTGAAGATTCACCAACTTCAAATGTTGAGTGAATTTGAGAATTCTTAACATCGAGATGATAACTTGAGTCAGTGGGTAGTAGAGCATACAGATTTGACGACAAAAGCGGTAGTGGCCGATCGGAATTAGGTGGCAGAACATAAATCGGGGTGTGGGGAGCAATATAGGCCACGAATGAAGAAAAGGGTTGCACAGATGGGATGGCCAGCGCCGTCTGAGAAGGAAAAACCAACGTGTGCAGCTCCGACGACGGCGTGTGAGGCATGTTCGACGGTGCTGACGACTGCAGAACTGACGGGAATTTACTTTCGAACGTTTTTTGTAGGCGACTGAACCATTCGTCAATGGCAGCACTCATCCAGGCATCGACAGCAGCGGCACTAAAACTGGTGGTTGTCTCTTCTGTTTGATTTCCATCATCGGTTGTGTTTTCTAGGGTTTCTAGGGTGTATTCATTGTCCCGTTCTGATACCATATTGAAAGGAGAGACAGAGCACACACGGATTTACATGAAAACCCAAGTATTAGTATCGGGAGAAAACCACGATTGTTTGTTGTTATTATTTTCTAATGAACAATACAATAGGTACAAAGAAGAATAAATAGAATATAGAAGAGAATAAAAAAAAATTAGGAAATAAGGAAAATATTCTCATAATCTTTCCATAAATATTCTAAAATTCTAACAATAGCCAAACTTAATATAACACACGATTCTAACAATAGCCAAAGTTAATATAACACACGATTCTAACAATAGCCAAAAACTTAATATAACACAAAAGAGTCTGTCCTAAGGTTAAGACTAGATGAAACAAGAGTGCGAGTACATAATGTGTTCCAAATTAAGAATTGGCATCTAATCACTAAACTTTAAATGAAACAAAACTACAAGCCACGACTGGGAACAAAAATAAAAGTCAGAAGGCTAAAAGTATTCTATTGAAACCACATTACAGTAAAACATCTTATCTTCTCTCACTTTCAATTTTCTTGCAAATTTGATTTCCAAGTTCATAATTTAATGTATTCCTAATTCAGAAAAACCTGAAGATAGATACTGTGCCTAGTTGTAACCTTCCAAAAGATATTCTTCTTTCAAAAGCTTCCTCTCTCGTCTGTATTTTTTTTTAAACGAAAATGATCTTTATTAATGTTAACAAGAGTGGCTAAAGCTCAATGTACAAAAGAAAATATATACTAAAAGTGAAAAAGACAAAAAAGGAATTAATAAAGAGGCTCGTTTTCCCTCTCGTCTGTAATTGAAAGACTGAAATTACTAAAAGCTGTCCATTATCATTTTTATGTAACTTGACCAAATTCTAGAATCCTAGCTATACACTTAACTTAGATGTCCCCAAAGTAAATACCTGTTAGGATACTTCCTAACCAGAACTAGATTTGAATATATTGAAATATAACTCTGAAGAAATATAAAATAAACCCAAATATAAAGTAACTTGAAACCTCCCTCTTGAGTGCACTCACCCAAGCACTAGATCCCTCTACAACATAATGCAACTCCCTTTACTCACCCTCCCACTATTTATAACAACATTAATGACTACCTATATTCAGTAACTATCTTTTATCTAATTACCCTTATACCCCTTAACTACCAACACCATACAAAATATCTAGTGCCTAACATCAACCTAACTCAAAGGGTATATTTTATTTTGATTTTAACTTTTAGGTCAAACATTAATATTAATTAAAAACCACTCCTGTTAGGACTTCAGAAAGTTACCGATTTTTCAACATTCAAAATTTAATGATCATATACAGGCAAAATTTATGGAATTTACTTGGTTTCAAATGATCGACCCTATTTTGTACTATAATCAGATTATAAATAAAAATAAAACACCATCTGAGTGGAAGTAGGAACTTCAGACAAAATTATTATGCAAAAAAAAAATATATAAAAGGAATCAAGAGAGAAAAATAGATACTCCTTCATGTCATAAGCAACAACTCCAAGCTCATTATAAACAAGAGGATCCGATGGACAAATTGTCTTTGCCTGCACAAAAAACTAAATAAAAAAGCCCCTTCAGATATACATTTCAAACTATAATCCATGATGCAAATCTTAAATAAATTTATATCTTAGAATTCTACCATCATATAATATGGAGCCTAAAAAATATGTAAAAGAGTAGCAATTAAAGCATTCTTATATATCAGAAGAGATAAACAATGGTTATAACAATCACACAAAAAATGCATGGAGTATTGGGAAAAAAGAAGAAACATTCATGTCAAGTTTATCAATGATAGCACATGTTGAGTTAACACCTGCTTAGCAAGCTAACTAAAAAGTCATGGGTGCATGGCACCTATCTAGAAATTAATTTACTACGAGTTTCCTTGACACTCAAATGTTGTAGGGTTAAGCGAATTCTTCCAAGAGATTAGTCGAGGTGCACGTAAGCTAACCCGAACACTCGCAGATATCAAAAAAGAAATATACCTGCTCAGCAAGCTTGAAACTGTGCGTTCTCATGTATTCCATCCCAATGTATAATGTTGGTAAATGACACCTGGAAAAGAAAAAAATAAAAAATTCAATCTATGGAAGAGAATTTGATCAAATATGAGAACTGCCAATGAACAAGTTCCTACCACTTTTAAAGAAATGATCAACAACATATTTCCAATCACTTATCATTAAAAAAATTAAAATAGATACAAAACTATTGATTAATAACATATATAATTTTCACATCCTACGCTACTGAATTCTAAGCAAAACATAAAATAACTCAAGAGCAATAAAATTAGTAACCCCGGAAACAATCGAGCACCAGTGCGATAGGCCGACATAGCTTGATCACCCTCTTCTTGAGCAGCATAAGCGTTACCGTAACCTATCCAAGCAGGTGCAAATGTTCCATCCAGAGTTGTAGCTTTGCTATAGAGTACAACAATAGATATCAGAAGGAATATTCTTATTGAAAATATCAAACTTCGTATTACCAATAAGGTCTATAAAATAGCACATGAGAAGTGAGTTGACTCAGAAAAACTCGACCAAATAAGACTTGTTGCAAAAGATGCACTTAAATTCAGAGATTGAGAAAACAATGAGTTATTACATCTAAAGGAGTACAAACTTCTTTGGGAATTAACAGGAAAAAAGGAAAAGGTGTACTCAATAATTCAGAGAAAAGTATATAGTATATTTCTTATTCATGTAGAGTTAGAGTAAGGTTACATATATATATAAAGAACAAATAAACCCTAGGCTGTATGTACAATTTGTTAGGACCCTTTCCTGCACTCAAAAAACTCAACAACAATGCAGAAACAGAGACGGTACTCTGTGGATCTTTATATATATATATCAACAAGAACACGTTCACAACAATAGTTCAAACAGAAAAAACAATAACAGTAAGACAGAAATATGAGAATAGTAGAATAGAACCCCTCATTCGAGAAGCTGGTTTTCTCCCTAAAAGCTCTCACAGCAGCTTCCCACAAAAATAAACCTACCTCACCAATCACTAAAAACATTCCTTAAGTACCTCTACCCCAGGTGGGACCTCCTCCCGAACATTCTTTTCATTTAATTCTATTGGCTGAGCTGCCTTCTTGAACAATCTCCTTTTTACCCTTGCATTTGTAGGTATGTATGATAGGAGGTCTAACACAATTACGATAAAAGACATATATTATAAATATATATCATAACACTCCCCTCAAGTTGGAGCAAATATGTCGATCATGCCCAGCTTGTTGCACAGATAGCTTATCCTTGCTCCATTTAAAGCAGAATATCTCCCAATTGTTCTCCAGCCTTCACATATCCTGAGGACACCAACATCTTGGATTTTCTCATGAATTAAGTGACAATTCACCTCAATATGTTTAGTTTGTTCATGAAATACTGGATTAGATGCAATGTGAAGTGCAGCTTGATTATCACACCATAATTTAGTTGGCACTGTAATACTGGAGTCTATCTTAGCTAATAGTTGGTGAATCCATACTATTTCGCACACAGATTGTGCCATAGCTCTATATTCAAACTCAACACCCAAACGAGAAACAACATTTTGTTTCTTACTCTTTCATGATACCAAGTTTCCGCCTACAAAGACACAATATCCAGAAGTCAATCTCCTATCCTCTCGAGATCCCACCCAATCAGCATCAGGAAAATATTCAACTCTCGTATGTCTATGATCTTTGTATAAGATTCCACTTCCAAGAGCAACTTTCAGATAACAAAAAATCTGCTCTACTGCAGCCCAACGATCCACTGTAGGGTAAGACATGAACTGACTTACAACACTTGCAGAATAAGCAATGTTTGGTCAAAACACTGTTAAGTAATTCAACTTCCCAACTAATCTCCTATATCTCTCAAGATTTGGTTTTCGATGATCATAACTATTCCTCTGAACAATGTTATCCATCGCACGAGGTGCCCGAGGGTTATTGTTCTTGCTAATGAGAGCACTACTGAATTGAGGAATAGACACACCGGTTGGAGAGCTTTCAATGAAAGGACACAAGTGAAAGCATCGTCTAATGATGGAATTTTAGAGTTAGAGAGGATTTGTGTCTTCGTCATTCTAAATTCAGGTAAGAGTCCATTCAAAAAGATCATAACAACCATCTCGTTGAGCTTGTTGAACTTTAACATCAAAACTAAAGGGTAACAACAAAGCAAGCTCGTCAATTATCTTCTTAAAGCGCATAAAGTAGCTGGTGACAGACTCTGCTTTTTGTTCAGCACGAAAAAACTGCATACAAACCTCAAACATTCTATATACTTGCTATTTACCTAAATATAGAAAATCTAAAAATTCCCAAAGTTCTTTTACAGACTCACAGTGATCAACCAATCCAATTATCTCACTCTCAATGGAGTTTTTGATATGAAGATATAGACGAGCATCATCACGAAGCCAATCCTTCTTCTTTGCATCTTCTGGGGGTTCTTCGGTCCTATGATCATCCATATCAATACTTCTCAAATAAAACAAAATTGTCTGACGCCAATCATAATAATTAGATCCATTTAACTTATGTTATGTGATCTTAGAGGCTAAGGGAATAACTCTAGAAACTACCAAATTTTTTGTCGGCCATACTGGTGGCACATTAATTGTAGTCCACAAACAAAACAAATCAATCCAAACAGCTGCAAAATTGAACAAAACAAACCACAAACCCTAGAACAAGATCGTAGTCTTCAATTTTCGTGAAACCCAAATCATCTTTGATGAACCAGACTGCACAGACTAATCGAAAAATAGGATTCGAGACAAGCCCAAAAGACGAAGTCAAATCGGAGGCTTCACGCACTCCCACGCACAGGAGCTCACACACTGCGTTTCCCGACAATCGATGACTACAAAATGCGGCAGAAGGCAGTGGCACTTCTTATGAGCTGGGCGATGTCGACAAACAGCCACTCGAAGATAGCCTAAACTTAAGCCCCAATGGAGGAAGCCACTAACTACGATATTTCAAACCTTAATGGCTCTTATACCATGTACTCAATAATACAGAGAAAAGTATATTTCTTAGTCAAAGTAAAGTTAAATATATAGAGATAGAACAAATAAACCCTAGACTATATGTAAGATTACGATAAAGGACATATACTATAAATATATATCATCACAAAAGGTACTCCGCAAATTCACAGATTGAGAAGGTGACTGGTGGCATTTCCAACATATTGCTAAATTTTACATCGCTGAGCAGCTTATTAGAAGGCTGGGAAACTGAAGTAGTCATGTTAGGCTTAATTGTAATAATAAGTTGTTACATGACACAAGAACACTATAACAGCACCCAATTGGAATTGAGAAGAAAGAAAATACAGCAGCCATGTTCACCTGAAATAGCGACGTGATTGATCATACTTTTTTATACAGTAGTAATAGCAGCCGACAGCAAACCATGACAAAGCTCTGAAAAGGATATCCAAAAGAAGTGATGAACATATAGCAAAGGGGAGTGAAAATCAGAAAAAAATTATTTGTGATCCGACAATTTGATAATGATGAAATATTATGAAAATCATGCTTCATCCGAGGAAAACTAAATTCTTTTACTTTCCATGAAATGTTTATTTCGATTAAGATATTCTGGATTTTCAAACAACTGAAAAATATAAAGTTCAGAAACACAAACCACTCACTTTTGAGGGTAGTCCTTAACCAGGTTGCACGCCATTAGATAAAGTTCATTTGAATGTCCAAGCTCCATTGCAGCAGCTAAATGTACCAGTGTACTTTTCAAATGGAAGGGATCTTTTTCAAGCAAGCTATAAATGTATGAGGGGAAAATAAATAAATAACTGGGAAGGGAAAAAAATAAAGGATAATTCTAACAAAATTATAGCATTATATTTGTGTAGTTTCCTAGACAGTTGTAGACTTACACGGAGGTAAGTTCAAAGCATTTTTGATATTCACCACATTGATGGTAGTATTCAGCTTTGCAAGCTAAAAGATCGATGTTAGTTTTCAGAGTATGCATAAACGATGTATCAGAACTTTTAGAGTTAAATGTTTCCGTTTCAAGTTCTTTGAATCTCGCTTCAATGATATTTTCTTTATCATACTGTAGAACAAGAAAACAAATTAGCAGGAATTACACCAGCAGAAGGAAAAAATGTTGCAAGTAAAAACGAGACATCCTAAGAATTAGAAATTACATATAATAAAATCTTCCTTAAGTACAAAGTACTTATCATAGAAGAAAAATAAATTTCGCCCTTCTCACCTTCTTTATTAAGCACGCATAAAATGATGGGAGCCATCCATCTTCACAACCAAATTGCAGTGATGAAAGTAAGCTTGATTCTGAGATTCCACGTCATATAAAACATAGATAGTAAACAATCTCAACCAAGATTAGGGAAAACTGAAAATTTTGGTAAAACAAATATTTCATCAATGAACCACTCAGAGCACAATTAGATTGAACCAGTAAAAATGTGTGGGTATCTGTAAGTACATGCACATCTATGCGTGTATATGTGTACACACACAATAATTCTTTTTAATGAATAGTGCTGAGGTAGTTTGTCGAAAAAACAAAATAAAACAGAAAAAAAAAAGTAAAATAGAAAAAAGATGAGCAGTGCGGAAGTTTACCTTCATCGCATGTTAGCATGTGACTCTCTATGAGGCACTCCAAAGCCTGGAAGATAATATACATAAAAATGGTGTCTATTAAAAAAGGCACCAACATAAATAAATTAAAAAAAAACTTACATCTTACAAATTAATAGCTACATCTAAAAGGGAGATTATTTGTTGCTTGATCTTTGAAAATGAACAAATCGTTTAATTTAACTAGCAATGGCAAAGGGTGAGACCCTCCAACATGAGACATGCGGCTGGGATCAATGGATCTTGCATGAGCCACCAAGCCCAACAACATGGTGTGTAGAGCAGCACACTAAAGAGCAAAAGGCAAGGTAAAGCGGGCAAAAGGGTGTAAAGAGGGCATACCCTAGGTGAGAATAGCTAATCATGCCACTCCATGGCCAAGTCAAGCTTTGTACTGACATTCTTGAGTGAGTAGGAGAGCAAGCCAAGAAAGACTACCTACAATAACCTTTCGAAAGAAATTCAGGAAGGTATTGGATTATTCCATCCAAAAAAAGGTGCGAGTCTTCACCTGAATCTCCATATAGTGTGAGCAGTAAAGAAGTAAACCATGGTGAAAAGACAGATGAAAATGAGAAATTGTTGCAGAAAGAGCCCTTTGAAACAGACCTCAATGCTCTGTTTCAGCTTGATGAAGGTTTGAAAGGTGAATTGCCAGTTGTGAGAAGATTCCAGCCTGCTCTCCATCAGTTCAGTCCTTAGGAGTCCCAGATTACTTGAAATCAATAGTTGCTGCGTGCAGTTTAGTTCTGGACTGAACCTTCCAAATAGTGATAGTGTAAGTTTTAGCTCGATTGGTCAACAATGAGAATTATATCATGGAACACGAGAGGTTTAAAGGAAGCAAACAAAAGATTGGCCTTAAAAAGATCTCTGAAAAAGCATAACCCTGAAGTGGTTCTCAGTTTTATCAAGTCATTATGGAATTCCAAAGACATAGGCTGGGAATTTGTGGAATCTTTTGGCTCTATCGGTGGAATTTTAACTTTGTGGTACATGAGAAAGTTAATGGTTGTTAAAACATTGAAAGGCGAATATTCATCATCAGTTAAATGCATCACAATTTGTAAAAGGACATGCTGGATTACAAATGTATATGGCCCAAATGATTACAAGGAGAGAAAATTTGTCTGGCTCGAGCTCCTTTCCTTGTCAGATAACTGGAATGACTTCAACTTCACTAGATGGGAGCATGAACGGTTTCTTGTAGAAGAACCACCGATGGTATGAGGAAGTTTAATAATTTTATTGATCGAGCTAAACTTTTGGAGGTACCTCTTAACAATGGTAGATTCACTTGGTCTAGGGAAGGTACTTACTTAGCAAGATCTTTAAACGACCCCTTTTCATCACTACGACTTGGGATGAGGATTTTTTTCGAGAGTCAACAGACAAGAAAGACTGTTTTTTGATCATTTTCCTCTTCTTCTTGAAGCTGGATCTTTTAAATGGGGGCCTTCCCCTTTTAGATTTTGTACCAGTTGGATGCTCAAAAAGGAATGCAACAAAGTCATTGAAAGAGCCCGGAGGAATTGCCATTCTGTTGGTTGGGCCTGTTTTGTTCGAAGTGTTAAATTGAGAAAGGTGAAGGCTGCTGTGAAAGATTGGTTTGCTGTCTTTCAGGAGAACCAAAACAGGAAGAAGGATGACCTGATTAGACAAATTGAAAGATGGGATGCATTGGCTGAAAGACGTAAGGAGAGATTCTCTTTGGCTGAAAGACACAAGGAGACATTCAGGCTGATTTAATGGCTGAATCTGTCCATTTTTCAGACATTGAACGACATGTAAGATTCTCTTTGAAGTCTGATTTAATGGCTTCGTACAGATTGGAGGAAATCAGTTTAGTTCGGAAAAGTAAACTGAACTAGCTTCGCTTGAGTGATGAAAACACAGTTTGTTTCATCAATTCCTTGCTGCAAAAAAAAAAAGGAGAAATCTAATTACTGAATAGGTTAATGGTAACGGTTTGCCCACCAAGTCGTAAGGAGAGATTGAAAGGCTGATTCTGGAATTATATAGTAACTTATACACCAAAATCCCAGGCAGAGACATATCACTTTAATAAACTTTGATCAGCCACGAATCACCACAAACCACAATTCAGCATTTACAGCTAAATTTACTGAGGCAGAAATTAAGGAGCCGTCAAAAACCTTGGGAAGGGTAAAGCTTCAGGACCTGATGGATTCACATCAGAATTTCCTTTGGAATTTTGAGATTTAATGAAGGCAAATATCCTCACTTTATTTGAGGAATTCTATAAGAATGGAAAGTTAAATTCGTGTGTTCTGGAAAATTTTATGTCTTATAAAGAAGAAAGAGATGCAGTTGAAGTAAAAGATTTTAGACCAATCAGCGTAACTTTGATTTATAAGGAAATTGCTAAGCTGTTAGCCGAAAGATTAAAGAAAGTCATGCCCTACATCATTGCTCCAACACAAAGCGCCTTTATTGAAGGAAGACAAATAATGGATCCTATTCTTATAGCTAATGAAGTGGTAGAGGATTATCGGGCCAAAAAGAAGAAAGGTTGAACCTTCAAGCTAGACCTCCAGAAGGCTTTTGATCATGTTGATTGGGATTTCTTAGACAAAGTTCTCCGGAATAAAACTTTTGAGCAAAATGGATTGATTGGACAAAGGGTTGCATTAAAAACCCTAGATACTCAGTTTTCATTAATGGAAGGCCTAGGGGAAGGATTATTGCATCAAGAGGAAATATGCAACGTGACCCTCTTTCAACTTTCCTATTCCTACTAGTCACTGAAGTCTTGAGTGGCTCAGTGGAAAAGTTGCATATCAATGATGTTTTTGAAGGTTTTGTGGTGGGAAAAGAAAAGATCCATGCCTCCATACTTCAATTCACAGATGATACTTGTTAGAATTAGTGGCTTGGCCCACAGTATTTATGGAAAGCTTTACCTTAATCTCTAAATATTTTCCTTTTTGATTCCATTGTGTATTCTATTTATTCTCCCTCATTGTACCTATTATATATTCATCAGAAAATAATAAGAACATCAATATCGTGGTTTTTCTCCCGATACTTGGGTTTCCACATAAGCCTTGTTTTCATGTTTATTGCTTTCAATATGTATCAGAGACGAGCAATAACGAAACCATGGTCTACTTCCCTGTTATATGAAATATTTGAACAATATTTGTTTCCCCGTCTATTTTCTAAAATTGATGTCTCCTCTCTATCTTATCACTATGGATGTTATTTACTGTGAGGACCGACCTTACTTTCCTGTTAGCCATCTTCAGGAGAGTGAGTGAAGAGTCTAACTGTACTTTAGAGTTTATCGAACCAACTTGTAGTACTGTGTCTGACTTCGATCCTCATCCAATAGTCCTACACACAAACCAAGTTCCCTGGAAAACATATTAGAGGAGGAATCTTAGAAAGGAAATTCAGTCCCCTACTAGTCAGTCGCCAGCTCCAGTCCAAGACTTTGAACCTCCTCGAGATCAAGGTATGGAAAACCCTATTGAACCTTGTACTAATAATAAGATGTATAAAATGGCAGGTCTGATGTTGTTGTTTTTGAAAATGTGGAAGAAAGGAACAGTGGTGATGAGACTAAGGTCACAACAGGAACCAATAATAATGAAGCTGAACAGGGTGAGGATCATATAGGGAAACTTGATGAGTATGATCCCTCTCTTGACATTCTCATTGCTCTAAGGTAAGGTACCAGGTCCTGTACTAAACATCCCATTTGTAACTATGTTTCCTATGTTAATCTCTCTCCACAATTCAGAGCTTTTACAGCAAACCTTGATTCTACCATAATGTTGAAAAATATCTACACTGCTTTAGAGTGTCGTGAATGGAAGAATTCTGTCATAGTAGAGATGAAGACTCTTGAAAAGAATAAAACTTAGGAGATTTGTGCTCTACCCAAGGTACAAAAAACTGTAGGATGCAAATGGGTGTTCTCTCTCAAATACAAAGCAGATGGAATATTTGACAGACACAAGGCAAGATTAGTTGAAAGGGTTTACTCAAACCTATGGTGTTGATTATTCATAAACTTTTTCTCCAATTGCTAAGTTGAATACTGTTAGTGTCTTGCTATCTATTGTTGTGAACAAAGATTGGCCTCTATACCAACTGGATTTTGAATGCAGACCTAGTGAAGGAAGTCTACATGAGTTCCCTCCCCCCCCCCCCCCCCCCCCCTCGATTTGAAGCTTAGTTTGGTCAGCAGGTATGTAAACTCCAAAAATCCCTATATGGTCTGAAACAGTCACCCAGAGCATGGTTTGACAGGTTCACTACTTTTGTCAAGTCCCAAGGGCACAGTCAGGGGCATGCTAATCATAATGTATTTACAAATGTTTCCAAGACAGGGAAAATTGCAGTTCTAATAGTTTATGTAGATGATATTGTTTTGTCTGGAGATGATTAGGTAGAAATCAGTCAACTAAAGCAGAGAATCGGTGATGAATTTGAAATCAAGGATTAAGGAAAATCTGAAATATTTTCTTAGAATAGAGGTGGTCAAATCTAAAGAATCTAAAGAAAGCATCTCCGTGTCTTAGAGAAAATACACCCTTGGTTTGCTAACTGAGACAGGTATATTGGAATGTCATCCTGCTAACACTCATATTGAGTTCAATTGTAAACTAGAAAACTCTGATGATCAAGTTCCAATTGATAAAGAACAATATCAGCGCCTTGTACGTAAATTGATTGACTTATCTCATGCTTATCCTGATATTTCCTTTGCTATGAGTGTTGTCAATTAGTTTATGCAAGCTCCCTATGAGAAATACATGGAAGCTATCAACAAAATTCTGAGATACTTGGAAACAACCCCTGGTAAAAAATTGATGGTTAGAAAGACAGACAAAAAGACCATTGAGGCATATACTGACTCGAACTGGGCAGGATCTGTTGTTGACAGAAAGTCTAGCTCCAATTATTGTAACATTGTTTGGGGCAATCTTGTAACTCGGAGAAGTAAGAAGCAAAGTGTTGTGGCTAGAAGCAGCGCTAAGGCCGAATACCGAGCTATAAGTTTGGGAATATGTGAGAAAATTTGGCTCCAAAAACTCTTGTCTAATCTTCATCAGAAGTGTGAGACACAATTGAAGCTTTTTTGTGATAATAAAGCCGTTCATACTGCTAACAATCCAGTTCAACATGATAGAACTAATGTTGAGATTAATTGGCATTTCATCAAAGAAAGACTTGACAATAGGTTGTTGATGTTCTCATCAAGGGGTTTCTGAGACCAAACTTCGACTTTTGTGTTAGTGTTAGGATCCCACCTAACAAGGATTACCTCAAGAAGAAAAGATGAACTCAAGAACACTTAAAAAACATCCAAATATGAAATATATATTAGAAAATCATCATAACAAGGAACAAGTAACCCTAACCTTTTGAGAGGGCTAGACTCTCCCAAGGTTCCCTTACAAGGAAATCTTTCTTCAAAATTCTTCACACCTCTCCCCAACTCCTCTCCCACTATTTATAACAAAAAGACCTAACCAACTTACCATCTATTTACTAATATGACCTTACTAACAACCATTTTCATTTTCTCCTAATAATCCACTATTTTTCTATCTAGGGTCCTTACATTACTCTGCCCTTTGAAGACACCTTGTCCTCAAGGTGTGCTTACAAAATACGAACTTTGAACTCTCTACCACACCCCTGCCTTCTCGGAAGAAATTTTATTCAACTTAGCCTTGAAATTCCATTGGTTTGTAATAATTACACTTGCATCCAACCCTTTAGACAGCCCCAGACTCCAAGAACTTTCCCAATCTTCATTCTTCTCAACGGAAAGTGACCTCAATTAACCAACTGCAATTCCCTGAGCCTAATTCCATGCCACTTGCATTTTAACTTGAAGCTCTTCCTCTCTAATGGGCTAAGCCCACAATTAACTTTATGACCACATCCCCAAATCAATTTCATGGCCCATACACCATCTTTCTTAGAATTACCAATGACCTTCAGGCAATTCCGGTCCATTTTCAAGTTACTTTTCAGCCACTCTAACAAATGGGTCTCAATGAATTTAGCAAATTCAAGCCCATTAATTTCCTTTCTTTCTTTATGAAGGCTGTATTTCTTTGTTATCATCTCATGTTTGGCCCACCAACCATATTCCAATAGGATTTCAACGTCCTTAGATAAAGCCGTCAACTTTTTTTTCTTTGATGTATAATGGGCCTCATCCCTTACTTTTGCAATCAGCCCAAAAAGTAACATTTTGGCCCACTTTTGATTAAATTCTTTCCCTAATTGCCATCCCACGTGATATATTTTAACCATTGAGGTTTGAATGTGCCAATCCTTCTCCCAGCCTCCACTTTGTTTTCCTGGCCATTTATTAGGAATTTGAGCCCCAATTTCTCCACCTAAGCCAAGCCCATTTGAGGAAATCTAGGCCTTTTCATTTAATTTCAGCCCATTAAACAAATCATAACTACTGCTGCAGCTGTCTCTAATTTTTTGCCCTAACGTCGGACGTTTCACGTGGGTTGAAGAATCTTTTTTCTTCACGAAATCTTCCCCCTCCTTTCTGAATTTTTTTCTTTGTCCGTAGCTGCTCACTCCTTCTCCAAATATCAAAGCATTCTTCAAGACAATTTCCGATCTCACTTGCGGCTTCGTCGCTATCCGCGTTTCGACAAACTTCCTTTGTGCCTTAGGCCGACTACCGCCAACGCACCCTGTCTCCATCTCCTCTTCCTGGACTTTTCGACAATCCATCTTCTTCTTTTTCCGGCCACCGGTGACTAATTCAGATTCTTTCCTCCACCGCGGTTTCTGTTCATCCCCGCCTCGATTTTCGGTCACGACCCAATATGTTTCCACTCGCCAGCCTCTTCGTGATCCCTCTACTAATTCCATCTTCCTTGTCATTACCCTTTCTATCTTACTTCGATGATCTTGACCTTCGAAATTCCTTTGTTCATCGTCTTCACTGCATAGCTTCCTCATCCCTTCCCTACGTTGATATAGCTCGAACGCCACAAAAGAAAGGCAAGGAAAGTAACGTACCTCAACAAACTCTTGGCCTATGTATATGATCAACCTCTCAATGAGCCGTTTCTTCTATTTTCACAGATCGTGTCCAGGTCGACTTGTTCCACATAGATACTGTTTGATTCTTCTTTTTGTTTTCTTCACTACCACCAACTATCAATGATCGCTTCCTCAATCGTTTCTTTGCCTTCCTTCCCATCCATAGTGTTTGCCTCCTTTCCCATGCTTCCACCTTCTCTGTTCGGTGCTTCCATTTCCACCAAGTATTTGTCTCCGACCACCTCACCCTTAGTCGTCGGCCATGAGAATACACAGTTAGATTTGGCTTCCTCTTCCCTCAATCTTTTTTATGGTCGTTCTTCGATTCCTTCATCTTTAAGTCATTGTTCCATTTCTCTTTTTCTTCAACTTTAATTTCTTCTAGTTTCTTCTCCTCTCTTTCTTTATCTCTTTGCAGCCCTTCAGAAAGCTTTTGATGTATTGATCTAGCACTCCTCTGTATTCTTTCCGCCTTGCAACCCACAATCCAATTCTGCATATACTCCCATGTCCATGGAGTCTCTCCTCTCTCCGCCGCTTCACGTTTGCAATCAGCAGCCCATTTAAGTGCTTGCTCCCAAGTCCCTCTCTCAATTGCGGTCGGGTCTTCTTCCATCTTTCCTTTCATTTTCAACACCGATCCCTCCAACGTAGCAGATTCTTCCCGTCGACAACTAACACTGTTTTCTCGTAATTCCTCTGCCAGCCTTTCAATGCTTTTGGACAACTCCAGAGTCAAATCTTTAGGTTCCCAATGTCCTTCTCATTCTTCTCCAACCTCTCCTCCATTTGTTTTTGCGTCCAAGCCCGTGTCATCTCCAAGATGTTACGGCTCTGATACCAATTTGTTAGGATCCCACCAAACAAGGATTACCTCAAGAAGAAAAAATGAACTCAAGGAACAATTAAAAAACATCCAAATATATAATATATATTAGAAGATCATAATAACAAGTAACAAGTAACCGTAGCCTTTTGAGAGGGCTAGACTCTCCCAAGGTTCCCTTACAAGGAAATCTTTCTTCAAAATTCTTCACACCTCTCCCCAACCCCTCTCCCACTATTTATAACAAAAAGACCTAACCAACCATCTATTTACTAATATGACCTTACTAACAACCATTTTCATTTTCTCCTAATAATCCACTATTTTTCTATCTAGGGTCCTTACAGTTAGCAAGTTCGAACTCATTGATATTTACGTCCCAACTTGAGGGGGAGTGTTAGAATTAGTGGGCTCCATAGGGTATTTATGGAAAGATTTACCCTAACCCCTAAATATTTTCCTTTTTATTCCATTATGTATTCTATTTATTCTCCATCATTGTATCTATTGTATATTCCTCATAAAATAATAAGAACATCAATATCGTGGTTCTTCCGATACTCAGGTTTCCACGTAAGCCTTATTTTCGTGTTTATTGTTTTCAATAATACACTTTTGTTTTTCAAATTTGACAGCAACATGCTCTCCAATTTAAAGCATATCATTGAGTTGTTTGAATGGTGTTCCAGTCAGAAAAATAACTAAGAAAAATCAGCTTTGTGTGGTGTAATATTGATGAGAATGAACTTCTGTCTACTGCTTCAAGATTGGACTGCAAGGCTGATCATCTTCCCTCAATTTACCTTTGGGTGGATACCTAAAGCAAGCTGCATTCTGGCAACCGGTGATTGATAAAGTTCACGCTCAATTAGACAAGTGGAAAAGATTTAATTTATCTGGTGAAGAGCCACACTATGCAAATGAGTTTTATCAAATCTTCCGTCATATTACATGTCAACCTTTCTAATGCTTGAAGGATCGATTTCAAAATTGGAAGGAATACTACGAAATTTCTTTTGGGAGGGTCATAAAGGTAGTAATATTAACCATCTAGTGAAGTGGAAAACAGTCAATAAATCTTCATCAGATGGAGGTCTCGGCCAAGGAGTTTTAAAGGTAAAAAAATTGGCTCTTTTAGCCAAATGGGATAGGAGATACATTGAGGAAGAGGATTCACTAAGGTGTAAGATGGTTAGAAGTGTATGGGGAAAAGATTCCTTCAATTAGCACACAGCTGGAAAAGATGGAAAGAGCTTGAGAAGTCCTCGGGCCAGTATATCTAGAACATGGCTGAAAATGGATGCTTTGGCTCAATACAAGTTGGGAAATGGCCGTCAGAATCTTTCATGGTTGGACACTAGGGAGGGTGAGGTTTCAACATTATGTTCCCAAGACTATACAGAGTTGCATTAAAAGGGTCAGTAGCCGATCATTGGAACAGCTCCTTTGCCTCTTGGTCCATTATCTTTCGGCGTTTGTTAAAAGAGAGAAATACTTGAGTTCCAAGAGTTGCTCGGTAGAATTGCAGAAAGAGAAATTTCATATGCTTTTTATAAAAGAACGTGGTCATTGATAGGAAATGGGGTTTTCTCAGTAAAGTCCCTCACAACTCACTTATCCCCTCCTTCCCCAATGGACAAGTGTTCGGCACTATGGAAGTTTAACAGCCCAAGGAGGGTTAACATTCTTATTTAGATTATGATATATGTTCATCATAATGTATCATGTCATGCAGCATAAACTTCCTACTAGTTGTCTTTCTCCTTCCATTTGCTCTTTAGGTTCGGTGTTGGGAGAAGCTATTCTCTTTCTTTAACCTATCTTGCACGTTTGGTGCTAACTTTTGAGGACATATCCAGCAACTTTTAGCTGGGGTGCAATTCAAAAAAACAAAATATGTTGCATGTACCCAAAATATCTTACAATGTACTATTTATTAGTAAGATAACTAAAGATCTAAATTGTCAAGTTGCCTTCTCACCATGACAAAATAGGGAACTCTATCTCCTCGATGATGAGGCTCCCACTAAAAATTATTATAGGACTAGTTTGTTGTCTTCTTATTTTTAAACTTCAAAAAAATATTGTATGTTGTGGCTCTTCTTAGTCACCAGTGTTTTAAAAGGCTCAATGGGCACTAAGGCGCAATGGCCCTCTAGAGCCTAGGTGCAAGGCGCTAAAAAAGGCGGGGATTTTTTTCATGAGGCGCACTATATATAAAAAATACAAATATATATGTATATGTATGTATCTACAAAATTGAAAGTGTTCATGGGTGGTTGCAAGTATGATGTTTGGCTAACCGGTAATGATTTTGCAAGGATTAATGTTGAAAAAAATACAGGAAGCTTCTCATCTTCTAGGAGATCAAATTGAAAAAGAAGAAGGGAGGCCAAATGGAAAAAGAAGAATCCAAGTGTTGTGATCGTGATTTGTGTGAAGAAGGTCGGCCCTGGCCGACGCCGGTGACAGAGCTCCACTAAAGGGTAGAGACTGGTAGACGCTCACAGTCACACTTGGTTTAAACGGCAGAGAAGAGAACAAAAACGACAATCTTTTCTTTACTTAACTTTGAAGCCACGCAATTAGATTTAAATAAAGGATATAATACATTTTAATATTTTTTAAATTAAGAAAGCCTAGCCCACAGAGAGCCCACGCTTGGACATTTTATTGCTCCTTCACGCCTCAAGGAAGGCACGCGCCTAAGCCGCGACTTAGGCAGATCGCCTCGCCTGTTCAAGGAGAAGCCCAAGCCATGTGACTTGGGCCTAGGCGCGCGCCTAGTGTCACAATCACAACTTTTCAAGCACAGGACGGACGATTATGCGACACTTGTTCTAGCTCGATGAACAAGTCAGCCATATGAAACCCGAAAATCGCGAATAAACTCGTGGTACAATGTAGCCTCCCTTCACGTTTTGAGAGATTGGTTTTATAAAACGTGAGATAAGAAACAAAGGCAAGGTGTGACCTTTCCTTAGGATCTAAATGTTGGCTAGGTAAGCATGTTGTAGTAAGACTTTATTCATTGATTCATTAATCTCTTTTATTGAGGAAGTTGAGCCTCCTTGTGGTTTTTTATTCTCCCTTTCCCGTCTCCTTCACCCTATAGTTAGGAGCTTTGAATATTGCGTGGAACTTATCTCATTTATTGCATAGAAAAAGAAGATGGAATTCTTTCTTCCTTATTCTTTCTTACTTGGAATTCTTTCTTCCTTATCCTTATTCTTTCTTATATAAGATGGAAACTTTGACAAAAACAAAAGCAGTGATGAAACTTCGACAAAAACACAAAAGGGTGAGACTCTTCCTCAACCTGAAAAAGGTAATAAAAAACCACTACAAATGAAGAATCAGACGAATCAAGGGATTATGATATCTCTCTTTGACATGTCCATTACATTGAGAAAATGCATCAGGTCCTACATGCATAGCTTTCTGTCTTACAGTAATCTGTCTTCTGAGTTCAGGGCATTCACTGTCAACCTTGATACAACAACAATACCGAAAACATACATATGGCTATGGAAATTCTTGAGTGGAAGATTGTCATCATGGAAGAAATGGGAGCTTTTGAAAAGACTAACACATGGGGTCTTTGTGCTTTTCCTAAAAGGCATAAAAGAGTTGGGTGCAAGTGGGTGTTCACTCTGAAGTATAAATCAAATAGAACTCTAATTGGCCAAGATCAGTTATTGACAAAAATCTACCTTTGGGTAGGGTAACCTAGTAACTTGGAAAAGTAAGAAGCAAAGTGTTGTTGCTAGAAGCAGTTCTGAAGCCGAATACGAAACTATGAGTTTGGAAATTTGTGAAGAAATCTGGTTCAAGAAAGTTTTGTCTGATCATCACCAAGACTGAGTTTTACCTATGAAGCTCTATTGTGATAATAAAGCGGCTATAAGCATAGTCAATAATCATGTACAACATGACAAAACGAAACATATAGAGATTGACACACTTTATATAAGAGAAACTAGACAATGGGCCAATGGCAATATCTGCACTCTATATATTTCATTTTGTCACCAAGTTGTTGATGTTCTCACCCAAGGGTTACTTAGACCAAATCTTGACTCATGTGTTACCAAGCTACGTTTGATTGACATCTACACCCCAACTTGAGAAGAAGTGTTGGAAATAAGGGGTTGTCTTGATAGTTTATAGCCTCAAGGGTATTTTAGTACTTTACTTTACCCTAAATTTATATCCTTTTTTGTATTAGGGCTTGCTAGAGCCTATAAAGTTGTCGTAACTTTCATTGTTTGTGAAAATAATAAAAGAGTCTCTCTATCGTAGTTTTTTCTCCCTGTTGTAGGGTTTTCCATGTAAACCTTGTATTCTCTTTTCTATAGTTCCACCTTGTACATGCTTTAATCTATTTCATTGAAAGTATAGTTTCTCATGAAAAAAAAATGGTAATAGAAGAGTACACTATATTGAGCAAGAAATACCAAAACTCAACAAAAAAAAAAAGAACATATTTACCTCATAACATAGAGGGTCAGCTTTGATAGCAGCTTTATACCTAAACGTCATTATAAAAAAATAGAATAATAAATGACATCATTCATTAACTTGAGGTTGCAAGATTTAACAACTATATAGGTTTTGGGGGGGGAATGAAAGAACGCCCATGAAGGTAAAAATGCCATCATAAACTAACCAAAGTCGTGCCTGAGTACGGTTTTCAAGAGCTTCGTATGCTTTGCCTCTTAAAAAGCATGTTGCCGCAACTATCTGTCATAAGGAAGGAAAACAGAGGATCCTAATGATTCAATCAACTATAATGTTCATTTAAAATAAATTGGCATGATGTAATTGAACAGTACATTAATCTCACGATCCTCACAATCTTTGTCAAGGTACATGCCACTGTGATCCTTATTATCAAGCACATTGCCATGCTCATCCACGTTGGCATCCCCAAGCATTGCGAGGCATTGGTCCCACTCCTTCAATTCCTCCTAGTCCATCAAAGATTTAAAAACAGACATTAAGAATAGAAAATTTTTCTACACAAAAAAAGATGTATTATTCCTGTCACTTGAACCCCTAAGACTTTGTGACAAAATGCAAACACAGACCAGAGAAGCAGGAAATTCAATTTCCATTTACAAAATAATATCCAAACGTTTGCTTTCTCACCTGAAAAGAAACTCAGTAATTTCTACACATCAAATATACTCCAATTTTTAGGCATCGCAGTTTCACTACTGAGGTAGTTCCACCACCATGTTTGATCATTTATTTGTTTTACCTAATCTCCAAGTTTTTGGTTTTACCCCGCTGTAATATTTGAGTGAAGTTTTTCTTGTCAAGTGAATACATGTAAATGGTTGAATTATTTCTTTATTTCCCTTATTTATAAGCATGTGCGAAGATTAAATAGATGCCATAAGATAAGTAACCACAGATTGCTCTTTCGTCCCGCTGTCTGTGTTTCTCATCTTTGAAGAAACTGAATTCCCAGCATTTAAATTTTCCAACAAAAAGAAAGTTCCATTATGAGACCCACACAACATAAACGAAATTCACAAGAATAATTACCAACTCCTCAAATCCAAACGCACACACAAAAAAGGAACATAGGTTCAGAATCAGCACAAAAATTTAAAAAAAAAAAAAGAAAAAGAAACAGATAAACCGTGAAGCTTCAAGTAGCTCACAAGGCATTTAGCAGCAAGGTAGCGAAACCGAGGGTCACGGAGGACAATCTTAGAGGCATTGAGGAGGTGAAACGCACGACGAAAATGGCGTCCAAGAAAGAGGGCTTGGGCTTGCATGTAAATGTCGGCAGGGTCCTCAGTGAAAGCAGTGACTTTGTCAGCAAAGAAAATGGCGGACGAGTAGAGATGCTTGCTCAAACAATCCCTTACAACACCTCGGAGTTTTTCGATCTCTTCCTCCCTCATTCTCATGAATTTTTCTAGCGCAAAAGAATTGAGATTTGATTAACAAAATAGAATTGAAAAGTCAAGTGTTCTATACAGAACAAATAGCTTTTGAACGAAACTCCAAAAACCACTATAACTGAAACTATGAGTACTTATTTCTAAACCACTCCTAAACTATTTACTAGGCTCTTGAATCAACAATAAATAAATAACTAAGATCCTGAGGTTTGAAATTCAGTCCGAAAAACTCAATCAAAACTACAAAGGTGATCAAGAGAGGTTACCAATGAGTTCTTATACAATGACAATCTTAATCTTCGTTCCAAAACCCCAAATCTAGTCCGAAAATACAAACAGAAGTGTCCCGATAGTTAGAAACTAATTTACACACATGAAAAGGTTTAGATGGACTTGTTACCTAGTAAACTTCACTAAATACACTTGAACGGTTGCTGGTCGAAGTTGGATTGAGTTCGATTACTTATCAAAACTTATGCAAAACGATACAAGTCGTTATTTTGCAGCGCGTCGGACAGGAGAAGTCGTGGTCGCCGTCGCCGTCGCCGGACTGGAGTTCTCCTTCAGCCCTCTCCTAATCTTCTCTTCGAATTGTAAGCGCCAGCAAGAAGTTTGATTTTGGACTTGGCCGCCGAAGTCTTTTCATTTTCCCTCTTTTTAGAAAAAACAAATTACATAAGCGTTTCGAATTCCCGCTTTGATTCTTCCTCATTTGGTTAAAAAAAACTTTAGTTTGCTAGGCTTTCGCAAATGTAACTATTTAGTGTACATATCAATTTCGTCCTCTTTGATATACAAGAATTAGTTCTTCTTCTCTCACTTTTGTAATAACATAGGGTTGCCAATAAAAAATAAAAAATAAAAAGAATATCATTTTAAAAAACTTTTTTTTTTTATAAAATAAGTTTAAAATCTAAACGCTTACATTTGGTTTATCGCATAGTAATAAAATTATAAGCTATTAAACATTATGAACTAATTTCACACAGAAATACACATTTTGAATCTTTTTTTTTAAATATATTTTAAAATTAATCACACATGTTGAAATTATTAATTTTTTAGTTTGGGACAATTCAAGTTTAGAAGCACAAAAATCTTTAAATGTAAATACATAACCATAACAAAATAATTGATTTCCAAAAACAAAATATAAATAAGATAAATAATTTTTTCTAGACAATATAATATCAACTAGACAAAAAGATATGCAATTCGATCACGTTCTTCGAACGATCATGTTCTTCATTGACGTTCTCATGATTTCTTTCACAAATGTTAAAACGAAGTAGATTTGGTTGAGAGATGAATATTTGCAAATCTCTATATTTAAATGTATATGAACACACCTTAAAAAAATATTTAAAGTATTTAAAAATTAAAAAAACAAAACAAAAAGAATAACGAATTGAAAAATAGATAGTAAGGAGGAATAGAAAAAATAGAGGAAGAAAAATATATATTTGGGAATGATTTCTCGTTAAACATCAAATAAACATTTATTCTAAAATTTGGTTGAATGTGTTTTCTCTTAAATGATTTATTTCATAATCTCATTTTTCTAAAAATTATTTTAAACCAACGTCAAACACCTCAATTTATCTTAAAATAAATTATTTTAAAAATTAAACACTTCAAAAATCAATCCAAACACACCCTTAGTCTTTAATATTTACAAAAATCATTAAAATTTTATGTCAAATTTTATTATTTTATGATGTAGACTTTGTATTTTATAAAATTGTCAAGTTCCTAATTATTTTATCAATTTATTTATGCAATAAATCTTATTAGATTTTCACACTATTTTTTACAGTGGGTACTAATCATTATAAAGTTTAAAGTACAAGGACGTACTGTTCCATAATAAAATTTAGAGACTAAATCGTTATAAAATTGAAAGTTAAGAGACTAAAATCCGTACAAATGAAAGTTCTCGTTACTTCAATTTATAGACTAAAAGTAGTTTTTAACCTTTTTAATTTTATATCTTTAAAAACAATAAATATATATATATATGTTCTTAAAAGGAAACTAAATGTTTAAGGAAAACAATTAAAAATGCATTTGATTTACCTATTTAAAAAAAAAAAACTATTTCCAAAAACAATTCTTAAAATAACTTATTTTCAAAAACAAAAAATTCTCTTTTCTTTTTTAAATTTTGCTTTCATAAATTATGAACATGAAAGAAAAACAAACATGCACGACAGAATTATGGATCGATTCTACTTTAATTGTATCTAAACTAATTAGAGATTAACATGCATCAAAACTAAGAATGATCTAATACCACATACACGATTTGCATTCAGAAATTTGGAATTTGGAATTGTTGTGTTTGCATATAACATATAATGTAATGAAGATTCATGATGTATATTAAATCCTTTTGTTCTGTTGAGTGATATGACATGATATTCATAGGTAAGGATTTTGGTTATGCTCATAATTCGTGGATATTTTACTAAAGTTTTAAGTGTACAATGTTGGCAGTGAACTATCACTATGGGCTGAAATTTTGTAATAATGATAACTCACTTGTTGTGCCTTAAAACTCTTATGATATGTCGCGTGTGTATAAATTTTCCTTTTTTACGCTCAAGTCCAAACATTGAAAAATATTTTTTGGATAAGTCAGAATCGAACATAGAGATTTAGTGATCTATTAAATTGGATGCCTAATTTTATGTTTTGTGGTGAGACTATACAGTATAAATATATTCATAGTATGTGACGAATATAATCTATTACTTACATCTGATAAATACAAATTTGAGGAATGCAAGTAGTGACATGAAAGGTGGGTGAGTATGAATGTAATGAACTAACAATCAATATATTTCAGACAACAGTGAATTGATGAAGGGAAATAGATTCACTACATGATAGTTGAACTAAAAAGACTTAGAAATTAATTTTGACAATAATAAGTTTGATACTTCTTCTAATTAAGACAAACACTTCACATATTGATATCTTTAGATATATATGTTAAAGTTGACTACAACAAAAATAAAGGTCATCTACAACAAAAATTATGTAATAGTACGTCCTTGCACTTTCACTACAACAAAAATGGTCTACGACGACAATTATTTTTTGTCGCGAACAAAATTCGTGACAGTTATTTACAGTCATAGTATCGCCTGTTGTGGAAAGTCCTTCCATGAAAGTTTTCAAAAACTGTCACAATAAGTTTTTTTATGACAGAAAATAAATGTCATTAATTACTATTTATGACAACAAATATCTGTCATATTTTATTTTATGACAACAAATAAATGTCTTCATTTGCATATTAACAACAGTTACAAAAATGTCGCGAATTCGTTTATTATGACATTTTTTATCTGCAAGCATATGCTAATCGTGACAGTTTTTTATAAAAGCAAATGTCATTGTTTCGCTATTGACGACAATTACAAAATGTCAAGAATTCGTATATTATGACATTTTTTCCCTGTCAAAGATAAGTCAATCGTGACAGTTTTTTATAAAATTAAATTGTCATTGTTTTAATATTGACAACAATTACAAAATGTCATAAATTTATATATTATGACATTTTTTTCATGTTCTTCTTGCCGCTCTGCTATTACACTAACCATTTCAATGACAATAATGTTCTAATACATCATACCCATATGGAAACAAAGAGTTGACATTTTATTATATATACGCGATAATACACTTTGTAATATTCGTACACCCATTGGCTAATAACCATTTTTTTGTTAAAAGGTAGTTTACATACAAAAAGAAGAAGCATTAACATCTTTAGGTACCACCTAACCTAAAATCAGTACATTGGAATCAAGATTTTTCTACCAACCATACAAAAAGTCTTATATCAATCCATTGCTCCAGGTTGGCTTCACTGCTCAAATGGATTCTTCCAAACCTAGTAAGAAAAAAAAATATCATTTTAAAGTATAAGTAAAGAACATTACCTAAAAGAACGTTCTATTTAAAGATAATTAAGGCACAGTGAAAATGGCACACAACAGAAGAGAAGAACAACCATATATTTAATTATAACATTTCCAATCAAGTTTGAAACAATTTACAAGTACATCAAAAACATAAAGTATGGAACTCAATGATTATCATCTCATGGAATGTTTAAGGTCCCTGGTCAAGGAAGAAAACAACATTGATGAAGGATCTCCTAAACAAATCCAATGCCACCTTTAATTTGTCATTATGTAAGAATATGAAGGATCATATTGACCATCATATCAAATCCATATGGAGCTCGAGGAACATAGCTTGGACCTTTTTGGATGGCTATTAACAAAGCTTGTGGTGTCCTCATCATGTGGACTGATCCATCAAGACAAACAAATAAGTATCACTAACACAACAACTTCTAACTTTCATACTCATTTAGGAAAACTATAAGTAAGTGTTCGATTAGAGGACATTAAACCAATGTCAATCAAAGAGGAAGGCTAATCAAATATGGGCAACAAATTTTACTATAAATATTATCGTTCAACTAATGTATGTTCCATTTTTTCCTAAAACCCAAAACCAACCGAATTTATACCTAAGTTATCTTCAGAAAAAAGTCCAACAAATGTTGCTGGGGCATTTTCCAATCCTTCTTTTACATCTTCAATATAAACAATATACCCCTGTTTCTAGTAGTTACTAACCTCTTCGTAGAAACACAGAAACAAGTGCAGGTAATCGCTTTAAAGAAATCCCTTCATATTGAGCGAACTATAAAGGAAGAATCTAGAAGTCACTATCAAGAAAGCATACATAAACATGTTGACAAGAATTTAAAGAACTAAAACACACCCATGAGTTTTATCAATGATATGAACTGCACACAAAGATGCTCGGTGAGCAGACAAGAAATGCATAAATTCTTTGAAAATGAAAATGCCAGTTTGATTGGTTTTATCTACATAATTTGTTTCTTCGTCAAATGTAATTCATCACATGCCGTATTTCAACACCAAGTTTCAAGGAACTTACCAACTTTATCCTGTTAAATAAAAAAAAAAAACAAAAGCAACAAAGTGTAGAGAGACTTGAGAAATGATCATTCTCATATAATAACACAAACATCACAAACATAAAGACAAAGGAAAATTGCAAAAGGTTTGTATGGTGCAGACATATGACATTCAAACATAAACCTCAGGTGGAAAATCCACATGTCTAAGCATTGTATGTTAAAAATCATCCTAATCTCATTTTGATTCCAAGTAAAGGAATTAGATCTAGTGCTTTTATGTTATCAATAAGGACCTAAAACGAAAAAAACAATAAAATTGGATCAAAACAAATATTTACTCACAAGCATCTAAACAACAATAATTTTGCAACTTACTTGACAATACCATCTCATTCCTATCATGCAATCTGTTTAAAATTCTCCATTTCACTAATGAAACAATGCCATTTAGTTGGTCATTCTCCATTTCGCTAATGAAACAATGCCATTTAGTTGGTCATGTGTATTCAATACTAAAAAAAATATGTATTCAACACCAGACTTGTGATTACAAGAACTTTCTTATAATAGAAACAAATTTCATTGGCTAATGAAATAAAAATAAACTTTTTGAAATCACAACACCAAAAGGTGACTAACATAAAATATCTCCAATTGGATATCAATGAATCAAAAAATTCAACCTCATTTGTAATTATATTACTACAAATTGCAATTAACTCAACTTGAAGTGGATTTTTTGTAACTATGAGAGGAGCAATAAAATAGAGTGGTAAGTTTTCAACTAATCAAGATAAATATTTCTTTAAAATAAAATTTGTGATTAGAAAGGCAATAACCTACCATTAAGTGTGGCAAACGAACCAACAAAGTTGCATTCAACGAACTAGAAAAATAATAGCCAAATAAAAAATTAAATAGCTAAACTACTAGCAATTAATATTTAAAAATGGTAAAATGCAAATCATTCATTATAGCTACACTACAAGAAAAATGGTCTACGACGACAGTTATGTTATATCGTAAATGAACCCTATGTATTAGAGAGTGTCTAAAGAATAAACTAAAAGCCTGAGAGCTAATAAAACTGATTATTAGCTAACGTGGGAGAGACATTCCTTCTAATTGACAGAAATGCACCTAAAGAAAGTTTAGGTCAAGACAACTGTTATTTCTTCAAAAATTTCAAATTTACTCCTCTTGGAAAGATCTAGCATGGTAAGTGGCAAATAAAATTTTGCCATACAAAATAAATCTTTGTCGAAGAATACCCAATATCAATAATGAACCTACAACACATCTATCCAAAAATGCAAATATTACAAACAAGGTTTGGGGAGCTTTGTTAAAAAGGGTATGTCATATGAAAAGTTCACGTAGCTTTATAAAGGAGTCCATACTAAGTGCATTACAAATGATGACTTAATATTACACACAATATGAAGCATATACCAGCAATTAAAAAATAAAAAATATAGCCTCCATTGTAACAAAATGACTATACTTTAGGAATGCATAAATCATAATCATACCTTCATTGTATGTCTCAGGCTCCCACTTTAATGATATGATTTTTGCGAGCCATTTTAATTCACCACCATTTTTTGGTCTTTCCTTTCAATATAGAAAAACATGTAGTAATTTTTGTTGCTACTATACTTATTGTGAGAAAGGGAAAGAGAACATACCTATAATTATCAATAATCACTTCCCTCTATCCTTCAATCAAAGCAAGACATAATTTCAATCCAAATCAAATAAAAGAATTTTATGTTACAAAAGAAATCGTAATGCTTCCAAGATTGCAAGATCATAATAGAGACAAAACGAAAAAGAGAGTGAAGGTTAGGCTTCTTTTTCAAAGATAATAATGGAAAATGGAATTCAATGATACATTTAGGTTTAATAGCAAATGTCTTACCTCACAAATATCAAACTTCTCTTTGGACCATTATTGCATACTGACTTCCAACACCAACAAAAAGAAATAGAATTCACAACTATAACAAGGCCAAAATAGTTGCTTAAATTGATGGTTTATCAGAGCTTCCTATAAATCAAGATAAGTCATTAGCAACATAAAGAGTTTATTTCTTGCTCATAGTGAAAACGTTCATAACTTTTTTTAATCTTCAATCATTAGTAAATCAAGAGTAACCAAATTACAACAATTTAGTAATGAGTTAGATAACAAGTACTTTTGTTCAAGTTTATATATATAGTTTGTTTATGCTATGACTATCATGCAATTACGATACAACTCAATAGCAACCATAAACAAAAGATCAATAGAAAAATCAAAACGACTCAAATTCACTTGGGAAATGCATAGACATAAACCAAAAGACCCTACACATCATCAAAGTTTAAAATTTCACATTTCATTTTTCATTCTCTTTTTCTCAAAGCTTCAGCCCATAGCCATGAAATCTCCCTTGGCCTTGATTTCCTAATTTGAACCAACAAAAATCAATTAAAAATCAACCAAATTCTGCATTGAGGCATTTCATCAAACACATTGTAAGTTACCAAAATGCTTAATCACGTAGCAAACCATAAAGAAAAAATGTAGATTCACATTAGAAAAATGATCGTAAACAACAATATTGAATAGGATGGTCGACAAAACAAACACGTATCTCCTATAAAAACAAAACTATGAGGGATATTTTTTCATACAAAGAACCATCAATATATCACAGAAACCATCAAAGAAAAGAATTTCAATAAGCGAAGCAGTCAAGGAATTTGTATCAATTTCATCATCAAATGGGAAAAAATGAGATACAAAAAGCTGGCGAAATCTTTGTTGACTAAAAAATACATCAATATATTCACTTGTCATCTTTAAAATTAGCTTGCTGTAAAATAGACTAATACAAAAGAAATAAGAAAAAAAAAAGAGCAATGTCACAACCACATATTACTATATTATTGTACAAATACAAACAATAGAAATAATGAAACTTTGATTGAATACCTTTATATTTTGGGTAAAATGAAAGCATTCGAAGAGAAATGAAAAGAAAATGGGAGTGAAAATGAAAACTTTGGCTAAATACCACTGCTCTGTGTACTTTGCCCTTCTCCTTCCTTATACCGCTAAATCAATTCATCTTATGGAGTTAATACGACTTTTCGAAGGACTGGACAATGGCTTAAACGCTTCTAAAACTCCAATCTAGCGTCGAAAAGTAATGAGTAATGTTAAACTCAAGTCTAAAAATAACGAGTATTCAAAATCGCCTAACAAAACAACCCCAAAACACAAAAATCTTACTCTAGAAGTTGAATCTGAACAAAGAATGGAGACAGACCACGATGGGCTTGATCTCCAGCGAGCTATCGCACGTGGTGGCTAGGATTCACTGGCGAGTTTAGTGGCGTAAGGGGTGTTGGGTGGTGGAGTCAGCTGAAGAAGAGAAAGAGGGGGATTTCGGGCGTGTCGTCGATGAAAAGTTGCATCGTTCTGGCGTGCTTGAGAGAGGGAGAGAGATGGTTAGCGGAAGGGAGGAAAAATCGAGAAGGAGGGGCGACACGTGGATCTTCCACGAAGAAGAAAAAGAAAAGAAGAAGAAGAAGAGGAAGAGGAGGTGGAGAAAGGGTTTGGAGATATTTTATAAGTTTTATTTTAATAAATAAATTATTTAATATTTTTAGAATTAGGGGAAAAATCTGGTTTTAATAAACTTTTGATTTCAAATGAATTTTATTTTAATAAATTAAATAAATTATTTTTTGTATATTTTATGACACCAAATAACTGTGGCAGAAAGTGAAATTCGAGAAATTCCATATTTTCTAGTAAAAAACGCAGATTTTTAGCTTTTGTGACAGTTTTTTTCCTCCCTTCAACTGGGATGTACACAATTGTCGTAATAGATATTTTTTGTTATAGTGTAAGTAATGTACGAATCAAACATTCATGTCTCAACAGGACACGATATCTCTTAACGCTTAAATGTCACATTTATTGTCATCTCTAGATATGCATGCTTACTTAAAGTTCAAATCAAAGACTTATCTCTTTTTTTGAAAGCTAACTCTTTCATTGTTTAATGTGGTTGAAGTTATTGTACAATAATTTCCAGATATTTTTCCTATTTTGATTTGACTCAAGTTATTTGGATTTGTAATTGAAATTTTAGAAATTTAAATTGATTATTTTGATTAATAATTAAAATTGGATAAAAGATGGGAATTTAATCCAATTAAAGGGTATTGAAGTTTGTTGTAATGATAGATACAATGTTGTAAACCTCTCTCCGCCAAACAAAAGAAATTTATAATACTGAGTTGATCTGCAAGGAAGTGCGTTTATGCTCCATTTGGGACCTCAAAATTTTCAGGGATTTGAATTCATAACAGATTTCAAATGAACTCTGTTGTTTGTTATCGCAAAAAAGAGAATGATTTTAAAATCCAAAATGATTTGAAATCTTGTAAAAACTTTCCTAGCAGATCGAAATGCTCGAATTTTGCATGATTTCATGAGATTTAAAAGTAAATTACATAATTGACCTCATCATTTTCTAATTTTCAATTAACACATTTATAGATAAAAGTCTATATTAGTAAATGCTTAATTTTCTTTTCCTTTTCAATTAACATTCAAACTTGCAATTTTAAGTACATTAATTTCGAATCTTGTCGTTCCAAACAAAATAAATAATTTTAAATCATTTCTTGAATTTTAAATCACTAGATTTAAAATCATTTCTTCAACTTTTTTGAATCCAAATGGAGGGTTACTTTTTTCTGTTCAACTAATTCTTTAGTTATCATTAGTTAAATGGAGGGGTTTTGTCACACCCCGCCCCAGACACCTGCTTACTCGCCCGAGATGTGACGTGATGTCAGTCAAAGTCATTCACCTTCAAAACAACCTCAACTGACACATGACATGGAAACGTAACACAATCAACAACAGAAGTCTTTTAATTTGAAATACTTTAAAAACGTAGTGTAACCCATTTGAAATTTTTATAAAGCATATAATGGAAATCGAATAAATCATGAAGTTATGAATATTAGAACAATCACAATATTATTTTGACACAAAACAATGTCCTTGTATAATGAAAACTAAGTTGGCTTGGCAGCAGTCTTTTCAACACGCGGAGATCCATAATCTGTACCTCGAAAGTGGGAAAAAAATTTGAAAATGTAAGTCGAAAGACTTAGTGAGCAATGGTTTTATAAAAATAAGTTTTCATAAACATTTTAGTATAAAACCTTAGCTTAAATACATTTATTAGTAAATAATCATAACATGAAACTTGAGACATTTGCATAGTTTTTCGAAGACAGTCCTTCATAGCCACGGGCAGTATTTACCCCTTCGTCCAAAGACGAAACAGTCGATGGGTAGCTAACCCTCCTCCTTTAAGGCATAATAATATACTCGTCTTGATTGCCCATAGTTAAAAAATAGGTTCATCAGTCTTACCATCAATATGGAGTTAACCACATGTATAAAATAGGTCTCATGGAATATTCGAGCATGGATAAAATATTTGAAAACATGAAATATTTCCTTGAAAGTATTTGAAATATTTCATTGAAATCATGAAATCATAACATACCTTGGAAATATCATTTCAATAAACATTTATCAATACCATGGCTTGTATAAGAACTTGAGATCATGTTTAGCAAATCATTTTACGAGCTCTTGCTTGTAAAGCCTGAAACATGATTAATAAATAAGCATTGAAAAACATTTTGTTACTCACAATCACTTGAATATAGCCTTGGTCTCGAAAATTCCTCCTAATCCTCAGTCCTGAAAAATTAATATTTTATCCTTAATTAATTTCTTGAACATGAAAATATCCAAAACTTCCTTAAAAATTTCCAAAATGATCAAGACAACCCAAAGTAGTTTGAAAACAGCCCATCGGAGCCCATCGACATGGTGTAGAGGGGATGGCTGCACGCGCATGGCCTGAGGCTTACCGCGTGCTAACCTCACTGAGTTATGTCCGCCTCCAGGATTTGAAGCTCAATTTAATAATCACGTTTGTAGGCTTCCAAAATTTATATATGGGTTGAAACAATCACCAAGAGTGTGGTTTGACAGATTTTCCACTTTCATTAAGTCTCAGGGATATAATCAGGGGCACTCTGATCACACCTTGTTGACCAAAGTCTCCAAGGGAAGGAAAATTGCAGCATTCATTGCCTATGTTAATGACATTGTGCTATCTAAGGATGATACTGATGAGATCGTTCAAGTAAAGGAGAAGATGGGGTTTGAGTTTGAAATCAATGATTTGGGAAATTCGAAATATTTCCTTGGAATGGAGGTGACCAGATCTAAAGAAGGCATCTCTGTGTCTCAGAGAAAACACACCATTGACTTGTTAACTGAGATAGGATGTTGGGATGTCGTCCTGTTGACATTCCTATTAAATTCAATTGTAAACTAGGAAACTCCGATGATCAAGTTCCAATTGATAAAGAACAATATTTGCACATTGTGCGTAAATTAATTTACTTATCCCATACCCGTCTTGATATTTTCTTTGTTGTGATTGTTATTAGCCAGTTTACGCAGGCTCACTTTGAGGATTGATAACTTGTAAAAATACAAGTTATTATGGCCTTTTAAGTAGAATAATGGGACCAAAATGTGTCAAAACGCTTAGCTTATGTTGTAAGTGCTTAAATATTTAGAAATACACTTTACATAAGCGTTATGCTTGTTTTACTCTATTTTTAGTGTATAAATGCAGAATTATTAACAAAAGAAGAAGCTGGTGAATCGTAGAAGAACTCGTGAAAGGCTAGACGAGAAGACCACATCAGAACGCTAGAAGAGATTAACTAGAAGACAAAAGTGGTAGATGGGGTTGATATGACTTGACGCAGAGGCAGCTTTCAGCACTGACATGTTCAAAATATTAGATTTTCTGCCTAAATCTGCCTATAAAAAGGAACTTCATCCTTACCAAAAAGCATGCTTGTATGGGCCATAAAGGTCTGAATGGATTACCCACCCACGTGAAGACGTGGATATAATCCTAGAGATTTAGTGGGAAGAAGTAGCCTTTCCACCATTTGTAAAGTTTCTCTTCATTATCTCTGGTCAGATTGTAACGTGAAAGCTTGTAGTCTGAGTGAAGAGGATCCCATCTGCCATCTCCCATCTCCTCTTAACTTGTATTGTCATGTCTATTCTTTCTATTTTTGTATTTCTTTACATTGTATGTTGTTCATTTTGTACAATGGTCGAACGCCTACATTCTTTAATATAATGTATATTTATACCTTCTCAATCCATCCACATCTTTACTGTTCATTTGTCCTTGTGTTATTTATAGTTTAGATTTGTGATAAGTTCTTGATAAAAAGCTTTGCTTATAATTCTTACTGCGTTAGTTAAGCTATTTTTATCACTTGGCCAGTGTATATCTCCAACTACCCGAGAGGGAAAGTAGCAAGGATATGGCTAATGCGCAAGGAAGAGTTTGGAGACAAACTCTACCATGGCTAGATAACTTCCATCATTTGTATCCCAACAAGAAAACAAGTGTGGGTATTAGGCGTTTAGGGGTTGCCACCTTTAAACGCAATGCTACAGAAGTCTTATAAGTTAACACTTATAGATAAAACTTGGTTGGCTAGGCTTATGCATTTGGATCCCAAAAGGTGACCAGGTGTGGCGTGTAAAGACTTTGAGAGGAGCTTGTCTAGTTAATCAAGTTATATCGCATCAAGGCATTCATGTGGCTTAATCGCCTGGCACCACTAGACATTCCTTGACCTCCCTTCTTTAATACAAGTTAGTTCACGCTTACACCATCTCAACCACCTTCATTAAATATCACCTTTACAGAATTCTCTAGTGTGCATAAGTAGACATAACTTATACTTACATTATTTAACACTATATAACTTATTCTTTTTATACTGCCTAATTGAGAAGTAGACTCTATAACTAAGCTTGGACATCAATTTCCTGTGTTCGACCCTGGATCATCTAGAAAAACCTATTGTTTCGCTTATACTTGAGCAAGCAATAGAAAAAACCTGCACAACAATTGGTAGCATTTTGTATGCAATGATCATGTCCACTTGCATGGAGAAGAGATTCATGAGAAGCATTTTGCATGAAGATATCCTAAATTAATGACGCATCATGGGGAGTTAATTATACACATACATTACACCAACATAGGTGACAACATTATTTCCCATGCCCCTAAACCTTTGTTGTTTAGAATTAGAGACATCACTAAGTCCGTGGAGTTAACCAACTAGGTCAAGTTGTATGTATGGTGATTGGGATTGACTCTCACAAAGCGTTGGCTCTAAAACAAAAACAAATCAATCCAAAAAACAAATAAACAAGGATCACATCAAAACTGTAAACAAAATTTTGAGATAGTTGAAACAACACCTAGTAAAGGGTTGATGTTTAGAAACACTAATAAGAAGACCATTGAGGCATATATTGACTCGGACTGGGCAGGATCTATTGTTGACAGAAAGTCTGCCTCGGTTATTGTACCTTTTTTTGGGACAATCTTGTAACTTGGAGGAGTAAAAAGCAAAGTGTTGTGGCCAGAAGTAGCACTAAGGCCGAATATCGAGCCATGAATTTGGGAATATGTGAAAAAATTGGACTCCAGAAAGTCCTGTATGATCTTCATCAAGAATATGAGACTCCATTAAAGCTTTTTTTTTTTTATTATATATATATATATAATAAAGCCACTATTAGTATTGCCAACAACCTAGTTCAACATGATAGAACTAAACATGTTGAGATCGATCGACATTTCATCAAAGAAAAACAGGAAAGTGGGAGCATAAGCATTCCATACATCCCTTCGAGCTGATCGGTTGTTGATGTTCTGACCAAGGGAACTTCTGAGACCAAACTTTGATTTTTGTGTTAGCAAGTTGGGCTTCATTGATATTTCCGTTCCAACTTGAGGAGGAGTGTTAGTTTATGGAAAATTTAGTTATGGAAAGTTTACCAAAAATATTTTTTCCTTTTTTTTTTCTTTTGCCCTTGTGTATCCTATTTAATCTCTCTCATTGTACCATTGTAATTCATTAGAAAATAATAAGAACAATATATTGTGGTTTTTCTTGCGATACTCGGGTTTTCACGTAAATTGGTTTGTGCCTTTGTCTATACTTTCAATAAGTAGTATTTTCAATAAGAAGTTGAGGATATTATCTGGTCTTATATTTTGAGCGTTTTTGTCATTTTCTTACAACAATGCAAAGTTATTCTTTTGGGGAGGACATTGCAGAAACAGATACCAAGGATTCATCAGAATATGATCCCGAATATCAATATGATGATGAGATCGTTAAACTCTTCTGGCATGTACTCAACTTCACATGTTCTAAAAAGTGGAGGTAATTTGCAAATTCTGCCAACTTACTATTATACCAATCACTTGGCATTCTTTCCATGTTGTTTCATTTATTTCTTGATGTTTTTCAAGATAATATAGAGTCGCTGAAGCGATGTTTCTATTCAATACCATGGGGCCATAAGAGAATTATAAAAAATTGAGCCTAATCTTTGTTACTATTCCTTAACCTATGTGTCTTATGAACTTTAAAGGATCGGTACTGGATAATGAATACCATTTAATCCACTACAATTCTGCTCAGACAACTTGGGGAAACTTGTGTATTTGTTTTGATTGTATGGAGCCATGCTGAAGTTAGGATTCTTGATGTTCCTTGGTTCTAGCTGTCATAGTATTAGACTGTTAGAAAGAAAAATATTGTTAAAGTTGTTAGTTCTTATTAGTTCCATTTATGTTATTTTCTGTTACCTTTCTGTTAGCTCTTGTTATCAACTACCCCTGTATACACCACTATAAAGTCCTCTGTACATTGATGAATAAAGATTGAGTAAAAGACTTCTGTACACATTTGTTTGATATGGTATCAGAGCAATATCTTTTCCTCCAAAAATTCCTTTTTGACTTCCGTTGAAACTCACTGTCATAATGACAACCCCAACCATCAGTCCTTCACAGAGCCCCCCAGAAAATCAAGAAAATATTTATTCCAGCCAAACGGATACATCTGCTCAAAATCCTTTAGACCAAAACCAAGGATACCTGAATCTTTATTTTCTTCATCACAACGATAACACAAATTTGGTGTTAGTGACAGAGTAGTTAATCATGTTTCTTGGAGACGAGCGATGACCATTGGTCTTTCAGTGAAGAACAAAATTGGTTTCATTGATGGAACCATTACTCGACCAACTAGAGATCTCCTTCCAACTTGGATCAGAAATAACAATATTGTTATTTCCTGGATATTGAACTCTGTTTCTAAGCCCATCTCAGCAAGCATCTTGTTCTCAGATTCAGCAAGAACCATTTGGATTGACCTCAAGGAGAGATTTCAGAAGAAGAATGCACCAAGAATATTCTAGTTGAAACGGTTACTGGCGACTTTAGCACAAAACCAAGATTCCATTGGCATGTATTTCACTAAATTCAAAATTCTCATAGATGAACTAAATACTTACAGATCGGCTTGTACTTGTGGAGCTTGTAATTGTGACGGTGTAAAAGAAATGGAAGAATTCTTCCAGATGGAGTATCTTATGGATTTCCTCATGAGATTGAATGAGAATTTCTCTCAAGCTCGGGCACAACTCCTTCTCATGGAGCCTCTTCCCTCAATAAGCTGAGCGTTTTCTCTCCTTCTTCAAGAAGAGCAACAAAGATCGATTGGATCTCTTTCTTCCACAAACCCAGCTATGGCCTTTGCAGTAGCTTCAAATCCATCCAAGAATGGCTCTTCCAATAGACAGAGGAAAGATAGAGTATTCACACATTGTAACATACATGGACATACAGTGGATAAATGTTACAAACTTCATGGTTATCCTCCTGGATACAAGAAGAAACAACAACGAACTAATAATGTAACTAATTCAGTAGCTGCTCAGAATGATGAAAGCACTTCTCAAACTGTTTCACAATCAAATCAGTTGGTAAATGCAACTAGCAGTGCAGAAGCCTTGATGCAATGTCAAAATCTCCTCAATCAGCTCCAAGCCCAAATCAATGCTTCTTCTCAAACTACTACCTCACATATAGCAGGTACCACTTGCTCATTTCCTTTATGCATAATTGATTATGGAGCATCCACTCATATTTCTTGCTGCAATCCTTGCTTTACATCTATTGAACCATGCTGCACAACCATTCGGTTACCTAATAAACAAGTGTTAGAAGTTAAAACTGCTGGTACCATCAGGCTGTCTGAATTCATAGAGCTGAAGATTGTGTTATATATACCTGAATTTTCTTTTAATCTCATATCAGTGAGTGCACTAACAAGAGACCTGCCAATTAGTGTTAATTTCTCCACTAATAATTGAATAATTCAGGACAAGTACACTTTGAAGAAGATTGGCAATGCTGAACTTTTATATGGACTTTATGTGTTCAACCTGGAAAATTCCTCTGCTGTACATTCATCAGTGTGTGCTGCCACCAGTGATAATAGCTCCTTGTGGCACCAAAGACTTGGGTATCCTTCTGCTGGCACTTTAAAATCCTTACAAAGTTTGTTGCAATTAAAGTTTCCTGCTCATCATCATTGTACTACATGCCCTTTGGCAAAACAAAGAAAGCTTTCTTTTCCTTCGAATAATCATTTCTCTTCTAATGCTTTTGATCTTATTCATGTTAATATATGGGCCCCATGTCTACTACAACTCATGTTGGATACTCCTATTTCCTTACCATAGTAGATGATGCTACTCGCTTTACATGGGTCTTCATGCTTAAACAGAAATCTGATGTAAAGATTGTCATACCTCAGTTTTTTAAACTCATTGAAACTCAACATGGTAAAACAATCAAACAAATGCGATTTGATAATGCCCCTGAATTGAAATTTACTGATTTCTTAAAAGAAAAGGGGACTCTGCATCAATTCTCTTGTGTTAGTTGCCCTCAGCAGAATTCTGTAGTTGAAAGAAAACACCAACATATACTTAATACAACAAGAGCATTGTTCTTTCAGTCAGGTGTTCCCATGATTTTCTGGGCAGAATGTATACTAACCGCTGTTCATTTGATCAACAGAACACCATCGAGATTGTTACATTGGAAATCACCTTTCCAACTGCTTAACAACAAGCTGCCTGACTATATGCCTCTACTTTATCACATGATCGTTCCAAATTCCAACCTAGGGCAATGGCAGTTGTGTTTATAGGATATCCATAAGGCATGAAAGCATATAAGCTGTACAACATTGATCAACAAAAAAAAATTATCTCAAAAGATGCCATCTTTCATGAAGGAGATTTTCCCTTTAAAGACTTGTCATCCCCCCAACCTGTGAAAAACCCATCACCAGGTTTTTCTCTACCAAAAGCTTTCCATGACTATTCAAATGACAGCCTCAGCACCTTTCCAGATATCCCAAACTCCCCTCCTTCACCAAATCCAGATTTTGACAACACATCAGAAGCCATAACCCAGCCCATAGATGATTTATCTCTGTCCACCCAACAAAATACACTTGAGGAAAATTCTTCCCAAACTTTCAACAATCCACCACTAAGAAGATCAAACCGAGTCACCAAACAACCTTCCTATTTCCAAGCTTATCATTGTAGTCTCCTTACATCACAACCCCACCATGAAAACTCCACAAAATACCCTTTGAACCAATACATATTCTACCAAGCCCTCTCCCAACCCTTTAAACATTCCATTCTTCATGTCTCAACCTTACATGAACCAACCTTTTATCATGAAGTTGTCATACATGACTACTGGAGAAAAGCCATGAAAGATGAACTGAAAGCTATGAAAGTTAATCATACATGGAGTATTGCTCCATTACCAAAAGGGAAGAATGTCGTAGGATGCTGATGGATATACAAGATCAAACACAAAGCAGATGACACTGTTGAACGTTATAAAGCAAGACTTGTTGCTAAAGGGTACACACAGCAAGAAGGTCTTGATTACTTTGAAACCTTATCACCAGTAGCTAAAATGGTGACTGTCAAAACATTATTGACTATAACAGTTTCAAAGAACTGCAATCTAGTACAACTTGATGTAAATAATGCCTTTCTTCATGGAGATCTATTTGAAGAAGTCTATATGGACTTACCACTTGGTTATAAACCAAATACCTCCATTCAGGGGGAGAAAATGGTGTGCAAATTACATAAATCCATCTATGGATTAAAACAAGCATCACGTCAATGGTTTGCCAAGTTTTCACAGTTCCTTATCTCCTTAGGCTTTCAACAATCAAAGGCAGATTATTGTCTATTTACAAAGGGCCATGGCACTGCCTTCATTGCGTTACTTGTCTACGTTGATGATATTATAATTACTGGAGCAAATATTGAGCTTATTCGAAGTCTACAAGTAGCACTTAATCGTAAATTCCCGCTTAAAGACTTGGGTTCTCTCAAATTTTTTCTTGGACTTGAGTTGGCTAGTTCTTCAAATGGTTTATTTCTATCACAAAGACATTATGCCCTGTGACTACTGGAGGAAGCTGGCTTACTTGGTGCCAAACCGACTACAGTGCCAATGGATCCCACAGAGAAACTAAAAACTTCAGAGAAAGAAGCTCTCAAAGACCCTACCGCTTATCGAAGATTGGTGGGAAGACTATTATACTTGACTATTTCAAGACCTGATATAACATTTGCAGTCCATAAACTCAGCAAATTCATGGCTCATCCCAACAAGACACATATGGACGTTGCAAACCATCTTTTAAAATACATCAAAGGTTCACTTGGCCAAGGCATTTTCATGGCTAAAATAGATGATCTCTCCCTAAAAGCTTTTGTTGATGCAGATTGAGGATCATGCCCGGACACTCGATGGTCTGTTACAGGGTTCTGTGTTTTCCTTGGTGAGTCTCTAATATCGTGGAAATCAAATAAACAACAGACTATTTCACGGTCATCAGCTGAGGCAGAATATCGTGCACTAGCTACTGTCTCATGTGAAATCATATGGCTTCAAAGTCTTCTTAAGGAACTTAAGATCACAGTCAGCTCACCAGCCACTGTTTTTTGTGATAATCAGACTGCTATATACATTGCTCACAATCCTATGTTTCATGAGAGAACCAAACACATAGAGCTTGATTGTCATTTTGTCTGGGATAGAGTTGTTGATGGGTCAATCAAGCTACTACCCATACGGTCTTCTAATCAGTTAGCTGATGCTCTCGCAAAACCTCTTAATAGCACCACCTTATATCTTCACTTATACAAGATGTGAGTTAGAAATATATACTCTCCATCTTGAGGGGAAGTATTAGACTGTTAGAAAGAAAAATACTGTAAAGTTGTTAGTTCTTATTAGTTCTTATTAGTTCCATTTGTGTTATTTTCTGTTACCTATTTTCTGTTACCTTTCTGTTAGCTCAACTACCCCTGTATACACCACTATAAAGTCCTCTGTACATTGATGAATAAAGATTGAGTAAAAGACTTCTGTACATATTAGTTTGATACATGTGAACTTTGGATTGAAAGAGAATAGGGGAACCATTCACAGTTTGATATTTTTTGCTGACTTGACTGTTTCTTTTCGTGTTCCAAAGTTGTCTTCTAACTTCTCTTTTACTTTGTGACTTTTGTTCTATCAAGTTTTGCTAAGTATGTTTACAACTACGCAGCAAATAGAAAATTTATTTTGTAGGAAGAGATTTATTTGGGCATATGTTGGATCATTGGATGCAAAGTGTATGATTTGATTTCAAACCAATAAGGTACAGTAAATAATTTATGAAGAATTAGATTTCACATCTTAAATGCTGTCAAACGTGTGGACTTATATTATTCATACAACTTTCTTGTCATTGTTGCTATATCAATTGGTTGCAGCCATGCTTAACTTAATGTTTTTGCTTATCCTAAGTTTATTTATTTTTTTCTGTTTTTGGCGTTACCTTGATTGACTTTACCTATAATTTCAAGTGTTTGTTTCCCTTCCCATGGTTTCTAGTTGTAATTGAGGAGTGAAAAGCAACAAGTGAAAGATGAGAGTGCTATTGTTAATCCGATTTCTGATGGAGATGAGAAAGATAGAAAGATATCTAAAGAGAGGTGAATACTTCACTCTCATTCTACTGTTTTTAAATACTGTACCTGAAGAAGTTTTTGTCTCTTTTTTGTATTAGTTCTGTCTTGAATACTTCACTCTCATACTCTGAATTGATGAACTTGTACTTTATTTCATAATTTTTGAATAAAGTTAGAAACCTGACAAGAGTTCAATGCTACATCTAGCTTGTATTCCTCAACGTTTGTGTTTCATTGTTACTCGGTAACTGAAACCATTTTTGGGCATGTGAATAGGGATGACTCAATTCACACAAAGGCTGTGGATGGTGAAAATCACAAGGAAGATAAGCAAAAAAAAAAAAGAAAGAAAGAAAAAGGGGAAGAAAAGCAAGGAGGCTAAAGCTTGATCAAAATCTAATGAGCTAACTAAAACAGGTGGTCAGATCAAATCAGCTTTGGGATCAAAAGAGAAGGAAAATGAATCCAAACCATCCCGATTGAGAACCTTTCCTAATGGGTTGGTTATTGAGGATGTAGCCATGAATAAACCAGATGGTAAAAGAGCTTCACTCGGAAACATGGTACTGTTCAAGTCTATTTACTTTTTAAGTTCTATGAACAATTGTTTCCCCAAAGCTAATTGGAGAATGTTACATTTCCAATCCCCACTTTTAGGCATAGTCTTTCTCATCTTTAATCTTAAGTTGACAAGCCATGCAATTCTGACTTATAGCCCTTTTCGTTAGGTGTAGATGCATGATTCTTAATCTGTTATTACTGTACACTAATGTTGAGCTTGGGTTTAGAGTTTAGCTTAAGATGCAAATCCGATAGATTAGACGTATGTCAATTGAGTGGATGGATGGATGGATTGCGATGCGACATTACTATCAATAAGAGAACTTTATTGCATTTGAAATTTGATTTATTTATTTTAGTGATTTCAGCTAACTATGTCGGTCTTGTTTGATAACCATTTAGGTCATGTTGATAACTATTTTGTTTTTGAAAATTAAGCTTATAAACACTACTTGAGGAATGGTTGTTCTAATGGTTGACTGGAGGATTCCTCACAGTATGAAGGTTAGTACAACATGTAGATTCTCTATTTGCAACCCTTTCATAGTATTGTTTTATATGTGTATGTGTTGAGATGATCAGACTACAAACTATTAAAGATGAATTGTTTTTCTTCTTTGCTAAAACTTAATAAAATAATTTAAGTGTAGGATTTTGCTTCAAGAATTATTCAGTGAAACTTAGTTTGAGGCTTCATGAAGTATTAACACTCGAAAAGCCATAATTTAATGTTTTAGAGTCTTATAGTTAATAATTTTATTTATCTTTGTAAATTGAGAATAATTTGTGGAGAGATATACATAACCATACTACTTGTATAATATAACTATAATTTATATATATTATTGGAAATTATATGTACACATATGCCTTATTGTTGAAGAATGAAATTATTGTTTTTTGGAAAGTTTATATTGTTGATGAATTATTTGTCTTTATTTGAATGAATGTAATACAAGAAATGATAAATTCGAAATGTAAAGTGTCAAGTATACTGCCTTACTTGACGTATAAAAAGAATCAAATATACTATTTTACTTGATGTGTAAACAATGTCAAGTATACAACTTTCCTTGACGTGTACTAAAAAGTGTCAAGTAGACTATTTTACTTGACGTGGAAAAAGTGTCAAGAAAGACATCTTCCTTGACACGTAAACAATGTCAAGTATACTATCTTACTTGACACATAAAAAACGTCAAGAATGATATCTTAGTTTACACTAAAATGACGTCAGAAAATATAATACTTGATGGTTTTTTAGTGTTAAGTAATGTGACTATACTTGATCATCGATTACTTAATGCTTTTTTAAACAAGTATATGTTTACTTGGCACTTTATTAATGTCCAAATAATCCAAATTTTGTAGTTAGTGGTTTCTTTTGTAACTTTGATGGTTTGAATTGTGATTGTTGTTACTTAGTTTCTTCCAATAAAGTTTTCTTTAGATTGAAATTTGGCCATTTTAATCTTTAGTTTAAGTTTAGTGTGCAAAGCACATTCTTGAGGAATTAGAGCTACCAATTTCTTGCATTTGTCTTTTCAAGGATTGAGTCTTGCAATTAATTGTTAAATTGATTATAATTTCTTTGAACCTCAAAAGGGTTTAATGTCAATCTTACCCAATTGAGTCTTCATTTTGAAACTCATTGATCTTAATACATTGTAAAGAATTTTGTCTGGAAAATGCAATTTTGGAAACACGAAAAGTTTACTTTTCGATTAAATTTCTTGTAGAAAGATTAATCATGGAAATTGAGCAATTGTTCCAAGAATCAAATAAAGCTTTTCATTTCTTGAATTAATTGATCAAGAATCATGTTCTTGCAATCTCTTTCTTTTAACACTATGATAAGAATAAAATACCCAATCACATAGGTCTTTTATTTCTGGAAGAAAACCCCTTTGACTTTGTTGATATCAATTCTTGAAATGGATGTTCTCACTATAGGTTCCCTTTTTTTGTCTTGAATGTTAAAATCTCGATCATATTCCTAATTCTTTTCTCAATTTTTGAAATCTCACTATGGTTCAATCAGATTTTTTAGCATTTCTTCATCGATCAAAAGTTTTGCGTGGATATGACCCTTAGTTTTATTTTACCACATTGCTAGATTGGGTAATTGTTTCATCTTTGGAAGAGGTATTTTGGTGAGATTTTGTCACACGCCCTTCCTAACATCATCTCTCGCAGTCGAAATATTACGAAGAAGTTGTAAAAAGTAGTCAGAATATTAGTAGTCAGAATATTAAGAATATGAATGGTGATTTATATTCGAAAGCTCGGAATTGATGGAAATGGTCAAATTTGTAAAAAGTCAAAATGTTGACTTTTATCTTTGAAAAGTCAAACTAACTTTGACCAGTTTTATAATTAAAAGGCATTTGAATTTTAAAAAAATGAATGTGGATTCATGCTAGGGAGGTCAGAGTTAGTCAATATGGGCAAAATGGTAAAAAGTCAAAATATTGAGATGTAAACACCTAGCCCACTAAGTTCCACTTGTGGTTAGTGAAATGTTAGGTGTTGAGATTTGACCAACTAATTATATACAATTTTGCATGTAATTAGATTATTTAAAGACCTAATTTCAAATTTTTAAAAGAATTTTGAAAATTTTGTTATTTTTGTATTTTTACAAAATTATACCAAAGTCACTTCTCTCTCAAATCTCAAACCCAATTCTACTTCTAATTTTCATTTCTCTTTTAATTTCCTTCACCTACTGGGTCCCATAATCCGACTCTAAGTCGAGTAGTAGGTAAAGTTTGTGGGTGGTCCCGGGTTTGTGTTATGTTCTTTCTTTAACCCTAATTTTATTTAATTAGGGTAATTTTCAAGCCTGTTAATCTCTAAATTGTTTAGTTGCATTTAGAGTAAAACTTGATCCGTAATTTTGCTATGCATGTCTCGTTTTCCATAATTGACTATCTAACTAACAACTCATCTAACCACTTTGTGTTAGAGATTACTTGAATTCAGACAATGATAGTCTCGATAAGTTGCGATTTCTAACTGACCCCAATGTGGTAGTGATCACTTGGTATAGACAATTACCGTTCTGCTGGAAACAAAATAGCATTCCTTCTTAACATAAATTTTATGATGTAGTGAGCCCACCCATCACTCTCATCATCTTTGTTGTGGTAGGGCCTAGCCCATCACCCCCCACAGCATCGTTGTCACAGAGCTATACTAAATGACGACAACATAATATAACCTATGTTCACACGGTACCATAAAGCCTCAGACTTAGTATCTCAGCCATAAAATCAACATAAATCCCAGAATTCACATGGAAACACTAAAAACATGCCTGCTAATGTGTATATTGCACAAATATCAAGCTTATAGCTAATTTGTGAAAACATAAATTCTTTAATCAATACTTTCTAAAACATGCTTTGCTTGAAACATTATTGTTTCAATTATTTTCCAGAAACTCATTATTCACGTGATAATATAAATCTCATTAAGAAATCTAAACTCAAAACACATGCCCGAAACTTAATTTCCATTGAAATAAGAAAGCTTTTATTGTATGCAATTGTATTTTCCAAAACGTATTTCTAAATTCTTGTCACTCACTAAGCTATTAGCTTATGTTTTAAGTTCCTCTCCTAGGTTAAGGACGAAGTGTCATCAAGTGAAGCGAGACGAGGCCACTACTAAGTACTGGATGTGTCGTGTTTTAGTAGAAGTAGTTAGTTTTAAGTTTTGTAATCACTTAAGTTGTAAGTTGTACGGTTGTGTTGTACTAAGATTTTTAATAAAAGGATTACTAATTTTTAAATCATGTGTAGTCCTACTGTTTAGTAGAAGCTTTCACCAGCATGGTCACGCCTAAGGTCAATCGTTGAAGGCACGTTCCAATGGGGGTTGTGACATGTTATATGAATCTTAATTTGTTGTCCAAGTAAGTATCTGTGCTTAGTTCGTCTTACGTCCAAGCATGCAACATTATTGTTCTCAACTCCTTGCACTACTAGCAAACTGACAATTCTTGACTTCTGTAGTTTTAAAATACTAGACAGTTCTATTAAAAACTGTCAAGTAACATACTTTTTTTCCATTTTCTAAAAAAAAAACTTCTCTTTTCTCAAAATTTTGATTTTTCTTCCATTTCTTAAAAAAAAAAAAAGCTTTTCCCTATTTATTTTTCCAAAATTTATTTTTTTCCTTAATTTCTAAAAATAGCCCTAATTTTTTCACCAAAAATTGTCCTCATCCAGGATTTCTCCCATCTATCACGCGCACTTCTCGAATCACACCCAAAGCTCCAGACGGCCGGTTGTTGATTTCCTCAACCTTTAATCTTCCATCCACCACGCCTAAGCTCCGATAGCTAGTCGGATGGCAGACTTCCAACACGTATGACAGGCGTTCGTACACGACCCAAGTTGATACCACTGCACGAATCTCGCACAACGGACGTTTGTAGATGACTCTCGCACGATAGACGTTCGTAGATGAATCTTGCACGACAGACGTTCGTAGATGACCCTGATTTCTCCAACCACTATATGAATCCCTCATGACGCATGTTCATATATGATCACGCACGAACATATTTGAGACCACATTCCACACATACGTTCGTAGACGACTTAAGTTGTAGAGCCCCAACTTCGCTCCACTATGCACGGTTGAGGACGATTGCAAACCTTCTTGCTCCACGAACAAGTTGCAGACCTTCGTGCTTCACCACGGGCGGCTGCGCACGACTGATGGTATGGTTGATTTTTTAATTCAACTTGTCTCCTCTATTTCGTTTGATTTTCTTACTCATGTTGTTGTCGTCTTTCTCAAGTTTTCATTCCACACATTTTCTTCTTCAACCACTTACAGTGATGGATCTAAATATTTGAGTCATTAGGAGAAGTGTAAATTAGAATTTGAGGATATTGTAGAATTAGAGTATACGACCCATTGGTCAAAGTAAGTAGAAATTGCATGTACACAATTGTTGAGATTTATGTCCTAAAACTCGTAGATTGTAAATTTAATCCATTGACTTTAATTAATAAAGTGTTAATATTATAATTTTAATAAATGTTATTGATTATATTATTAGTTTTGTCTTAATAACTCAAATCCAATAAACTAACATCCTAAGTTGTTTAATGAGTCTTGAACAGTATAGAGACATACAAGGATCAATATTCGATATACAACTTAAATGATCTATAGTAGTATAGGAATAAGGTTGGGTACCTTACACTGGTAACACTATTGATACGACTCATTTTGTATTTGATACAAACGCAATGATCCAACGCTTTTGTGTTGGTGACATGCGAGTGAGGGTATCCTATACAATGAATTTGCATAAGACCAGACCACGAAATAGTAACCACTAGATGTAACACAGTTAATTAGTTAGGTTTCTATTTCATTAGGATGACCTAGGTAACTTAGTCTTAATCCTGAGTGTATTATGTACTTCTGTTCTCGAGGGATTGTCTTTTGATTTGTATGGGTGAGAGTGGCCAGATTGTCAACTCAATATGCTTATCATTTTGGGACCAAGACTGAGTGGAGAGCTGGGAACATAATTACACAAGATGGAATTCACTCCTTCTCGAATTTAGGGTAGGTAGATGAATGTTCCCTTAAATGGTGTCTTTGGGAGGGGTGTAGGGTCCTACCCTCTCTAATGCACGAGAGGGGTTTCTGTTTATTGGTTGGACCATAAATAGGTTGTTCATTAGAGGAGCACTAATATTTATTGACTTGAGAACCCTAGGGTAAAAAACTCTAATTTGACCCAGCTGATGTTACGAACACTCGTGAATGACTAACTTATTGTTATTGGGTTATATCCGTGGACACAAAAATATATCTACACTGAGAGGAGTTCAACTGTGAGTCTTTAATGAAGTGTATACACAATTAACAAATATTGATTAATATGGTTAATGTGTTTAGCCAATTAATCTCATATCGTTGTAGCTTCTGATTTGTAGGTCCATTATGTCATCTTCCTAGCTCGTAAAAGGTAATGAGATATATTTATATTGGTTGTAATTTTAAATGTTCAAATTTACTTTGGGAATTAGTATAATGTATAGTGATATATTATAATATAAAGTTTATATTTTAATCAAACTTTATTTATATAAATTTAATTTTGGATATGATTCAAAATTAATTTATGAGAGATAAAATATTTGAATGAGTTCAAATATTAATTTAATGTGAATTGGATTCCTATTGAAATTATTCGTTACGAGAGAAATTTATATTTGAATATGATTCAAATTTAATTTAAGTTAAATATAAGATATTTAATTTAATTATTAATTAATTGGAAAATTAATCAATAGTTTAGTTTTATTTAATTAAATTAATAAGTTATCGGAGAGATATTCATTAAATAAGATTTAATTATTAATTAATTAATTAATTAGTTGATTTGAAATTTTATTAATCTAATATTTTAAAATTATCAGAATCCCATGATTCTCTCCTACTCCATGAAGGAAAGAGATTTATAAATATGTAGAAGAAAAACAGTTTTTCTTAACCAATCAATTAAACTAATGATTTTGTTTTTCTGCAAAATAGTTTCTCTCTAAAACTTTTTCCATTCCAATTGGTTCCCACAAATCAATCTCATCCCATAGGATAGGAAGGTCTCTCATGGGTGGTGTCCCCAAATTCGATGGATTGTAGATTCAGAGATGTCAACAAGAGTAAGTTCTTTGTATCTTTCAACTTAAAAGCATGCTTAGTTTTTTTATTTAAATTTTGATTCTAAATATTGTCAATGTTTTGTTATTTTAGGATTTCCAAATTAAATTGAGGAATGATTCTATAAAATCTTCCACTGCCCAGAGCTTTTATTCCTTCAACAATCTCTCAATATGAATACTTAGATTTGTTGAAAAGGTAATGGACAAAGATTTAGGTATTTGTTACCAACTACCAATCTCATTGTTTGACTTTGTTGATATCAATTCAATTGAAATGGATGTTCTCACTATAGGTCCCCCTTTTTTTTTTACTTTCTTGAATGTTAAACCCCCATCATATTCCTACTTCTTTTCTCATTTTTTGAAATCACTATTTGGTTCAATGAGAATTTTTAGGAATTCTTCACTGATCAAAAGTTTTCCTTGGACACGACCCTTACTTTCATTGTACTACATTGCTAGTTTGGGTAATTTTTTAATCTTTGGAAGAGGTATTTTGGTGAGATTTTGTCACACGCACTTCCTAGTATCATCTCTCGCAGTTGGAATATTAGGAAGAAGTTGTAAGAAGTAGTCATAATATTAGGAATATTACAGTCACAATAATAAGAATATGGATGCGAATTCATATTCGAAAGCTCAGAATTAATAGAAATGGTCAAAGTTGTAAAAATTTAAAATGTTAACTTTTAACTTTGAAAAATCAAACTTTGACCGACTTTATATTTAAATGAGATTTGAATTTTAGAAAAATAAATGCAGATTCATGCTAGAGAGGTCGAAATTAGTTGAGATAGATAAAATGGTAAAAGGTCAAAATGTTGATTTTTGACTTGAAGAAGTCAAAGTTTAAAGTCAAAGTTTGACTTTGATTTAAATGGTTATTAAATGATCATATTGTCCTTGGACTAAAGTTAGGTGAAAAAATCCAACTTTTCTTTGCATAATCTCACTAAAAATTAGTGGAATTGGTGGTTACATGAGATGTAAACACTTAGCCCACTAAATTCCACTAGTGGTTAGTGGAATGTTAGGTGTTGAGATTTGACCAACTAATTACATGAAATTTTGCATGTAATTAGGTTATTTAAAGACCTATTTTCAATTTTTTTAAGACTTTTGAAACTTTTGTTACTTTTGTATTTTTACAAAATTTTACCAAAGTCATTTCTCTCCCAAATCTCAAACCTAATTCTATCTCCATTTTTCATCTCTCTCAATTTTCTTCACCAATTGGGTCCCACAACTAGATTCTAAGTCTGGAGAATAGCGAATAAATTCTAATGGTGGTCTCGGGTTTGTGTTCATGAGGAGATTACGAGAACTGGAAAACTTCAAAGTTATGTTCTTTCTTTAACCCTTATTTAATTTAATTATGGTAGTTTATAAGCATGTTAATCTCTAAATTATTTAGTTGCATTTAGAGTAAAATTTAATCCGTGAATTTGCTGCGCATGTCTTGTTTTCGTTGTTGGCTATCTAGTTGACGACTCATCTAACCACTTTGTGGTATAGATTACTCGAATACATACAATGATATTCTCGATAAGTTGTGGTTTCTAACTGACCCCGATGTGGTAGTGATCACTCGATTATACAGATAACGACCGTCTTGCTGGAAACAAAATAACATTCATTCTTAACATAAAATTTATGTTGTAGGAGCATCGCCCATCACATCATCTTTGTCGTGGTGGGGCCTAGTCCATCACCCCCAACAACATCGTTGTTGTAGAGGTATACTCAATGACGACAACGGAATATAAACCTATGCTCACACAATACCATACAACCTTTGACTTAGTGTCTCAGTGGTAAAATCAACATAAATCCCAGAATTCACATGGAAACAGTAAAAACATGTCTGCTTATCTGTATCTTGCACAAACATCAAGCTTACTTAACTAGTTCGGGAAAACATAAATTTTTTAATCAATAATTTCTAAAACATGCTTTGCTTGAAACACCGTCGTTTCAATTATTTTCCTGAAACTCATTATTCGCATGATAATATAAATCTCATTAAGAAATCTAAACTCAAAACTCATGCCTGAAACTTAACCATGGAAATAAGAAAGCTTTTATTATTTGCAATTGTATTCACCAAAACGTATTTCTAACTAATCTTTGTCACTCTCTAAGTTATTAGCTTATGTTTTATGTTCCTGTCCCTAGGTCAAGCATTGAAGTGTCATCAGGCGAGGCGAGACGAGGCCGCTGCTAAGTATTGTAATCCCTTAAGTTGTAAGTTGTACGCTTGTGTTGTACTAAGATTTTTAATAAAAGGATCACTAATTTGTAAATCGTCTGTAGTCCTACTGCATAGTAGAAGCTTTCACCAGCATGGTCACGTCGAAGGTTTAAGTTAAGTTTAACGAAGGACCTTGGCGATCTGCGGTTTCATCTCGAAACGTTGGTTCGCACAAGTTATATTCTCACTCGTTACGTAGAAGGCGCCTTCCAAGGGGGGTTCTGACATGTTATATGAATCTTAATTTGTCGTCCAAGTAAGTATCTAGACTTAGTCCGTCTTACCAACAACCATGCCACGTTATTGTTCCCAACTCCTTGGTTAGTTTAAAATTGATTTTCTTGTCTATGATTGATTCATTACGATAATTAGAGAAATTGTCCAGCGTTTCTAGATAGTTGTTGCTTTAAATTTGTTATAAGAATATATAACCCTATTCTTATATATAAAAAATCGACGAACGAATCTGTATGATCTATCCCAACAATCTTTCAATCGAAAGGTAATCTACAGGTGTAACCCTTTTATTTCTCACTATTATCTTACATTCCCACACTTTATTTATGTCATTTACTTTACCTATCAACCAGTCTCCCACTATATACTTTGTTCCTTAGAAAAATTTACCTTAGAGTAATGTTAAACACGAAGCTTCTTGTGTGGTTAAATCGGACCTCGCTACACTTACTATCAAGAAGAAGTGGTGATTTACATCAACATATTACATATTGTACTTGATTAAGGGAAACCCTAAAATAGTTCTTGTCACTATTTAATTGAAAACCAGTAGGTGGTAAAACTAATCCATCACAACATAAAAGCGACTCTTGCAACATCATTTACAAAAGTGTTAATTTTGTCTTCTCATATTACTCTTTGTTCATTCATTTCCTTTAATTAACAAATTAATTAGATCAAAATTATGATTGTATTCACTTGTTTTCACTTTATCTTTTTAATTTCCAAAATGTTTGTTATATGATGTACATACAAAATGATCAATAATCACAAAATGAATGCTTAAATTTAATTAGAATAAACTCACAGTACATACTTTTATTGAAAAACATACTAAAGTGTTTAAACTGGCCTTATTGCTACTATGCAAAAGGTCATATTATTTATTTATTTATGCTGTGTTACATTATATTCAACATTTACCTGCATAACTAAAATATAACACATTTAAACTTAAAAGTTTTTGCAATAGAGCAAAAAGTCTTATTATTTAGGGTTTTATTCTATTACTTTATATTCATTCTTGAACATATCATTTCAAACTCATTTTTGTGCTTGAATGGCAAGTGCTCTTATGTTGCAGCCTCTTTTCCAATTCGTTTCATGGTTGTAGAAGCCGAATCGGATTGTTCCACTAGTCAGAGAACCACTTAGTAGGAATTTACCTACTGGAATCTTGTGCCACACATTTGGTTGTCTGCCTGCCAATACTGTTTGAGACTCTTGCTTACTCCCATCTGCCAACTCGATTTCAAGGTGTACTGGAACATTCCATCCAGAGGCGTTGCTTGTCAACAATAATTCAACGCTTGCATAGTACCAAATATTTTGTTTGAAATCAGATGCATCCAATGTCCAACGACAATCGAGCCAAGATACTTGTAAAAGTCGGGCTTCTTCAATTGAGTAGCTGCAAGGTTTTAAATACCATGGTGAGAGAGAACAGTAAGAACATATAATTGGAACATAATCTATATGCATAAGAGTAGAATCTAATAACTAGTTTATATTTGTATGAATGAAAACAAAAGAAATAGATGAAATGCATGAGATATGAATAAATGAACAAATAAAATTTGAGTTCAAGATTATACCTGCAAAAATCCACGGTGGCCCAACTCCAGTATCGAGTGTCATCACTCCATGTTATTGTGGAAGCTCTTGGAAATGCCAAATAATGTGTGCTTTGGCCTGCCATTAAAATGGTATTTGAGAGATATAGAAATAAGGATGAGAATGAGAAAATGTTGTATAAAGGTCCTTGATTGGTTACAAGTATGGAGGATGAGATGTTGAAGTATGCGATGTCTTTGTTCTTTTATATCCATGTATGAGGGTATTTTAGACCTTTCCAAAAGCAACAACTTTTTCGTATCCCTTATCCTTTCTCTCTTTTGTTTATTCCATTTTTTCAACATCTTTCATTTTTATTATATTCTTTTTCATTTAATTACTTTAAATTGTTTTTTTAATATAAATTACTTCACTTTTGTATTTTCTTCCTGATAATTGATTGTTCTTCCCTTCCATGTAATTACTTAAATTATACATATATGGATATAATATTATTTGTTAAAATACCCTTTTTATACAACTATTAATTCTTAACTAATGTAATTATGTAAAATATAACATCTAACATCGTTTAATTTCTATATGGCTCCAATAAATATTATTTTCGAAAAGTCAATAACTTGTTCTTTCCATTGGTCTCTTTATCCATTTGTCTCACTCCCTCTCTCTTTATATTATTTAATTTTCAAAATCAAAACATGAAAGCATTAAACATTCCTGAGAATCTATTCTCTTTTAATTTATTGAGAATATATTTGGAGTATAGGTTAGAGATAAAATCTGTGGAAATTAGAACGAAGTTACTATTGAGTATCAACCATCCATATCCATAGATTATCAAAGACTTTATTGATTTGAAGTTTATATTCTTTTTGAAACTCATGTCCTGGAGATAAGGTTGCTAAGATGAAATTTAAATTTTTTATTATCAATACAAAGGTCTTTCTAATATATGTAGGTAATGTTTAATCGTGAATTTTAATTGTTTTTTACAGCAAAAAAAAAATGTTAATATAAGTAAATATATGAAATAAGTTTTTGATGACATGTTTTGACCAAGAAGAAAAATAGTTTTCTTGAGGTTCGACTTTCTTGATGTCTGCCTACTTGATGGACAAGAACCATCAAGGTAGACATATTTTTACGTGCTTTGTACATTAAAGAAGGTCAAATTTGTAGTAGTGATCACATAAACTCCAATTACAATAATTCTTGTCTTCTAGTGAACCTTCCTCGTGTGTTGATGTGGATCTCGCCTACGAATTGTACATGCTAGACAAGGTTTTCTCGAGTATCCTTTCTATGAGTTCCTCTGTAATTCACTAGCTTCTTCTTCTATTCCTAATTGTAAGACCCAACTTTTCTACTAAGTTGAAGTCATTACCATTTAAATAAATACAGACTTTTTAGTTTTAAATAAAAGAAAATACTAAATTTAAAGAACACGTTCCAAATATTATTTAAAAAATAAATATCTAAAAGTAAACATGAGTTCTGAAATAATTTTCTGAAAATTAAATACTGAAGACATAAATGCAGAAGAAAACGTAAACTGTCCCCTATGGCGAATCACAGTCTCTTCTTGTCATTCGCCAGTGTCTTTACCTCTACCTTTGTCTGAAAAATTAAACAAAGAAAAGAGTGAGTATAAATTTATACTCAGTAAGAGACCCACAATTAGTCCTGCTACGTGTCTGTTAACTTTTCCTGTAAGAAAGTACCGCATACTATTGTGATCTCAAACGCACGCTATCGGGTGGTCCCGTTGGGACACATCTGAGCTCTCAGTGGGTGGTCCCGTTGGGACACATCTGAGCTCTCAGTGAACCCGAAGGAATCACCCTAATGGAGAGTCGGGCTATTAACTATTATGCTCCCGAACACATGCTATCTAGTGATCTCGTAAGGACACATCTGGGCTCTCGGTGAACCTAAAGGAATCACCCTAAAGGAGAGTTGGGTTGTAAGTGATCCCGTCGAATCACACATCAAAACTAACCACACATGCATAAATAGGGTGGTGATCACGAGGGACGCCCATATGGTACGACTCTAACAGGTAATCTAACAGAACAACATATCCTATACATTTAGCATAACATAAATATCATAGCTCAAACATCAAGTAACTCAACCATAACATATCTCATTTATCTCAATCATGGTACGTCCCATTCATAAAACAACAAATTTCTATGTAGCTATCGTTATCTAACAATCTTAATAGTCACATCACATGCATTATAGCTACGTTAATGCATACTAAGGAAAAACATAATGTAAGGTCTAACAGTAGAATCTCTTACCTGAAGATTAGCTACATTAATAATTCTAGTCAATT